>OY294067.1:184494518-184707018 GCA_958510875.1 Endomychus coccineus | reverse complement strand
AGTTTTCCCGGAAATCAGGGAAAAAGGTCTAAAGTTAGCACAGCAACAATAGATGTATATGATTTAGCATTCCGAGACTAGTGCCAAAAATTCAAGCTCTTTACTAGCTGGTGCATAGTAATGTCGATTTCCGGTCTGAATTTAGCACAGCATTAATAGATGTATATGACTCAGAATTTCGTGACTGGTGGCAAAATTTCAAGCTTTTTACAAGGTAAAACCGTTTCTGTCTTTTAGGAGTAACATGGCTGGAACAGTTAACTTCAGCGGAAACGTTTGTTCTGATGTGTCAAAAATACACAACGATTTACGGTGTTTCCTTCGGAGGTGACACATTATAAATAATATAAATAAAAGCTGAAATTGCCTGTTCCAGCTTACTTTTCAAAAAAAGATTTCAAAGATTGCCAAGAGACGCAAAGTTTTCTGGAAATTGGAAATAAAATCGAGTTTTGGTATGGAGTTAGTGCAACAAACTTGGAAGTGCATGACCAAGTCATTTTGAGGTATTCAAATAACATCGATACTGTTTCTAACATCACGATTTCTTTTTTATTGCAGCTGAACCATTTCTAATACCATTTTTATGTAATGAAAATTGAATTGACCCGGAATATTTATAAAGTAACGAATATGAAGTATAATTTTCGAACAAGTATTTGAAGGTTCAAATGACTCTAGACAAGTTATTCTGATACACATTATTGCCTATCTTTAATCACCTATTTAAAAAAAAAATGTTTAACTATCATATATGTATATTAATATATTTATTCTTAATTTAATATTCATTTCTTGAAGTCCTGCTCACGTGGGATTTGATCTCCACTGTTCCAAGGAATGAATATTTTACTTCATCGGGTAACCTCAAAGTAATATGTCTAGGAATAGTCTGAGCTTCTACTTTTGTATCGTCACCATGTTCCGTGGTGTCACATGTGTCAATAATACAAATTTTCCTGAAAATGTAAAAAACCATTTCTTTGTATACTTTTCCAAATTCATAATCTACATTTCTTAAATTTTGAAAAAATTACTGATTCTATTTCAAGAAAATAAATCTCATCATATTTTCAACAATGAAGTATCTTTTTGCAGAAGGTTATCATCTATCAAGATCTTCAAAATCAGAAGTATCAAGAATGAATAAGTCGAAGTTACTATGCACCAGCTCGTAAAGAGCTCAAATTTTTGACGCCAGTCTCGAAATTGTAAGTCACGTACCACGTTTTGTTGTGCTAACTTCAGACCGGAGAACCGTTTTCCTCTTGTTTCTGGAAAACCACGTGGTTCTAAGCAATCTGAAAATTACCACGAACCAGCTCGTAAAGAGCTCGAAATTTCAACACCAGCCTCGAAATGTTTAGTCATATACATGTATTGGTGCTGTGCTAACTTTGGACCGAAAATAGTTTTTTTAAGATTTCCGGGAAAACTACGTGCCACTGAGCAATCTCGAAATTACCACGAAGCGGATCGTAAAAAGTTCGACATTTTGAGCCCAGTCTCGGTATTCCAAGTCCCATGATCCCAGTTTTTATGTTTCATCATGAAACCAGAAATCGATATTTTCCCAACTTCCGGTAAATTCTACGATTTTCAGCGATCTTAGAAGGAATATGTTATAGCTCGTAAAGAGCTCGAAATTTTGAGCCCAGTCTCGATATTCCAAGTCATGTACTTCTAATTTTGATGTGTTAACTTCAGACCGGAAATCGTTTTTTCCTGATTTCCGGAAAACTCCGTGCTTCCTAGCAATCTCGAAAATTACCAAGAAGCGGCTTGTAAAAAGCTCGAAATTTTGAGGCCAGTCTCGATATTTCAAGTCGTGTACTTCTAATTTTGATGTGCTTACTTCAGACCGGAAATCGTTTTCCCCTGATTTCCGAGAAAACTACGTGTTTCTGAGCAATCTCAGAATTACCACGAAGCAGCTCGTAAAGAGCTCGAAATTTTGAGCCCAGTCTCGATATTTTAAGTCTCATACTACCAGTTTTCAAGTTCCACCAGCTAACCGGAAATCAATGTTTTTCCAACATCCGGTAAATTTTACAATTTTCAGCGATCTTTGAAGGAATATGTTATAGCTCGTGAATAGCTCAGATTTTTGAGCCCAGTCTCGATATTCCAAGAGGTTTTGTTGTGCTAACTTCAGACAGGAAATCGTTTTTCCCTTATTTTTGGAAAACTACGTGCTTCTTAGCAATCTCGAAATTAACACGAAGCAGCTCGTAAGAAGCTCGAAATTTAGAGACCTGTCTCGAAATTGTAAGCTACGTTCTTCTAGTTTTGCTGTGCTAACTTCAGACCGGAAACTAGTTTTTTTCATATTTCCGGAAAACCACGTGTTTCCGGGCAATCTCCCAACCACTCTTTTTTAGCTCGTGAAAAGCTCGAAATTTTGAGCCTACTCTCGAAATTCTAGAATGTGTAATTTTAGGCTTGCTGTGCTAACTTTTGCACATTTAGCTAGTCAAATTGATAATTTTGATTTCTCGGCTCTTCTTTAAGTTTGGGAATAGCTCGAAATTACTGTTGAACAGCTCGAAAAACGCTCGAAATTATGGGTGAGGTCCGATAGTGCGTGGTTGTATACGACTAGCTTACTTCTGAGACCTCTATTTTCAGTGTTTGGAAGCTTGCATATTTCTTAATTACCCTGAGTGAGTAATATGTGACTCAGTTTGACAGAGTTGCTCAACATGGATAGCTCAGCATAAAAAACTATCCATATAGACCCCCAAGAACTTGAAGTGCTCACTAACTGTAAAGTTCTTTTTACCTAAACTAACATCAAAAGGCAAGTCAGTGCGGCATAGATTGTTTTGAACAGTAACGAGATTTGATTTATTTTCATTAAGAACCAGTTTATTTTGTATGAACCAAGATTTTTCTTTCAAAGTTTAAATCCGCTTTGGCAATCATACTGATCATATCAGGAGCCTCTACTAGCATATTTGTGTCGTCAGTATAATAATTAAACAACTTACAAGCCTCATTAAGCTTCATGAAATTCACGTAAAATGCAATGGTCCCGTTATGCTACCTTGTGGAATACTGATGTTTGATATTTTTTCGAAGGATTTTTCCTCAACTCCATCTTTCGTGATCTTCACCGTCTGTTTCCTATCCTCTGAGTATGATCTAAACCATCTTAGAGCTGGTTCCCTCATTCCGCAATATTCCAGCTTATTTAGCAATATCTCATGATTCAAGCAATCGCATGCCTTAGAAAGGTCTAAGAATCAGTCTAATGCTAATGTATCATCCTTTAATGAGTCTATTATATGCTGTATGAACTGGAAAATTGCAGTATGGGTAGATTTTCTTTCCAAGTAACCATGTTGAGAGTCACTTATCGAGTTACATGCTGTAAGAATCAATCTATTACACATTGCAGTTCCAAAGATTTTTGAAAAAGCTCACAATAAGCTTATTGGTCTATAGTTATCTGTAATTTTTGGATCACCACTATTTTTGAATACAGGAATTATACATGCCGTTTTCAACTGAAATATACCAATTTTGAGTTAGTTATTTATGATGTAGACTGAAGGTTCTGCAATTAAACATCAAGAATTTTTATCAATTTGTTCGGGATCCCATCTACACCACTCCCCATTCTATTTTCCAGATTTTCAACTATATTCAGGAAATCACTTCTACTAACTAAATTATGTACATCACTTTTCCCAGTTATACTATTCAGTATTTTCCATACAGTTTTGAATTTATTATCAGATTAAGTTATTTTTTGCTCATAAAGTTTTCGTCTTCTCCGTGTCAGTTTTCCCTTATACCTATTTTTTAAGATTCGATAGGAAGCAATAAGCCTCTACTCATAATATGAAGAATATTTAGCCCATTCTTAAATTCCTCCCTTTCCTGATTATATACCTCATTACGTTTCTTTTGTTTTTTATTTAATATTTTTTTCATTGGAAAACATTCTTCAAATGTTGTCATAAAAATATCAGCAAACATTTCCCACGGCTCATTTATTTTGTCACTAGCTATGTCATTCATATGAGGGCAATCTTGATTCTTCATTATGCTCTCGAATTTTTCCACATTATTTACATTGGAACATATGCTATAAGTATGGGAGCATGTGGTTCTCTGAGTCAAAAATGTTAATTTCTGTGCTCTGATATGGAGGTGTGTCTTTAATATTAGTGAACATATTATATACACATGATTGGGATGATGGTGTAACTCTGGTGTACTCATTAATTTTGTGGATGATGTTGACTGAGTTCATCATATCACAGAATCTGAATTTATCTATTGTTTCCTCTTGAACATTGATGTTGAAGTCACCAGCAATTACAACATCTCTCTCATTATATACAACATTGAAAATTTCTTCAAATTTAGAGAAAAATATGTCAACGTTCGCACCTGAAGGCCTGTCAATAGAAACTATAAGCACTTTTCTTCTTTCAATGATATCTTCACTCGCTACACGGTCAATTTGATTCTCTATTGAGGATTTTTTAACTCATCCCATTCTGCGCCCTAAGTCCCTCTTCTTAGGTATATTGCTGTCCCACCATGCTCATTGTCATTTTGTCTACAGAAACTTGCTTCCAAGAAGAAATCCTTCAGGCTAAATGTTTGCAGTTCTTCCGCCGTTTTCCAGTGTTCTGTGATACATAGAATTTGGGAGTATGCATTATCTGACATCAACTCTTCCAACTCGTCTACACAGTTACCTATTGACTGCACGTTTTCATGTATAATACTAATTTCACAATTTTTCTGATCCACTGCTTGTTTATATGTCAAAAATTCCCCCATTATCCTGTCTAATTTGCACAAAAAATTGCTTGTGTTTCTGAAAGTCAAATCTTTTAATGCCAACTCCACTTGGACAAAAATAAGAGTCGTACATTTCTTCTGTCTTCTGCAGAAGAGCAGTAACAACATATTTTCTGAGTCCATTGCCAGTTATGGGAATCTTTTCCAGCCATATGTCATCTTCCTCCAATCTAGCTTTGCTCGTAATGTAGCTTTTGATTTTGTCTCCAGTAGCTTCTCGCTTCACTGTATGTATATCCATAATTTTTTTGAACACCTGAAAATCCATCTGTCTTCTTTGTTTTTTCTTGGTTTACACCATTTTACTTCATCATTCTTGATCTGATTGTCAGTATCCGTCTTTGTTTCTCCTGGGGCAACCTTTTCCGAAATTACAGATGCCCACGATATTACCCCACTTGGCTGACTGTTAATTTCATATTTTTTTCCGGAATCTGGAGACCGAATTGGAGTATCAATTTGTGCAGATGTGGGACCAATTTGTGTTGGTTGCTTACATTTTTGGGACCCCTTGCTCCGGTTTGGTTTGATCGTATTTTGTTCGGCTTTTTGTGGGTAGATTATCTGTTTAGTTTTTATCGAGAATTACCGGTTTTGTTTTCATTTTGTTCCATTAATACTCTTCTCCGACGACCACATGCGAAAATGACAAATAGCACACTATTTCGTTACTTCGAAAATGACAAATATCACCCTAGAGATGAAAAGTTAAATATCACACTAGAGTGATATGTGTATCTAGAGCTATATGTATTGCATAATTGAATTGGAGTGTGCTTTGAAATTAATATCGAAAACGTCAGATGAACTTTAGAAGTGTCAGTTTTGCATATGCATTATCCTTATCATATACAAAACCGTGGAAATAGTATCTAAAATTCCATAAAACATGGATGCAGAGATTAATAGTGATGATCAATATACTCCACCTGAAATTGAAGAGACCGCAAAATTAACGTCACTAAATGCACTGCCTGAAAAGTCCAAAAGAAGGTACGAATACGCTTACGATCAATTTCTTTCATGGCGAAGGAATAAGGGAATGAGAAGCTCCTTTTCTGAAAACGTTTTGCTTGCATACATGGTTGAACTTTCCAATAGAATCCAATGCTTAACATTATCAACTAATTATTCTATGTTGCGTACCACTTTATCCGTTCACCACAATGTAGATATCTCCAAATATAGTGAACTTGAGGCATTAAAAAAAAAGAAAAGTGACGGATATAAACCGAAAAAAGTTGAAATTTTGACGCAACAAGAAATTTGTGAATTTATAAATAAAGCTTTCGATGAGATTCATTTACTTATAAAGGTAAGTCATCGGTATTTACACAAAGTCTATACATTTATTTAATTACGTTTTTTTTAGGTTGTGTTGGTTATGAGTATATCTGGTGCATGTCGCAAGCAAGAACTTACCCAGTTATATATGAATAACATTGAAGATTTGGGGACTGCGGCTGTCATTTAAATTAATAATACAAAAAATAAATGCTGTCGCAAGTTCACTACTGGAAACTTTTATAGCATATATAAAAAATATGCCAATCTAAGACCGCCAACTACAGAAACACGCTTCTTTCTTAATTATAGAGACCAAAAATGTACTAAACAAGTAGTGGGCATTAACAAAACTGGAAATATACCTGGAGTAGTGGCTACATTTTTAAATCTAAAGGATCATTTTTTGGAGGAGTAAATCATTATTTATGTGCGAAATATTGTTTTATGTCTGATTTCTGCAATTATTCCCTTGAAGTACCTATTTTCAGCTTCTAGAAGCCTGTTTTTATCCTGTAATTCCACTTGTTTTCTCATAACCTCACTGGTCTCACTGCAACTCACCATTTTCTGAATGAAATATGATTTTAGGGGTTACTTTTTGTATAACTTTTGTATAAAATACCATAACAAATTAAACAGACATATGCTGCACATAGCTTGCTACAACATTTCATCAGAATTTCGCTTTTTTCACCTTTTTTTTCCACTTTCTCCTCACCATCGAGATCGCCGACACCGTCAGTCGCCGTCATCTTAATTGAGAATGAGGATCCAGACTATAGTCTGTTGTTAGCTCATACTCTTTTCTATAGATATTTCAATGGTCGGAGTTCATCAGACATTTCGTCTGCTTCAACGCGGACGAGACGAGCTCAAAATAGTCACTCCTTCACTGTCAAGCTCAAGACCTGCCAAACTTCTTCCTACCAGACTTCATTTTTTCACCGAACAGCTAAGCTGTGAACCTCTTCACCTAGTGAGTTCAGACGGAGGTCTACGCAATATTGACTTGCGCCATGGAAAATCTGCGGAGAAACTATCTGAATAGGAGCATACGTATTTGCACAGACAGCCGGTCTGCCCTGAGCGCTCTCAAGTCACCTAGAGTCACATCAAGACTTGTCAAATAATGCAGGGATTCACTGGCTGTACCAGCCAAGAAAAATAAAGTTCAACTCATCTGGGTCCCTGGAAACAGTCGAGTTGAAGGAACTGGAATGGCTTACTGCCTTACCAGGCGGGGGTCATCTGACGTCCCTGTCTGACCGGAGCCAATGGTCTTTGCATCAAAATGCGTGGGAATCTTGTACTTCTGAGTCAACTGTACAGAGAGTGCTCTGACTTGTGGCAAGATCACCACGTATCAGGCAGACCAAGTTATTCATCAATGAGCCTGTATCTGAGCTATCAAAGAAACTCCTTTCTCTGAGCAGAAGGTACATCAGAGAGATGACTGGAATCCTAACGAGTCATTGTCATCGTAACAAACACCTTCATACTATGGGCATCGCAGATGATCCTATAAGTTGGTGAAACAGAGAGGTGGGGGAAACTGCCCCTCACATCCGGTTGAAATGCCCTGCTTTGACATCTCTCAGGCACCGTTACATCGGCGAAGCAAAACTGCCCCCAGAACAACCTGCTAGAAAAGAATTATCTTCCGTCTCTACATGCCACTGCTGACTCACATGATGTTCTTGGAGCATTACAGGTTTCCCTCTCATGTAGTCAAAGAATTAAAAAAAAGATGAATTACAACTGGAAAGCATTGATGATAGATTTTCATCTTGATAGCTCTGAAAGCAAGGAAATGGTGAGTTACGAGAAACACTAATCTTAAAATGTATCTCAAAATTTGTTATACCCAATTTGAGAACACCATAATATCATATTTTAATCGATAATCTCAAAGTATGTTAAGTATTTTGGTGTGTCAGGTTATTGCCATCGCGAAGAATCTTTCAAAATTTTGTCAATACTTATCATTCATTCTTTTAGTAAGTCATAACCACACTTATACATCATATCAGCACACAGGATGTCTCACAATGACTATTCATAAGAATATTTTTTTGAGACTTCTTCAATTGAAACAACGAAAATTAAGGTTTTTTTGGGTATCTATACTCTTCTCAAATATCAATAATACCTTTGGGTTACATACATTTGAACCTGAGCTGATCAAAAGTCAATTTTTAAAGAAATTTCCAGAAAATATCGAAATATTGATCGAATATAAGTGTCCCATGAAAAAAATATCGATAAAATTGAATAAGCTTATAAGCTTATAACATACTTAAATTGGCAATATTCCGAACAGTAGGATAAGCAAATGTAGAGATGACAGTAACAATATGAGAAAAGTTTTATTTTGAGTCATAATATACCACGATAAAATTATTTTTATCATTTTCGTAAGGTTCCAATACGGACAGAGAGTCAATTTCGGTTCCAACATTTTGAATTTTCAAATTTTCTCAGAGGATTAATAACCAGTGAACAAAAAACAGGGAAAAATTTAAATTTCCTAAGACTCGAACGAATAGAACGCGATCTATCGTAATTTTAATGGATGCTGCCCAATTTCGAATATCCGCTGAAAAATCGTTACTATCCTTGGAATAACTGCCAAGGATGAAAAAATGTTCATTTAGGGTCATTATATGTGCTCAAATTTTTAGGATATTCTGAAAACGTCCTTGGCTACTTTCTCAACCCTTGAACTGAAGGAATTTTTTTCGTTTATTTTGGAATATCACTCGAAATATTGACCGGGAAGAAAAGTTATGGTAACAAAAAATTCAACTTCCAATTATAAAATTTTTCGAATCATCCAATTATTAGCCGATTTATGTTTTGATCGATTTTTTCAGAGCCCCTTTAACTCGAGAAGGCTGCCTTTTTCGGAAATATTGAATTTGGATCCGAAAAATACGAAAATATAATTTGTTTTCAATTTCGATCATTTTTTGATCTTTTCTTTCAAGGGGGCACGTGAAAGCGGTCATCCTAACTGACCACAAGCTATATGGGATACGCCCTGAACCTACTCGCCAAGTTTCGTAAATAAAGAAGCACTCTCAAGAATCCGTGGGTAAAAACCTTCATTTACTGGACTTTTCGTGATATTTTAAACATCAAATTTCATCAAATAAGTCATTCGCAATAAACATCAAACTCTTGACGTGCTTCATTTTCCAAATCTAATGATCAATTGTCAGCCGATTTTCTGGAGATTTCAGTTAAACTGAATCTAGAAAAAATAGTTTAACTCATTGATTGTGAAGAAATTCATGAGAAATGTTCGGCTGTATTATTGGTTCGTCATTACTTTTGTAATGTTGCTCCATAAAAGAATTAAATTTTGAAAACTTGCCTTTTTTAAGAAATTTTCATCATTATTTTCATACAGTAGAAGTACCAAGTGAAGCTAGACATTGTGGACATGAAAGCTGTATTGATTAAAAATTATTCATTCAATGATACGATACAGATATTTTGTTGTACATCCAATGAACGTAAATGAGCTACTCCCTTTCATATTATAGTTAAGAAAATCAACCAAGATCCAAAATTGTATGCATGATAGTCACTCTTTTTGTGTCTATATAGTACTAGTGACAAATGTTTCCATTCAGAACAATTCTCCTTATTGGACGAGTCTGTTAAACACTTGCCAAAAAGTTTGCAACAGAAATGTCAACCATACATCTTCTTGTAGAATGAATGGGCCAATCACTTACAACTTTTTCTCCTTTGGCAATGGTCCGGTAAAAAATTTTTGCAAAACTTTATTTAATTTATTTTATTTATTTTATTCATTGGGTAATTCCATGTTGTCATTTGACAGTGTTCTTTTTCAGTTGGGAATCTTGCATCTGCTGATGTAATTAATTATTGAATGGGCATTCTACAGGGTCATCAGATAGTACGGTGGCAAGTAAATCTGCTGGAAGTATTGTTGGTAATCTCAGCAAAACATTTGTTTCTGAAGAATCCAAATATTTTTTCAAAGAAGGATGCTGCTCTCCTTGCCGGTACCTGATAATCGATTTTTTTTCTGTCCTTAAAATAGAAAATTCCATTTTGTTCGTAATGTTAACTTACGAATAGTTACAGATACAGATTCAAGAATGCTATTTATAGTTTCTCAATATAAGATCAGAAAGTTGATGATATATACACTTTCTATCAAAGATATGGGAAGTAAAAGAAAAGATAAATTCTGAAACTATTCGGAATATGTTTTATATATTGATACTACTTAACTGAAAAATGGAGACGAAATGAACTGAACGATTAACTAATCTTGTTCAAAGAACAAATGTGAAATGACCCTTTTTATTTCTAAAACAAATGAAACTTATGTTTCATTTTTGTGCGTCACGAAAGATGAACAGTCTATTTTTACTAGTCGGGTACCATAGGAGTTGTAAGTGTTTGTCTAACGGTTTCACCGTCCTTTGATTTGACGGCCCGTGTCTATTGCACTCGTGCATCGAGGAGGACCTGGATATCTCTACCTTGCCTCTACTTGGTACTGCTATTGGAGCATAATCGTGGCAACGACACAGGACGCTCAGGCATCTGCCATGTAAACAGTTTTTGACGTGACAACGTCTTATAATTCGATGGAGCCGGCTACGCACGAGAAAAGATGACTCATTTGCCGTTACCTCGCTCTGACCGGCTGTGCGTTACCTCGCTCTGAGGCGTTCCATTTGAGGCTTGAAGTGCAAGCGAGCTCTCCTACTTGAGTGACCGATGCGATGCACGTAGACAGCTGTTATACAATAATACATTTACATGTTTTCGTAAGTGCAGTGAAAAGTGAATGTGGTGTCAATTGTTTATAGCAACGATAATTGCGGCGATAAAGGTAATGATTCTTTCGATATTAAATATATGTTCAGTGATATATTGTGGAACATTCGTGCTTTCATCATCAAAATCAATAGCATCGGTCCGCTAGTGCAGCGATTGTAAGTTATGCTATAATTGACAAAACTATAACAATAAAATAACAGAACTGTTTCACGATGAGTAAAAAATCAATTTCTTTACTATTCGATCGAAATAACTATCGAGCGTAGCTATGATTTCAAAAAATTGAAACATAAATGTTAAATCTTCCACATATCATAACAACGTGTCTGAAATGACAGGTAGGACCAGCCAGCCGTCAAAAGGAACAATTTTCTCCTATATCAAACACATTGAGGCGGGCTTTTTAAAAGCTAAATTAACATAATTGTATTTATGCGTACAAATAAATGTAACTTGATCAATTCAATTGTGATTTCCATTTACCTCCTTCTCTATATCCATACAAAAAATCTATCAACAAATAAAATTAAAATTTTCTTTTGAAAAATTAAACCATTCCATCAGTATTTTCTTATGACGTTGTCACGTTCAACAATCGTCAGTAAACCGACTTTACAGACAACCGATTTTTTATGTATGGGGATGCCCAGGAATCTGTAATATGAAAGCTTCGTATATGTTGTATACGCCAAGGTGCGTTTTTATGAAAGGACGCTGAGAATATAGTGAAGTGTATATGACTTCATAGAATTTTCTGAAATTTGGTGAGGTAACATCTGTTTATAATACATCGAGTATATGCGCAAAAATTTATAAATCCCTGTTACAAAATTGGATCGGACGCTGAGAGTCGTGTTTTTGTAAGGACGCCCAAGAATATAGTGAGATGTATATATATATGTATATATATTTATTTAGTTTATTTTTCTTGGGAGTAGCGGCTTATTGAAACACGTAGATTATTTATATGTATAAATAATCTACGTGTTTCAATAAGCCGCTACTCCCAAGAAAAATAAACTAAATAAGTAATAAAACGGCAAAGAAAATATAAGTGAAATATGTATATAAATATATATATATATATAGAAGAATCTCTTTAAGTTCAGGTATGCAGTCAACAAGGGGATGGAAAATAAAGTGAACTCTTTTTTCTATTCAAGCTTTCGAGTCATTTATTGGCTCTTCGACAGGAACTCTACAATGAATTATAATGAAAAATATTTGGTTTGAAAAAAGAAAAAAACCTTTAGGCATGTGTACTTACGAAAGTGAGGTTTGAAATTCCTTTTACTCGCCTTAATTTATAAGATAACATGTCACAAAAGAAAACACTATTGGTATTTATTACTGTTACAGTTAAAATTTGATTAAAAATGAACATGATGGATACAATTAAGTGTAAGAACATTTTAAAATTCCACCTGGGCTCGTATAGAAGTCATGTCAGATTCAGGAAGAAATGATGTGTGTGAATGACATATGACATTGAATTAATTGAAGTTGACACTTGACGTGTATAATAGATTACTAGTGACTTTGTTGTCAACATAGAATGAGATGAAAAATAAAAACACCAACTACTCAAGGGTACCAACTTGATATTTATTGAAATGAAGTTTGGTCTGTCTCATAAGGAGGGAGACTTAGTAAATAAAAGTAGATTATGTTAAGATTGTGAATGTCGGTTCTGGAATTTATTGAATTAGGTTCTTTGAAAATGTTTGTCATTTCGAGGAAAGTTCTCTTTTTTAAATTGGATTCATGTTTAAAGATAGTCACATTATCATAATCTGGGTTATGGTCGGAAGAAATGGTGTGATTAGCTAATGAACAAGTTTTTTTTTAATTTCTGATATCGCTTTTGTGGGAGCTAATTCTGTCTTTCAATTTCCTTTTGGTTTGGCCAATGTACTTCTTTTCACATTGAGAACAAGGGATACAGTAAACTAAATTTGAATTGTCTGATAGAGGATTTTTGTCTTTTGATTTTGAAAAAATATTGTTCAATACGATTTGGTTTTTGTTAGCAATTTTGATATTAGGAATCTTGGAGAGTAATTTATTAAATTTATAGTTGAGAGATTCAATATGTGATTGATTATATATATATATATATATATATATATATATATATATATATATTCTTTTATTGATATTCTTGAACCATTTGTAATATTTGTATGCTTTCTTGGTATATTGGTTCGTATATATACTGAAAATAAAATGAAATAAAAATTCTTTTTAACGTTTCGACAATTGCCTTTATCAGAATTGTGGATTAGTGTTTCCATGTAATTTAGAAAAGAATAGATGATTTCGATTAATGAAATGCGTCTGCAGCCGACTTGCGTTTTAAGATCCAATTAAAACTGCAGAAAACATTGGATCGGTTGTGTGTGAAAGAGTAATGTATGGCCAATTACAATTTGAAATGGATTGAATTTGATTAAATACAAGACATTCTAAGATTGTACAATTATAAATATCTATGATTAGTGTATGAATTAGTTATTTTATGATAAACACTCTATCCACATCTATTATAATCAACTATTCAAGTTTTAGATAATTCTATGGAATTTAACCTAGAAACTGTTACTCATAGTGTCATAGTTAAACAATACGTTATCTTTTTTAGGTTGAATTTTGAATAGACATTCACAAGTGTCAGATATTAAGAGGTTTTAATACTTTCAATTGAAATGTTTCCTTGAATTGAAGATAAGCATTATCTAAGTACTCACTATTGAGAATGATGTGATTATCATTGATTTTTGAAAATTTTGGTATTATTCTTGAACTTTATAGTCGTAATAAGTATATTTTCCTATTTTCCCTTCTGATTGGCGAAAGTATTCATCATCTTTGAGAACGTTTTCAATAAATGGACGGTGTATAATCCATAATTTTCTTCAATTTTCTTATAAAAAGCCATGATTCTTATGATGTATGTATATTGATGTTGAGAGTAGTGTATTCTTTAAAAATAAAAAATCTATTTCACCAGGCCAAATTATTCTTTTATTGATATTCTTGAACCATTTGTAATATTTGTATGCTTTCTTGGTATATTGGTTCGTATATATACTGAAAATAAAATGAAATAAAAATTCTTTTTGACGTTTCGATAATGTTTATTGCCTTTATTTATTCTTTTCTAAATTACATGGAAACACTAATCCACAATTTTGATAAAGGCAATAAACATTGTCGAAACGTCAAAAAGAATTTTTATTTCATTTTATTTTCAGTATATATACGATCAATATACCAAGAAAGCATACAAATATTACAAATGGTTCAAGAATATCAATAAAAGAATAATTTCGCCTGGTGAAATAGGTTTTTTATTTTTCAAGAATACACTACTCTCAACATCAATATACATACATCATAAGAATCATGGCTTTTTATAAGAAAATTGAAGAAAATTATGGATTCTACACCGTCCATTTATTGAAAACGTTCTCAAAGATGATGAATACTTTCGCCAATCAGAAGGGAAAATAGGAAAATATACTTATTACGACTATAAAGTTTAAGAATAATACCAACATTTTCAAAAATCAATGATAATCACATCATTCTCAATAGTGAGTACTTAGATAATGCTTATCTTCAATTGAAAGTATTGAAACCTCTTAATATCTGACATTTGTAAATGTCTATTCAAAATTCAACCTAAAAAAGATAACGTATTGTTCAACTATGACACTATGAGTAACAATTTTGAGGTTAAAATTCCATAGAATTATCTTAAACTTGTATAGTTGATTATAATAGATGTGGATAGAGTGTTTATCATAGAATAACTAATTCATACAATAATCATAGATATTTATAATTGTACAATCTTAGAATGTCTTGTATTTAATCAAATTCAATCCATTTCAAATTGTAATTAGCCATACATAACTCTTTCACACACAACCGATCCAATGTTTTCTGCAGTTTTAATTGGATCTTAAAACACAAGTCGGCTGCAGACGCATTCCATCAATCGAAATCATCTATTCTTTTCTAAATTACATGGAAACACTTATTCACATTTTGATAAAGGCAATAAACATTGTCGAAACGTCAAAAAGAATTTTTATTTCATTTTATTTTCAGTATATATACGAACCAATATACCAAGAAAGCATACAAATATATATATATATATATATATATATATATATATATATATATATTCAGGTGATTCACCTGAAGATGGCAAATGCGACTTTGCTGAAACGTCGTGAAATTGATCCTTTTGAGGACCGAAACCACACAACGCGGATCAATACCCGAGAATCCAGTTCTACATATATATATATATATATATATACATATATATATATATATATATATATATATATATATATATATATATATATATATATGTATATATATATATATATATATATATATATATATATATATATATATATATATATATATATATATATATATATATATATATATATATATATATATATATATATATATATATATATATATATATATATATATACATATATATACATGTATATATATATATATATATCTATATATATGGGGCATTATTTGTGAAACCGGCCACCCCCCGCGTTCATTTCAATTTTCGATATAGAAAGCCTCTAAAGGTCTCAAAATTTTCCTTAGTCTATCTATTTTTTGATGCCGTGTGGCGTTTTTTGAAATTCCAGAATGGCAGCCTAAAAATGGGCCATGTATCAGGAGTGGACATATAAAAATTCACAAATGTCCCAAAAAAATTCGCAAATAAGATGGGTAATTGGCTTCAAACTCATTGCTCAAGAGTTTTTGGGTCACTAATTACGAATGTGTTATCAAAATTTCAGAATTTCAAAATGGCAGTTACAAAATGGCGACTACAAATATAAAAATACTTGAAAACTAGAGAATTTATCTAAAATTTGTTACTCAGGGGTATTCGGGCCTCCGGGGTCAAACGTAACATCTACTTTAGGGACAATTATACCATAGAAAATTCTATGTGAAAAAATTCTTATTTCATAAATCAACTTTTAGACCAAAAATAACTATTTGTTTGAGTAGCTAATCCAAAAATAATTATTTTTAACCTTGTAAAACTCGATATACATTGTAAAAACGACATTTTGTTGAAAAAGTACTTGAATTTAATTAAAAAGTAAGATACTGCTTACTTTTCCTGAAAAACGAACCTTCGACAAGCGAAAAAGGCTGTATGTACATACGGCTGTTAGATACCATTCTTACGTATGTGAATTCGACTGTTTTATTCGTCACACCGGCAGCCATAGTTGTTTGTTTACAAACAAAAAGAGACGTATGTGACACATACGTCTTTCTTTATTTGTATCTAGTTGGTAAACATCAAAAGTAGTCTATTGCCAGGAATGAAGTTTTGATGAGAAGAAGTCGTTGTTAAAAGTATTATATTGAATCTGAATAATTTTTTGTCAAAATTATTTTTGTACTGCCAAGAAGATGGAAAATATTTATCGGTCGGATAGATGCGTTAATTTATTCAGAAAACCAGGTGAGAAAGGTCACATAGGTAAAGGTCTACGAACTATTCCAAAAGATATATCTGACAATTTTCCTGGTTTGCCGTATAATTCTGAACTTTGTTATGCCTATACGAAAAGATGGAAGTCAGACTTTGCAAATGCCGTTGAGATGGCAGATGGAAATGGTACTGTGGATAATACAAACATGCATTATCACGGAATATCATCGGACATGGATACTGATCATAGTTTTGCAGATAATAAAACTGTGCAAAGTCATGAAATATCCTCGGGAATGGATATTGATCACCCAGAAAACATACCGTTAATTGGTGATGAAAATAAATAATCCAAAGGAAATGAACTTGAAAAAATGTTTAATGAACTAAAAATTGAATTTTCTAGCCTCAAGCGTACGAACCCCATCAAGAGTACGAA
This sequence comes from Endomychus coccineus, assembly GCA_958510875.1. Lineage (NCBI taxonomy): Eukaryota > Metazoa > Arthropoda > Insecta > Coleoptera > Endomychidae > Endomychus > Endomychus coccineus. Next base: position 184,690,141 of record OY294067.1, on the reverse strand, counting down.
TTTTGACTATTGTGCCATCATCTTGGAGTGTAAGGAAAGTAGCGAATGAATTTGGTGCATCCAGATTCTTGGCGAAGAAATATCAGGAACTGAAGGCCAAGCTACTGTTGATAAAGTCATCGAATTCTATACTAATGACACAAATAGTAGAGTAATGCCAGGAATGTACAATACCGTTTCATTGAGGGTTGACGTTGAGCGAATATCAATGCAAAAACGTCTAATATTATTGAGTCTAAAATAATTATATGTTTCATTTAAAGAAGCTGAGCCAGAATTTACAATTAGCTATAACAAATTTGCTCAGCTTAGACCAAAATATTGCATACTTCCAGGAGCTTCAGGTACACACTCTGTTTGTGTGTGTACATATAACGTGTACCTTTCGACTTTTCGGTGAAGTGCTTATTTCAAATCTTCGGGCGCCAGATTTTTCCAAAGGTTTACTCCTTTTAGAGACTTCTGCTAGGGTCTTCACCACAAGGCTTGTCACTATGCTATCTTTAGATAGCCCTGTCCCCAGGGTAGCTACAGTGAAGTATAACAAGAGTCCATTGGGCAGAAAACAGTATCAAAATTGTAAGCTTTAATTACAATTGATACCTGGTTAAAACTCACCTCATTTGAAAATGGAGCAGAAATTATTTAATAAAACGGGGAATTCCAAATATTGAAATATATAATAAATATAACAAGTACACTTTCAGAATAATCAATATAAATGCAATTGAACGGTACCATTTCACAAAATTTCACCGAGGCGGAAAATGTAATGGAGCTCGAACGGTATATGAAAACTGCTGCAACATATCTATCCTGCGATATGTTCGGTAATTAATTTCAATTCAACGGTATGGAATCGGTTGACAAATGATTCACAATTATCAATTTGCGGAAAATATAAATCATACAAGTCCCAACGTAATTAGCGGTATTCGGTAAATATTTGATAGCAATATTACGTGAAAGGTTCAAAACACATTACGATATATTAAACGGTTTGAAATTCGGTCGTTTCGGAAAATATTGTCTTGCACTAGTTTTCAGATTGTACGATATCAGATTTTACGATACTTCTGGTTAATTACTCTGATTGAGTTTATTCTGTCATAACACACACCCTGGTATTAGCTATCAACGACGTTCCCGGTAATTGTATGACAGTGTTAGATTTCATATACTTTACAGATTCAGAATCTAGACAATTAGGGCTTATACTTCCAGATTCGGCACAGCGTGCAAAAACCCTAATTCTCTTATCTGCAATAACCCCTACATCCACGGCCGAGGACTTCTCATACGAATAAGGGGATATCAGGATTCTCAATCACACAACCACCACAGCTCATACTTCCGGATTTGGCACAGCGTGCACAAGCCGGTGGTAGTTTGGTCGTCCAGGATATACTTATACTTCCGGATTCGGCACAGCGTATACAAATATACCAAAGACGCCCCTGTCGTTCAAACATACACACTCTGTACACACCATACAATTATTTGAATATTTCAATTCACGTGCGAATTCAAATCGTGCGTCGTCCGACCTATGACGGGATAAACTCAAATATAACAACTCAAATAACTGAATACTACGGAACTCAGATATCGTACAAACGTTTACGAATCGCAATAATAATCATAAAATACGGAAATCAATATATCGTAATGCCCAAAAATATAAACTATCTGCTATCATTCACCTTATGTAACAATTCACTTAAACGGAACAATATTGTTAATTCACAGTTTAAATCTTACTTAAACTCGGATGATTAATTCACTTTGATTCTTATCTCAATCTCACTCCAACGGTACTATTTGAAAATCAAAATCACAAAAGAACAACTGTACTGATTGGAAATTGAAATCACAAAAGAGAGCACAAAAGAGAGCGATCTTTTATCGGTCACTGCTTTTATACGTTTTCCGAGGTTCTGGTCAAGTCAGCTCCACCAATTCCTTATTTTATTCCAAGGGTTTTAACTTATGTCCCGAACAATGCTTAAAAGTGAGGCTACTTTTTAGATCTAAAATTCGCGTGCATGATGCTCCGCTAGTTCCTCCCGGCACACTACACAATTGTTATCGGAGTTTTTCTGTTGTTCGTCTTTTTATACATAAGGTTGCACAAAGTTTGATGCATTTACTGGCCAGACCCCTGTCTTTGCAACATATTCCATTGGAATGAATACAATTTTCAAACGGGCCTGATTTCGATCGATCTATATGAATAATTACATTTATTCGAAATTACGGAGATTTAGAAAAGTGACAATCACGCATATCTATTGAAATAATGAACTGTTCAAACTGAGATTACATGTGATATCCGTATTCACTGCCTGATCCAAAATTAACGATATTTCAAAATTTAAGCTTCGTTACATCCCCCCTAAGTTCGGTTAAAAATGAAAGAATATGATTCTTTCATTTTTCAATTCTCATCTGAGAATTCATACAAAATAAAATCTAATACAAAGGTAAGATACCCTAACCTGACGTTGAAACTTGAATTTCCTTGGCCGGGAACTTCGCGGAATAAAAATATCTTACTTGGAACATAAAATTCTTCTGCGGAACGGAGAACTGCACTTCTTCTTCGGAATGGGAAAACTGAAAACATCTTCTTCGGAACGGAAACACACAAAAACTTCTTCTTCAAAACGGAAAAAACTTGACTCCTTCCACGGATCGGGAAACTGACAACTTCTTCTTCTTCGGAACGGAACTTGAAACTTCTGCTTCTTCAGAATGGCAAACTTCTTCTTCGGAATAGAAAACTTAAAACCTCTTTGGATCGGAAAACTTCTCCTTCAGAATGGGAGACGGACTTCTTCTTCGGGTCGGAAAACTTGAAAATTTCTTTGGAACGGCAAACTAGACTTCCTCTTCGGAACGGGACACTTGACAGCTTCTTCGGGACGGACCAACTCAAAACTTCTTCGGTACGGAAAACAAACTGAACGACTTCTTCGGAAATGAACATTTCTTCTTCGGAATGGAAAACTGAAACTTCCCTTTTCAGAACGGAAAACTTGACATCTTCAACGGGTCGGAAACTGTTTCTTCGGAAACTTGAAGACTTCTCCTTCCTCGGAATGGAAACTTTCTTCTTCGGAAACTGAGGATGTCTTCTTCTTTGGAACGGAAACTTCCTACCATTTTGTTGACATGGGCACGTTTGGCAGCGTATGCACTGTGATTTCGGTGATACTACAATGGCTGGTTTATAGCCGGTTATGAATTTTCCTCTTGCCACATAGGAGGGATTCGGTAACTTCGGTCCAGGCCTGTTCTGGTTTTCGTTTCGGATCTTCTTCGAGGGCGGAGTGTTCGGACAACCATATTTTTTTGACATCACGCCTACCTTCCCGCAACGTGAGCAAAATAGACGCGCTGTCCGGCTGCAGCTTTCTCTCCGGTGTCCTGGATATCCACATCGCCAACATAGTTCCCATAACTGGACGGGCAGGTAGATCGGTTCCAGTTGCGTCGTAGTCGTCGGAGTAGCTGAGGTTTTCATAGCTTGGACTGGTTCGGACTTTACCTCTTTCGGTTTCGGCGGAGATGATGAGGCTTCCAATATGGTTGTTTTCGGTGGTGTATCCAGCTGTTCCGGTGTGGTCGGTGAGGATTGGATTCCCAAAGGATCGGGAATTGGTGCGGAATCTATGGAAAGGACTGACATACGCCGGAGACACTCAAACGATGGATCCACCATATTTTGCAGTGCTTCGTCTAGCACTATCTCAATAAAATCAGACGGTTCATCTGACGTATTATTTCCCTGTGAACATCGGATCATAATAAGTAATTATACTGCTACTGACATTTTGTTCATCGGTATCTATATTTTAGGTACCTCGATTCATTTCAACTTTCCGGAATGCCAGGAACATTATACGGCTTCAGATCTTTGATATGGACTCGTTTCACTTGCTTGCCATCTTCGCCTTTCAGGTCGTAAATGACCGGAGAAATTACTTTGATTACGGTAAACGGACCGGTATATTTCGGAGCCAATTTAGCGGTAAAATGTCGGACACTAGAAGACAGATGATGCTCTACCTTCATTACTTTATCACCCACGTGACAACGCCAATCTCAGCGATGGAGATTGTAATTACGGCTTTGATGAGTAAAAGCACGGGATAACTGGATACGGACCAGTTGGAAAGTTTCGCGTAATTTGTCTAATCTAGTTCGGTGTTCTGAAATCTGTTCACGATTCGGATCGGTCGGAATATTTTCCTCGGTCTCCACCGGAGCGTAAAGGAACGGACTATAGAATTTGGTACCTCAGGTTCTTGGCCAAAATTTAAAAAGGCAGGTGAAAATCCGGTGAACTCATGTGGGGCGGAATTTAAGGTAAATAGGAAATCGGGTAGAAATTTATCCCATTTACGGTGGTCTCCATTGCAAAATTGTGCAATCATGGTTTTCAAGGTTCGGTTTGTTCTCCACGGGATTACATTGCGGAGTATATGAATGAGTGAGGCGGTGCTTAATTCCAAACTCCTTCAGGAGGGTCTTGGAAATTTTACTTTCGTACTGGGTTCCATTTTCGCTGATAACAGTTTCCGGACAACCAAAACGAGTTATGATTTCCTCGTAGAAGGCTTGAGTTACAGCCTGCGCGGTAGCTTTTCTCAACGGCTTACACTGTACCCACTTCGTAAAACGGTTCTGCGTGACAAGAATAAAATTGTTTTCCTTGGCGGATCTTGGTAACGGTCCTACCACATTTCCGAAGAAACTGATTCACGGTCGGCTGCATAAATCCAGGCTTCTGTGAGACGCTTTGAATGCTTGGCACTGCGTACATCCACGCACGTACTTCGCTATATCGCGGAATATCCCCTGCCAATAATACTTGTGGGATATTCGGGCAATCGTCTTGGCAATACCTAAATGTCCTGCAGTCGGACTGTCATGGTTTTCTGTCAGAACGTTCAACCGGAGCGGTTTCGGATCATATAGCTTCCACGGATCTCTCATTTCCGGTTCGTACAAGTCATTAGAGTCCCAAAAGTGGCTGTTCAACCGATTATCTTCAACACAATAATCCGGTTCTGGACTCTTTTCAACTTCGGCTTTCTCTGAATCGTACCAGTTACAATTCACCGGGTCATTCAGAACGAATAACTCTTGATTGTCATTTATTTCCTCCTTGTTCGGTAACGGATCGCATGACAGGGCGTCAGCCACACGATTTAACACTCCTCTACGATATTTCATCTCAAAATCGTACTGCTGTAGGAAAATGCTCCACCGAGCCAATCTCTCACTCGGACTCTTTATTGAGTGCAGTCATTTCAATGACTGATGGTCGCTCAATACGGTAAATCTGTATCCTTCCAAATATGATCTCATTTTATCAATGCTCCACACAATAGCCAAACACTCTTTTTCGGTAACAAAGTAATTCTTCTCGGCGGCTGTTAATGTTCTGCTAGCGTAGGCCATGATTCGGTCGGCTCCCTTAATATTCTGGATCAATCCCGCAGCAATTCCCACATCCAAATTATCGATTTGTAGAATAAACGGCCGTTCGAAGTCTGGACGAGCCAACACAGGGGCACTGGTCAACATATCATTTAATTTGTTGAACGCAAGTTGCTGCTCCACCCCTCAACTCCAACGTCGATGCTTTTTCAATAAGACGGTTAACGGACTGATAATTTTTGAAAATGACGGTACCACGAAGATATTCCTAAGAAACGACGGAGTGCCCTCACTGTAGACGGGCTTGGAATCTGCTGGATAGCTTCAATTTTCTCAGGGTCTGTATGAATACCCTCGGCGGTGACTACATGGCCTGAATAATTTATTGACTTGCGGTAGAACTGGCATTTTTCCGGGTTCATCTTCAGATTAGCTTTCTTCAATCGCCGGAAAACCTATCTCAAATTCGTGAGATGTTCCTCGAACGTCTCTCCCAGAACAATAATGTCGTCCAAGTAAGGAAAGGCGTGTGAATCCATATCCGGACCGATAATGGTATGCATTAGCCTCTGAAACGTGGCCGGTGCGGAATGTAAACCAAAAGCCATTACCTTAAACTGGGATAAGCTACGGCCCCGTACAGTAAATGCTGTGATGGGTTTACTTTCCGGTGTCAGCGGTATTTGCCAATACCCTTGCTTCAGGTCAATGCTAGTAATATATCTAGCTCGCCGGAGTTTGTCCAAGATGGCACTTATGTGAGGCAGTGGATATGCATCTTTCACGGAGACTTTGTTTATCATCCGGAAATAAATGCAAAATCTCGGTTTTCCATCTTTCTCCTCCACCACCACAACGGGTAAACTCCACGGACTACTTGACGGCTCGATGACTTCCTCCGCCAGCATTCGATCAACTTCCTCGTTGATGATTGCTTGCATCCTCGGATTCTGCGGTCGGTAACGCTGCTTTATCGGATCGCTCTTTGTTTATTTAATTTCGTGTTGAACCAGCGGCGTGGTTCCTTGAATTCCTTCAAAATATTTCATTTCTGTTCTCAGAAATCGGTTCAATTTATCCTATTCAGTTTCCGACAATGTCGCTAGGTGTGTCTCTGCTTCATCACAGAAGCGCACACGTTTGACTGCCTTCGTTCCAGAACTAGCTCCATTGGAACCTTTTTCACAATTTGTCCCAATCGAATTGTCCTTATAATACACCACAGCGGATGGTAGATGTATTGTTAACAAACCGGAGCTCAAACTCTCCATTCCTATTATCATTTCCGATAATAACGACGGTAAATGCACATACTCTGTTTCTATTTCACCACATCCAAAATGCAATGAGATTCGGTACGCGGTAGTACTAGGAACCAAATTACCATTGGCCATCCTAGTGCCTACGGCCTTAAGGGGGACTGGCAGTAACCCGGAATCCTGACATAACCTAACCACTGCGTCATTGATGGAAGAACGTGTGGCTCCGGTGTCCACGAGAGCCAAAAAAATTTCACCTAATACCCGGACTTCTATAAACGGTCGGTTTTCAGCTAAAGTTTGAGCAGCGGTATTTTTAAAAATAATTCTCCCATCACACGGGGCTAGAACACTTTCATTTTTCCCTTCACTGTTTTTCGTCCCTATAGTGGTCCCTACTTTGACTTTACTCTCACAGTTATTCGGTAATTTCGGTTTATTATCGCTATTATCGGTATCACAATTAACGGTATTGTCAACGGCACCGGCGGACTCTTTATCCGCGGTGCGGTTCACAACAGTGGTGAGGTGAGCGGTTTTCACCTTCTTCGTCGAGGCCTGTTCAACCGGGATCTGCTTCGGCCTCGCTACCTCGCAGTCCCGCGGACGTTTCCCTGTTCCGGACACGGACAATCACGCGACATTATCTCAGGGCGGCGGCATCTCGAGCAAAATAATTTCGACGGATTCCGACAATTACTTTTGCCATACCCCGTTTTCTCACATCTCCAACATAAGATGGGCTGTGTTGTGATATTCGGTTTCAGCCTGGTAGCGCACTGCGTCCTGAAGTGGCTGCGGAGACCACAATCCCAACAAGTCTGATCAGGGACATTCGGACTTGACTGGCAATGACGGTTCAGGTGCAGGTTGCCTACCCGGCGCCGGCGGCTCCACAATCCTTACTGCTGGACTTGAAATTTGTGCCCCCACTGACACTGGATATATCCTTTTCTGCATGAGTTTCTGCTCAGCCTGCAGATTCTCAAACTTCTGGCAGGTCGTTAAAAGTTCCTTGTCGGATAAATTATATATACTATACTCCGGCAATAAATTCCGGTGCAACCAAAACAATTCCCGTTCTGCGGTCATTGCACCATGTCTTCTGATCAGTGTTTGCATATCCACAACATATGCAGCGGCTGTTTCATTCATGCGTTTGTAACATGGTACTCTCTTGATTAAACTCTATAAAACTTTACTTAAGGAATTTACATTATTCCTATTCATCAACATTTATTTATCTATCTGCAGTGTGGCCATTTAATTTAGAGAACCATGACACGTTGGAGTTTTATTCAATCATTAATTAGCCAGAACAAACGTGAAAAATATCATTGACACTTACCCTTTAATTTCACTAGACACTTATGATTTTAACACACAGGAAGGTAAGTAGGAAGGGTAAAACGCTAAATATTAATCAGATAAACTCGTACTCAACAACAACAATAAAATATAATAATAAAAAATAACAATTAAATGATAATGATAATAATAAAGGAATGAATGAAAATTAAAGATGATAAAAATGAATATTATGATTAACTTTATTACTAATAAGAATGAAAACTAAGATCAAAATCTATACTCAAATAAAATACCTAGATAATCAAAATCAACTAAAAGGGAAATAAAACTAAGATTGATAAATTGATATACAACCAGGATGAACCTAGGGGATCGAAAATGGATGAAATGATTAAATATATTATTAACTCGAATTTGAATAAGAACTGACAACAACAACTTTGATCAAATATCTAAAACAATTCTGACTAAGCGAAATCCACCCTTCTTACCAAAAACACTCAAGAGAAACTATCAAGTTAAATTAATTGAAATTAAGTGTCACGTGATTTCTCAAGAGACTAGTTCAAGCTAGAAAATATAACTGAAGGTCTTAGGCATCATCCCTAGTATTTGTAATGCGTCCTTTTTCCCAAGAACCAATCTACAATTCGGAAACGGATCCCTGAATTGTTTAACCAATAAGCAATAAGATTTCTCTCTTGAGGTTTTTAGTACAGAATGTGGGGATTTATAAATCTATCTGTCCTTTACTAAATATCACTAACTGATTTGAATGTACATAAAACATCTCCAGATGGAAAACATCAATATCTAACTTGTAGCAAACCATTAGTTTCTCGTCCTTTATCGTTTCTCAGTGTTGGCAGGCTTATGACTTTCTTTAGAATTCACTTTTGTGAATTTCTTTAAGACCCCCCTTGACCTCAGCAGCTATGGTAACATATAGCACCCACGATGAAGCTAGTTTGAAACTTATTGTGTTTATTTAAGAAATTCATTCCATATTTCCAACGACAAAATGTGTTGTTGATGAGGATCAGGAAACATGTGGCGGACCACATTGGGTTCTTGATACTATGCTTTGAGATATTTTGAATTTTACATGAAACTTCAATTTTATGAATATGATTTAGTTTTTTCAATATTGGAAATAACCTGTACTAAACCCTTGTTACACGTTGATGCCTGCAGCTGATTTGTCTGTACCTCTAAATCAATGTGGTAATTGGCATCCATGAAAAAAAGGGTGAAGTCTTTTTGGAAATCGGCAAACGTAGCCCAGCGGCTACGATTATTCCGATACCATAATAGTGCGGTTCCATCCAAAACTTTCGGCAGCGATAACAATAAGGAATCTTTCAATGTATTCAGTTGCATAGCTATCTCATCAAGGCTTTCCAGGAACGTAGCGGGATCTGACGTTCCATTGAATTGAATTCTGTATTGATTCAAATGCGGAGCACTACTCGGAGCTGCAAAACTATATCCAGGCATATGCTGAACATAACTAAACGGAATATCGCTGCTGAACAAAAGTAACCGGAACACGGGGGGCAGGTGCTTGCGGAACATTTGTTACATGCGGAACCTTAGGGGCTTGCGGAACAATCGGTAATTGCGGAATGGTCGGTGCTTGCGAAACAATCAGTATTTGCGGCACGGTCGGTCCTTGCATCCACGCCGGTGTCACATTTGACGACGTGGTCCTATTACTCGGATAGTTCATAGGATTCGGCGGGGAAGATAAGATCGGCATTCGCATCGGTGGTGTCGTTATTACCACCGTCTACGTGTACGTTACTGTATTCGTAGTGGACGTAGTTGCCCAATACGACGGCTGTACCATCGGTGTGCTCCTTATTGCCGGTCTTGACTGAACACTCGGAGGACTAAACGTCGGTTCTGTGTTTGGTGCCACTTCGGTTGTCAATGCCTTGGTTAGTGATGCCATGGTACTGGCAATATTTTCTATAATTCCACGCGGAGGGCGTATTATTCCTTTACGGACACCCTCTACGCACCTACTGCGTAAATCTTTGGCGAATCCATTATGGTCAATATCATGATTGGCCAGCACTTCCTGAAGTTGCGCCTTCTTCAACAAATAAAACCAGTTGACTTTCAAATCAACTTCGGTAGCTTCAGTCTGGCTATCCTCGCTATTAGAGCAGAATATCGCCATTTCGTCAAATTGAGCTACCATTCCTTCCATACTGGTAGGCGTAGGCTGCGGTGCCTCAGGTATAGCACCAGTGCACTTTGGGAACTCCATTTTATCCAATCAATTTCAAAATCAAAATTTTCAACCCCAAAAATAAATTATTTTGATCAGGGGTAGGTAACGGAAGAGGGTGCGGTAACCAAAACCAATCCACACCTTCCTTCCAATAAGGCAGGAGCAATGAAATTACTTTCCTCAATTTGGGCAACGTAGCTTCGATTTGAGGAGGTAACTTAAAAATGGTTGTGCCAATCCGCCCAAAAATATTACCAACTGCTTCCTCGGTATCGATTTAGTTGGGGAGGAGCTATGACTTGCCCAATCCGGTTACGGTTGACTGTGAAAATCGAGGGGCAAAAAAATGGGCAAAAATCAAAATTCGGGCGAAACATCGAGGTGTCGTTAAGAATTCTACACCTCACGGAACAATCAATTTTTGAGTCAGATTCACTGTTAAAAACTTCATGTTTCTCCTGAAACGGGGGGGCGGATCGAAAAACAAATTCCACCAAACAACCTGGGTGAACACTGGGAACAAGTTTCCGTTCAAACTTTTCCAAAATTCAAGAACAAACTCCCGGGGATGATTCGAAAACGTATTCGAAACGTCGGGGTCTTGAAGCTTGTTTTCCTGCCACACTATATCTGAAATTTCATCCAAAACGGACTACCGGTTCAATTGCAATAAATTATTCAACATTTCATTTTTTGGAATAAAAAAAAAAAAATTCCCCCTCGGTCTATTTTCAAAAGTCCCTGCTCGGGGCGCCATTTTATGACGTGTCCCTTTTCGCTTTCGGTATTTTGCTTACTGCGGTAAGCTCCTAATCCTCGAGCGCCAGATTTTTCTAAAGGTTAACTCCTTTTTGAAGACTTCTGCTAGGTTCGGTATATAATTTCAATTTAACGGTACGGAATCGGTTGACAAATGATTCACAATTATCAATTTGCGGAAAATATAAATCAAACAGGTCCTAGCGTAATGAGCGGTATTCGGTCAATATTTGATAGCAATATTACGTGAAAGGTTCAAAACACATTACGATATATTGAACGGTTTGAAATTCGGTCGGTTCGGAAAATATTGTCTTGTACTAGTTTTCAGATTGTACGATATCAGATTCTACGATACTTTTGGTTGATTACTCTGATTGAGTTTATTCTGTCATAACACCCACCCTGGTATTAGCTACCAACGGCGTTCCCGGTAATTGTTTGACAGTGTTAGATTTCATATACTTTACAGATTCAGAATCTAGACAATTATGGTTTATACTTCCGGATTCGGCACAGCGTGCACAAACCCTAATTATCTTATCTGCAATAACCCCTACATCCACGGCCGAGGACTTCTTATACGAATAAGGAGATATTACGATTCTCAATCACACAACCACCCCAGCTTATACTCCCGGATTCGGCACAGCGTGCACAAGCCGATGGTAGTTTGGTCGTCTAAGATATACTTATACTTCCGGATTCGGCACAGCGTGTACAAATTTACCAAAGACGCCCCTGTTGTTCAAACATACACACTCTGTACACACCATACATTCTGTAATTCATAGTATTCAGTATGCCAATTACTCAGTGACCGAGCACAGCTTACTCCTGTACATGTTGAGCCATCCGAGTATATGGCAATAGAATCTGATAATCCAAGCACTTTAAACTATTGTTTAAAGATTCGTGGTCAGTGTATGTAGGAAAGTGTACACTAGGACGATTTATAAGAACAAGGTGGTCTATAGAAAAGATGGGGTATTTATTAAGTGTGTCATTTATCTTGAATTGTGTTTTAACAAAAGAAAACATTAGGCATAACAGTGGGTCCCTCTGTTTATTCTAATGAGGTTTTGTGGGAGCGTTTGCGGTTGAATTGGAAATCTTGGAAGTAATTCAGTGATTGTCAGAAAAAACGTTTCTTATTATATATTTTTGGCAAAGCAAATATAGCCTGATTGTTAATGGAGGTTCCTGTGCCTCTGCTGATATAGCATATCTCATGACACCGAGACAGACCCTAATGCACCGATTCTGAATGCGATCAATATGCCTTAAATTTGTTACCGATGCAGAACCATACAGTGAGCAGCCATAGTCTATATCGAGCGAATATATGCACGGTAGGCAATGAGTGATATTCCAATATCAGCACCCCAATGCTTTTTTGTGGTCCATTCTTTTTAGGTTTTCATGGTTATATAAATGCAAATATCATCTGCATCTTGGATGATTTTAATGTGTAATTCTCATATTTCATGTAGGTTAGAAGTATACACATTGAAGAGTAATGCACTAAGTATTGATCCCTGTGATATGCCCTGGATTGAATCTGATTGATTTCTGATGTAAATTTTTTTGCCGTGATAGAGCACCATGATGCTATTCGCTCACTCCAGTATAACGCAATAAGTTTGTCCTTTAGAAACGCGAGATTAACTGCATCGTATGCACCCTTTAAATCTATGAACAGAATGCTGTTATTTTGTTTTCGGATAAGCCGTTTTGTACGTCCGTGATTAGATGTGTCACATCATCGGTGGTACATAAACACCTTCGGGAACCGAATTGAGTTTTTGGTAACATAGAATTGTATTCAAAATACCACTCAACTCATGCTCAAATCATTCGTTCGGAAGTCTTCGTAATACACAGTATGAGTGAAATTGGCCTATAGGATGACCCGAGACTTCCATCTGTATTGGGTTTCAAGAATAAACAAATCATAATCTCTTCCAAATCGTCAATGAAACACCAATATTTGAGCATTTCAAGGATTTAATTTTAAAATTCAGAGGTATCTTGCTTAAGATATTATATGTTATATTATCTTTTCCAGGAGCTGTACAGTTAGGAGTTTTCTGTACTGTAATGAATTCACTGTTTGAGAGCTTTCCATCCACAATATACTTAATCCTCCCATTTATTGATTTTCCTGAGGAAAAATTGGAGACAATAGGTGGTGCAAGCTTATCTAATATACTTTGAGTCAATTTTTCAGTGGTTAGAGATTTGTTATTATAGTTGTGATCCCTATCACTGACATGATCCCATATTTTGGAGAATGGGGTATTCCTGTTTAAACTATTCAAGAAGTCCTTTCAGGACTGTCTACTTTTTGTTTTGAAAAGTCGTTTTGTTTGGGCATCTATATTTTCGTATTTTGAGAAATTATCCAAATTTGATCACTGGATATATTACACGTAGAGCTTCTTTCTCCAGTTTGGTGATTTCTTTATATTGATCGTCTCACCATAAGAGTGAGCTTGTTCTTGGTGAGAAAGGTTTTTTGATTGGAATTGCATCGTCACAGGCATTACTAATAGCGTTCATTACATGTTCAAATTTTTCTGTATTCTTCTCTAAATTCTTGGAAAAATTATGCTTTTCTAACTTGTACCCGAATACTAGCCAATCTGGTTTGGTCTCTTCCCACCTAGTTCCCGGGCATATTTTTTGAACCTGAAATTTGTTTTTGTATGTAATTTGTATGAAAAAATGGTCTGATCCTGAGGAATATTGATAAACATGCCACATAATATAGGTTATCACGTTTGGCGTGCCTATTGTAAGATTCACGACTGACTTTTGTTGCAAGGGGAGCTAACACGTGTAGCAGTATCATCATTAATGACTACTAACTGTGCATCCTCCAACGCGTCAACCAGGCGGGTGCCTTCTGCATTTTGTTCCAATGAGCCCCACAATATTTTATTTTCGCAATTTAATGAATAATGCCCAACTCGAATTGGGTGTAACCGGCGAATGTTTTTATTCTCATGTTCTACAAAAACATTATACGGGCCTACATCTGAAGGTCTATATTTATTATTGAGATATTGCTACCATTTATATTGGCATTTACCGATACCTGATCTTTTTCTATATCCTTAATTAGCAGATACACGTTGTTTAATTAACATATATCTCCAAATATTCAGGACAATTTTTTCAAAAAATGCTGATGAACAGGAGGGGTGTTAATTAGAGGAGGGGGTGTGGAATTTGGCCAATCTAACGTTGGGATCGTGATCAGCGACCCTGAAAACCCCGGAGTAGACATTTTCAGGCCTATTCGGCGGTTTTTTCCAATTATTTTCTCAATTTTTAAGGGTATTGGGGTGAAAAAGAAATTTGCAAAAAAAAAAATTGGGGTCCTTTTGTCAACACATTTTTCCCCTTCGAATGAATCCTGTTTCAGCCGGATCGGTTCATATTCAAAAAATCGATTCAATCGACCTATTTTTATACCATATTGACTGCACTATTTAGAAAATTAACCAATTAATGGGAAACTACCACGTTGTCTTTTTATAAGAAACCGGTCTTATAAAACGAAAAAAAAACATTCTGATAAGGACTTCAATCTGCACACTATAGAGGTTCAAACTGAACTATTTTTTCATTTGGTTTTCGTACTGAACGTAAATCTTAAAAATTTGTTCCATTATCATTTTCAGTTTTAATTGTGAATTGTAATTTATGGTGGAAAGAAATCACATTTATCCATTGGGATGGCAGTGATATTATATTATATTAGACGAAGTCCTTATATGATAAATAATTACTGCTACCAATGAATAAATACACATTGCTTTGAAGTATCTCCTCTGTTGTTGTCATTTTTTTTTATTGGCGTCAAGAGTTAATATTTCGTAGCTTATTTAACAGATGATCTGTGTTCCAACAAGAGCAAAGCTTTAGGCAGAAAGAGACGTCGCGACGCGGAAATTATGAAGGCGGCTGTTTGTAGTAGTCATGGTTACTTTCCGACTCCAAGCCAACTGCTCATTAGTGAATTCCGAAACGCGTCGTTTGAAATGTGTGATAAAAAACCGCCGGTCGTCACCCCACGTCGTAGAAATAACGCCGCTTATTTTTATACGCATCCACGCTTCATTTGCCCAGAACAGAAAGTTATTGTGTGCTAGTTTGGCTACTTCTAATTTAAGGTAGTCAAGGCTTATTTCAATTGCTTTCATCTAAACTCCTAAAGTGATAGATGCAACTTTGACATACATGTATGGAATTCCAATTTATTATTCTGTGCCAGAATGAGAAAAATGATGTATTGAAGAATTTTTATTCTAGCTTCGATTTGTCTAACTTCTTAAGAAATATGTTCCTAACAGTAATTTGAGATTCTTGAATGTGGTGACATTAACAGATTCTAAATTCACATCAAGGAATGATTTTTCGAATATCTATTATTCTATGGTTCTATACATTTCACGTCTTCGTCAATCGGGTTCGAACTCAATCTCCATCTCAACCTGAATAGATTTTCTCGAAAACACCAAGAGTGATTACCAAAGAATAGAGAAGAATTATCTTCTGAGGTAGAGGATAATAAACTAAATGTGATATTATACCTGTAATTCATAAATAAGTATTAATGTCTGTAAAACATGTGTTATTCAATAAAATTGACAGCTCAGGCACAAATTGTACCTGAATTGATGTTAACTTGAATAGTGATAGCCAAGGAGTGGTGCGTCCACCCTAGCAGCACCAAAAATGGAAACGTTATTCAAAACTCCTTTAATGTGAATTGTGGTATAGTCATCATTACATTGAATTAACATTTACTTACGATAATTTAAATTTAATTTGTTAAGATATAACTCCCTATAGAAAAAATTTTACTACGAAGAAAGATTCGAGAAATCGATAGCATGCAACTCCTTATGCTTATTTATATAGTAAATTGACCATACTATATACTTTACATAATGGGAACCGGCACAACTCACCCAAAGCTCTAGTCGAAGCACTGATGGTTTAAATATACAGATGACCATGAGGGATGGTTGTAATATTTCCTCAGCTCTGAGGACATCAGAAGCAATAGTTGCCTACTCATAGTAAAGCAGCATAATTCACATTCTTCTGTGATTAGAATTGTTCTTGTTGATATATATGTTTTCCTCAAATTTTGAATGTAATTGCTCCCTATTTATAAGAAGTCAAAATTGTTAATTATTACTGTAACTTTGGGAAACAGCTTTTTAAACGTTTTTTTTTTGGAAAAAAATAAATAATGTCGAGTTTATATTATAGCTGTAATTCTCAGAAATGTATAGCATTCATAGGGACAGGTAGTGGCGTTGGCTTCGCCGCTGCAATGTCATTTGTGAGTTTCCAGACTGAAATGCATAATACAATAATGATTACAAACTGATGAAGTTAAATTATACTCTATGTTATGGTGGTCTCTATAATTGTTACCATTACAGTAATTCAAATAGTCTTAATGTCATTATTCTTTCATTAAAAACAGTTCTTATTGTTCATTACGAATTGTTGTCGATTCTTATGGTTCTTATTCCAAGTTGTTATATGAACATCAGAATATATATTGTACATAATGAATGAATAGTATAAAGAAGGAATGGAGTTGTGGTATTCCACATATTTATGTTATGAGGTGTGTCATACAGATACGTTGTTGTCGATGTATGAGCTGTTATTCCATGAGCTTTCTGCCATGTAAACTTCACCTAATGTGTTGTCAAGGAGTCATCTTCTTATCGTTCATGAACAATCTGAGCTGTGATGAGCCATCCATCTATGAGCTGTCTGTCGTGTGTACGTTGAGCATTTAGAGGAGCTATCAAAAACGCTACACTATACCGATTACCTCTTATCCCCTTTGGGGTCAAATTTCAAACAATCCTTTCTTAAAGGGTGCCTACGTCTTATGAAAAGAAACCCTCCTTCCACATCTCAAGCTTGAATGAATGATTTTCATTATGGAATATTTGACCATCTAACATATGATCAGAATACTCGCAAAAAACTTAGAAATACTAAATAATTCATTTTTATTTGCACCTGCTTACAAAATAAGTGATGTACTTTCTGATATTATCATATATAATACCACTAGAGATGAAATTTTGCCGGCAAAATTTCTCGATTGTAATATGAAAGTTTGTTGCTTAGACAATTTCGCGAATGACATTTGTATCAAACTCACGAGCCGTCAGGCGAGTGATTTTGGAAAAAATGTGATGAACGAAATTGCCGATAAGCACCAAACTTGAATGTTACAAGAGAGAAATTTTACCTGCTTAAATTTCATCTCGAGTGGTATTCGACATGACTATTTCACGAGAAAATATGTCTAATAGTAATATGGTCACATTTGAGAAAGTCAAGAAAATAACGATTCATGGGACAAACAATGTTTTGAAATAATGAATTGGAACATGTTCAAATTAATTTTTGATGTAAAAGTTACAATTTTTATAGTTAATTATTTGGGAATTGTTCCTTTCGATTGCAGCAGACGGAATTCCATCTGATGAAAGATTTGATACTTCTGATTCTGTTCTGTGATGATTTTGATTGGCGGCAGATTCATGATTGCCCTCTCTAAGATTTTGAACAAGTTTTAAATGATGTTCTGCATCTAGTTGTAAATATGGTTTTAAGGAGTGTGCACTCGTATGTCCCATAATTTTGATTAATTTTTGTTCATTAACTCCTTTTTTGGCCAATGATGGAATGGCCGATGCTCTATGGGAATGGTTTGTTATTTTGAACTTTTTTGTGCTAATTCCAATATTATCTGCTGATGTTGTTGTCCATTTCGATATTGAATGTATACCTACAGGCATGTTTTTGTACCAAATTCCTCTTTCCCAATTTGGATGTGTAGCCAAAAAAAGTCTGTCAGTTGTTACGTTTGGATTTGTCGATGTTTTTTCCATGAGTTTAAGGTATAAGCGAACAGGACATTTTCTTCATTTCTCATTAACCATTTACTATTCGATAAGTTTTTCGAACCACCTTGGGAAGTTTTGTAGAATATTGGGTTATATTCCACCCGACCAGTGAAGTTTTCCAGAAGATCATATTCTTTTTTGAAAATAATGAATTGAGCAATTAGCTGCCTCATTGCCTCTCCAAGCCAATCCGAAGGAGCATATATGGGAAAATTTCTTTTGCAACCCATCTGGCTTATCTTCATCGTAACAGTAACAGTTGACCATTCTCAAAAACTGTTTGGTCGAAAAAGCTTCAGAACTTGATTTCCTTTTTTCTGGTATAGTTTGCAACATTTTGCGCTTTGAATCCCTGGCCAGACGAGCTGATTTGAAAATTAAACCTTAGAATGGATCGATCATTCTATCATATTCCTTGAAAAACTTTTCTTGAATCATCTGTGCCGTGGTATTCCATAAAGACTTCACAGCGGATTCTTTATAAACTTCTCCGTTTTCTTTCTTCATATTGAAAGCATAATCCTCTAATATTTCCGCTAATCTTTCTGGAGTCGTTTCTACATCTAAGGTATAGTTTCTTTTCAGAAGAAATTCCGTGAACTGGTTCCATGCAGATGCCCTAGTTTTTCTTGTGTTGAAAGGCACTAGTTTGGCAATTTCACTATGTATTTCTTTCGACGAAATATTTCCAAATCTATCTTGGAGGCTCATTTTTGGAATTCCCCCATCTACTTTTTGACACGTATTGCGCTATTTGACAAATAAGTATTCATCATAGATTAACTAAACGTTGTTTGTTTTCTTTATGGTATTCATTTCCCAAGCTATCTATGAATGTGAGAAATGTCAAAATATTATCGATCAAATAATAACCTACTAAGTTTTGCCGGCTTGCATGTTTTATCACTGTGAGACGAGAGTTGCTATGGAAACTTCCTCACTAAAAATGAAATGAGTGAAATAGTCATTGAATTAGAAATGTTGAGATTCGACTGTTTATTTTGCGGAATGGTCAAGTGCCATGTGTCAGGTGTCACATTCGAAAGCAGGAGTAATTTTCTTATTCTGAGTATCATTTTTGAGTATATTGTAGACCACGGTATAATATAATCGTAGTGTATTTCGTATACTGTTATACATAACGAAAGCGTAGCCCAAGTCTGTGAACTTACAACTCTTGCCGCAGGGTCACTACGGTCGGATGAAAGAGGAGCTAAACGGCGAGAACGATGATAAGCTGATCTTTCAATTTTTTATCGACATGTAATGTAATTAAAATGTTATCTACCAGAGCTCTGACCAGGATTGAACTCGAAAATTATGTTATTTGAGTTATCGTCTATTTCTATATTTCTACAATGAATTATAGAATGTGTATTAGTTGCGAATAAATTGTTTAACCTGTATAAATGCATTTTCAAGTTTATTTGAAAATCTTGTACATGGAACTCCAGCAGCACAATTCTTATTACAAAAGAATAACGGAGGATTAATCCATCCAAATTTATGCTTTTTTGAATTGTTAACAAATGTCGAAAAATATTTTTAAAAACATGTGAATAATGACAATAATATAGATGTTCATAATGTTGTAATTGATGATGTTCTAATGCATGAAAAAATAACTTTTCCTGCGAACAACATAAAATTGATGTAATGAGTTTTTGTCTACACTTTTACATATTGATAAGGATGAGGCAATTTGCCAAACAAGAAAATAAACTGATGAGAAAATGATAACATAAAAATAGATGGAAAAAGAGGGAAATTGAGTGAAACAAATAATGATGTGGAAATACTAAGAAAAAAATGCAAAATTATTATAAATAATGTAAATTGTATATAAATAAATTGTAATGTAAGCTAGGTAGGGATATTTGTTGGTTCGGAGTACTGCAGTTCAATAAATTAAGCACATCTGAATCCAACGGTATATTATTTTTTTTACAGGTTTCCGTAAAGAACCAAGAATAGGGACCGATGAAACTAACAATATTGTCAACAAATCACTATTTGTTGCTATTCGTGAATTCTATATCACCCAAAACGCAAAAAATCTCAAATAATCTGTGCAGCATTAAAAAACTAAAAGGATTGGTGAAACAAATTCTAAAAAGAAGTCTTGGGAGCTCTTGGGGGTTATAGAGTTTTTCATTATTGAATATGGGCATAAATTTATAAATTGCTGAATTAACTCTACATATAGATTACAATGTAGATCAAATGTAAATAAGGAAATATATGGTCTTATCTATCTCAGTAATATTCATTGTTAAGGAAAAACTATACTTGTATACGACAGAAACAACTTGTATATAATAATCAGACAGCGATTTAAAATATTCAACTGTAAGGAATTAGGCAGTGTATTGCGAATTTACCCACTGTGCGCCGTATAGCTCCGTTTTCATCCGACCGTAGCGATCCTGCGGCAAGAGTTGTAAGTTCGCAGACTTTGGCTACGCTTTTAATATACGAGACGCACTACCATTATATTATACCGTGTTATAGACCAATTAGGTAAAGAGAGTCCATACATTTATGGAAGCAATGAAGCCAAACATTCTGTCCAGCAAGTGGCGGTGATCTATAAGCAAGAAGGTGAACTACAACTACTGTGTTGTCCCACATGAGTTTTTGGAGGCTTTTTGAATGTAGAAATCTGTAATCGCTAGTTTAGTTTCACAATCATTATGACGAGCAGGGCCGGATAAAATTATGTTGATTCTATTTCATTTACGATTTTATTTGATTATTTTTCCGTCCCAAATATCGACCAATAGAATTGCACCATTCGACGTCACGTGGTACAACCTACATGGAATTATACTGAATATTTTTTGAATATTTTCTCTGGTAGTTGCTATATATAAAACTTCAAACTGACAGGTTGAATTCTGTCCACCATCGATAAAAAAGTCAAAGGAAATGTTCATTTGGGACGGAAAAATAATCCTCCGAATACCACACGAGCTTCAAAATTATCTGGCATTTCCCTCAAGGTTCCCTGCAAACAAATAAAGTCGTCAAGTTTTTCAGGAAAAATCACTCGCGCTTTGCGCTCGTGATTTTTTAACCTGAAAAACTTGACCCCTTCATTTGTTTGCAACGAACCTATCTGGAAATACCCGATAATTTTGAAGCTCTTGTGGTATTATATATGATTATTTTTCCGTCCCAAATATCGACCAATAGAATTGCACCATTCGACGTCACGTGGTACAACCTACATGGTATTATACTGATAATTTTTTGAAAATTTTCTCTGGTAGTTGCTATATATAAAAAACAGAACATGATTCAGTCAAATTAACCACACTTCAAACTGACAGATTGAATTCTGTCCACCATCGATAAAAAAGTCAAAGGAAATGTTCATTTGGGACGGAAAAATAATCCCCCGAATACCACACGAGCTTCAAAATTATCTGGCATTTCCCTCAAGGTTCCCTGTAAACAAATAAAGTCGTCAAGTTTTTCAGGAAAAATCACTCGCGCTTCGCGCTCGTGATTTTTTAACCTGAAAAACTTGACTCCTTCATTCATTTGCAACGAACCTATCGGGAAATACCCGATAATTTTGAAGCTCTTGTGGTATTATATATGAATATTCAAATATTAGGTTCATCGAATATTGGATATATCGTACATACGAATATTTGAATAGTCGATATATCATGTATTCGGCTTCCAATAAATGATATGATTAGTAGACTGATTCCACGCTCCCTCTAGGATTTTCGAGCGGCCGCTGAAAGAACTAGGTGGCCAGGAGTTCAAGTCGAATAGCGTATTTGATGTCCCCTGCTTTTTGAGTTATGCCGGTTTCTGTATGCTTAGAGTGATGCAGCCGGCTGCCTCACTTGTCTTCTAGATTATTGTACTTCGCGCTAGTGAAGTGAAGTATATCTTCCACGGCAGGGCTCACATTTTTGAAGTCCAGTCGATCAATATTTTACCTTCAAATATTATTTCATATACCATATGCATCAAAAACGGCTATAAAATATTGGGATACCCTAATTCAAAATCCATGAAGATATTTGTGCGGAATAATAAACATATTTGTAGGAAAATGGATTGGAATACTAGGTACTAAACTGAAAAAAAATCAGAATAACTATGAAACGTCCGCTGAACGAACTTAATCATACACGCGATATATTAAGACAACATTATTAAGAGTTATTTTGAATCCACTTACTTTCACGCTTGATGATTAGTGTAGCTTTTTCACAATCAGGGATGAGCAATGAAACGAAAGATTAGAAATTTCACTCTCACATAACGAAAGTTCCCTCACAACAGAACAGAGAATTAAATTATATCATCAGATTATTATTATAACCATTATCAACTGTATTGGTATATGAGTGGCTACATTCCTTCGAGTATGAATTATTAACACATTACTCCGCATTGTGTTTGTCAAGGATCATATACTGTCCTCAATCTTGACCTTCTATATGTATGTCGTATAGCATATACTGTCCCGGAACATATCAAGATTGTCTGAATCACAGGAACATTGAATAATGTTTCTTCTTATGTATACACCATCATAAAAAATTGAAATTGACATTGTTCACATACCAGATTTGGTTGGACAGAGAATTTCAAAATTTTTTGGGAGACTACAATTATCCATATATATCTAACCTATCCATGTTACAATAATCTGCATGATAATCAAATCAATTTATTCATCAATAACTAAGCTATGTTCACTTTGAAAAAAAATTATGTCAAACCAGGTATCTTCCATTTTTACAGTTGACAACACATTACAGAGTTGCCGATATGAATTATTGATTTCTTGAATTGACTTGACAATTAATATATGGGCAATGATTCTGAATTTTAATAGAATGAATGTCCAATAGTACAGAAACTGTTTGTCTCAGGACTGTAATTAAACCTACATTCACATTGTGGGCGCCAACTATGAAAATGCCGAATACCCTATCATCTAGTGTTCAATAAATCAATCAATTACTTCGAAGAAAAACGTAGAAATGGATACCATATCTCCCTATCACTGTTGTCAGAGACAGAGTTGACTCAGCATTACAATTGAGTGTCTCAACATGCTATAAAATAACGGTTGAACGAAATAGGGTTGAAGCGGAATCAAGTCAGTTACGGGTTGTAAATGTAGATGATTTTGACAGTGCAATTCGGAATGGGTGTATGATATATACAGAAAAAAGGAACGTATAGCTTTAAACATACTAAAAGAAAAAATTTGGAAAGTTTTGAAAAACATTGTTTCACTACGTGGCTTAATGGAGCCACCTGTCATCAACATGAAAAACGTGTATATTTTTTACATCAGTATATCAATCTTAATTAACTGTGATTAATTGACCACGTGACTCCCCTTACTTTTGTAAGCAAAATAAGTTTCGGACACTTCTACGTGTCAAATTTATAATTATAGAAACATAAGCTATTCCGGAAATGATTCAGAAACCGCTATTGGAAGACTTCAAGATATACTCTGTTACAGTAAAATAGCTGGAAATCAAATTAACAACAATGAGGTATGATATGGTATCACTTATCTGACTACATGAGATATATTGAATAATATCTGATTGATATCAAAGGAGATTGGGTTCTACCTTTACTTCAACTGCTTTCAACTCTCAAATATCATATCATAACATGCTAGTAAAAACATGAAAATTGTAGTCACTGATTTTATTCGAGTCTTACCATCCTCTGCTCACATAATAATCAAATAGGGTATCATATGCTATTGCGGATTTGAAGCATCGTTATATAATAAATTGTATTACAATCAAAATTGTTTTCTTTTTACTATTTTATTTATTATGTAAAGTAAAACAAATTGTTTGGAAGCTTAAGTATAATTTCCAAATAGTTCTAGTGTTCACCAAAAGTTCGAAAAAAAAGTAGCTATGTAATTATATAAAATGAGAGAAAAAAACTTTGTATATCCAGCGTCCTCGAGAGATACTCTACGGAGCTGGAACTGAAGGGCAGTGTTATGTGAAATCATTATTCACATTATAACATGTGAAAGATTCATTTATACTTCTAATTTGACAAAACAAGTAGCTCGTGATGTTGATTGTGACTTTCAATGAAATAATTTTTTGAAAACGAAATTATGAAGCAATATTCAGGTTCTAACATATCATTTGAAGGATACTAATGATACCATGATCGTTTGAAGATGACATATAATTATAAGGTGAATGTGAAGTTCATGATACAGCAACTTGCTTTGCAGAATTGTGCTTTTGATCATCAGGTATCAGATATTTGAGGTTTCTAGACTGTTACATGAATAAATTAATAATCATTAGTTGTAAAGTTATAACTACAAAAACGGGTAGCAGAAGTTGGAATAAAGTTTTAACGTTGTACAAATTCCATCAAATTTTCTCTTTGATGCAGCACATGAACCTAAAAATCAATAGTGTATTATTATTATTGTATTGAAACCTTCATTTATTCTGTCAGTTCCACTACTCATAGACATCTATTTACACCATTACACTACCTAGTGTACTCACTGTAGCGTGTACGTCTACAAAATAGACGTACTGCATCTCCACTATTCTATGAAGTAACTTGAATCCTAAAATGAGAATTTCGGTAACTTCTGCAGGTTGAAAATATACGTGTGATATATATATTCATAGCCACAAAAATACGGTTGTCCTTACGGTTCAATAAAATACTTAATTCCATGCGAAGAACTGAATAGAAATACCACTTGAAACTTTGCTACCTCGCCCAAAACACCACATTATTCACCACTTACAAGCTATCTGCAAAATTTCAAATTGATAGGAAAAGTCGGAAAAGAGCAATCATGTCAGAAACAATCTAGATCGATCCAGAAATGCTCAAAACGGAAATATCCGCGAAAATCAGGAAATTCTTTTTTGAGGCGATTATAATACTTCCGTCACACTGTATACTACGTATAATGAAGGAAGTGGAAATGAAAGCTTATATCAATTTGTTTATCTTGATGAAACAAGGATCTTCAAAGGTGGTGCTGTCGGTCATACCTGGCAGTAAGATTGTGAAAATGATGAAAGGGAGTAGAGCCCCGATAGAAGTGGGTTTGGTTCTGTTGCAAATATAGAAAGTTCCTGAAAAGTTATCAGGGAGGGAGCTAATCTCAAGGGAGTCCTCTCATCAGAGACCGAGAGAAATAGCAAATCTAACTAAAATTGCATTTTTTGTGTGTTGTTCGGAGATGGTGAGCTGTCTACTTCTCTTCATTGAACAAAATATAGACAATGGAGTTCCCAAATTCTCTTTTTATTCATATAGCTGTACTGGGTAGAATGAAAATAAATATCTTTTGCCTTTCTATGATTACATTTCTCAAAAACATGGAATATAAATAGAACACATCTTCCTCGAAAAAGGTCATATTCTAAATGAGGGAGACCCCATCCATTCTGTAATTGAAAAATCATCACGAATTATACACATTTATATCTACTGGTATGGACGTGCAAAAAGGAACAACCATATATCGTTATAGAGCTTGATCAAGAAAATATTTTGGACATGGAACACCTCCAACGAAATACTTAGTTAAATTGGGAAAAAAGAAAACAGTGAAAAACTTATATGGAATGAAATCAGAATAATAAAAGAAAATTAGGAATTTTCAAATATAAATTTTGTCAAGAACAGCTTCGAGAAAACTGTACGATTTGAAAAAGTCAATATACTAAAAAAAGGTAGAAAAATTGTTGATTTGAAAGACATTACATTAAAGAAACTTTATGAGAAACTGTTACCACTAACAAACAAGAAATATGAACATTTAAAATATTTATCTGAAATAAAAGTAATATTAACTAAATATCATAATTTTTTTAGAAATTTCAGAAATTTGGTGAAGAACGAAAAGTGCAAACAGTCTGAATCTGAATTTAATTGTCAAGCATTATGAGAAATCGTTAAGTTCATCAAGAATATTATTCATCTATAAAATCTTCCCTTATTTATGTTTTATGAAGACAATTCCGTTGTAATTCAATATATTGTTCGAATACAATATTTTTTTTATGGCTCATGCAGAAATATTCCATCCCCAACATAAAATATAGAGTGGTTCACTATTCTAAGTAAGGACATATGAAAGTTTCGAAATCAGATAAGTATTCTGAGTCCAATTTTTTCCGAAACAACCTTTATTGGTAAACTTTCAACTAAAAAATCAAATGATATTGAACTATTATGAAATATATGGTAGAATTAGATTATTTAAAAAAATCGATGGTGGAAACCGTTACTTTATGGTAATTTATCATTTTGATTACATGAAAGAATAACTACTTTGTTTTTATACCAAATAATTTTTATTAATAATAACGTGAAAAACTTAACTATAGTTTCAACACCGGAGTGACATTATCAAAGAATTAGAAAATTATGAAGAAATCAATGAAACAGTTCAAGTATAAATAGAGAAGAGTAAAGTAGGGTTGAGATTAAGGAATCAACGGAAATTCCCAAAACAGTGGATCCTAGGAAAGTACAGTATTACATAGTAAACATGTAACAATTTGTGAATTAGTGTGTATATAATTTAATATTCTAAGAATTATTTTGAGAGCGGTTTGAAAGACACATGAAAAGATCACTTCGATATAGGTCTAACTGATCATTGAGTATATTTTTATCAAAGTTTTTGACACCTTTATAAATCTCTATTGATTCTAATTCAATTTTAAATCTCTGGTTTGGTTATGTGAAATGCTTAGGCTATCTAAATTAGGGAAATCATGACCAGTTTGTAAAAAATGATTAGCAAAGATTGAGATCATTTCCCACGTAATTGCGTTGAAACATTTTAAAAAAAAATTCAAATAGAATCAAATTATACTTGATAAGTGTCAGAAACGAATATTGTATTGCCCTATTCTGACATGGTTCGACAAGTTGTTCATAACAGGAACAGATATCATAAATATGACAAACAGATTTCAAGGGATAATAAAAGTTGGGTACTGAGTAATTCTCTGAGCCATAAAAGATCATAAAATCAGATAGATGGAATATCTGAAATTTCTTTATTACGGCATTGAACAATGAATGAATCATGTATATGGAAAGAATATTATTGTTCGTTGTCAATAATTGGATACTGCATTTCAGATTCCGCAAGATTATAATTTTTGTTTTGATGTCTTGGTATATGGAAACATCTTATCCATTTTTTTGTGGTGAAAATTATGTAAGGCTTAAATGACATAATTGTCCAAATATCTAAGGAAACCTTCGACCAGGATTTTTCTCATCTGGTAACAAAGTAACATTGTATTGAAATTACTTAATTTTAAACTGAAAGTAATATTCTCAGTTTTTGCAATTGGGAGGGCTTAATTCTTATAACATTAAGTAACATATTTGAGTTATATAGGGTGATAGACAGTGGATGACCTATCAGACGTTTTTCAGAATCCAATAGAAATTTCACTCTAAAATTTAAGGCATGGGGTTTTCGTATAGGTATGTTCTATCTTTATGAAATATCACCGACTGAATCAAACTTCCGATTCTACCGGCAGTTGGTATAAACTTAATTTTCATCAAAATAGAACGTATTTGATTTTTCGATACTGCTTGAGAGAAGAAGTTTGTGTTGTAATAAAATATTTTTCCCAAAACGCATAAGTATTTACTTTAAGAGTTTCTCCAGTTTTTTTACAAATAATGCAATATGTATCACTGTGGAAAAACATTGAGTTTAACACGGAGACATCTCGTATTGGAATGACTCTTTTGGGAATCATTATCAGAGAGGGACAATAAAAAACTGCAAAATGAACAGTTAGCAAAATTATACAAGGTGTACGAATAGTAACAAATGTTATTGATAAATTATTTAAGTAGACCAGAACTTGTTCATTCCCAATGAAGCGTCCTGTATTGTCTTCTATAGCAGGAATTCCTACAAAACCCTACAAATCTTGTGAATACTTCCTTTTTCTGAAATCGCCAGAATAAGAGAGATATTGTCACTATTGTCAGTTTTCCGTGATCAGGTAGATAATTCGCTCCAAACTTCTTATGGTTGGCCATGTATGTTTTCAGTTTCAGTAAATTTTAAAAGTTTGATAATGTACTTTATTGTAGCACTCTGTAATAAGCGTTTGAAGAAGCTATTTTTTACCCTTCAGAAGTCTTATTTAATTCTTCTTCTAACAAATATTTCATGAACTTACAATGCAAAGATGGTATATTTGCATCATCTGAGAATGTAATGAGTTAGGTTAGCTTTATTATTTCAGAAAAATTGAAATTGAATATGAACTATGAAGTATATGGTCAAAATAAGAACAAAGTAGTTAGCTCTAAGATTGCAGTGATCAAATAAATAATTAATATCTACTAAGAGTAAGATACTAATCAATATACCTATATTTTACAGTATTATATGGTGATTATTTTGGGCATATTAATATAAGCCAGTTAAACAAAAGTGAAAGATGGAATTTTGAAGTTACACTATCGTAGTGATGCTTCATTTTGGCGCAAAGGAAATTTCGTAAAATTTGGGCAAAATAAATTAGCCAATATATTTAGCTGAACAGCGATATGTAACCTACATGACCTATTTCCATTGAAATCTTCATTCAATAAGGTGGAGATTTGGCCGAAACAGCCGCTTTTGGATTGTTTAGGGAATAAACGTTTAGAAGAGAGATGAACAAAACCTCACATAAATTTTATTGCAGCTTCCTTGTACATTGATAATAAAATTACTAGATTTCTGTAGCTTAGCTAACACAAAAACTATCTCCGAATTACCATATTTGTTTGCAACCGTCCATTTCTATCGAATGCGAGTCCATTATATATTATAGGACAAATATCAACTTTTCGGAGAGCAAATTCAATTTACGCTGTATTGTATTCAGTGATTCGCCACATACAAATTTGCAGGTTGGACATTCCCTCACTTATGTTTCTACCTAGCATTCTAACTTGAAAGATGGAAAGAATGTTATCATTCAGAATAAGAATAACAGTTCAATAAAAAAAAGCGAATTCACATTCCTAAAGTAGAATCACATCAAAAAATGCAGCTGTAGTGTCGACCGCCGCCATGATGAAACTCTGATGTTTTATTGTTTTGCAGCGCAGTTTATGTAGTCCGTGAGTTATTACCAAAGACACAGGGAATAACCCACTGACCACAAAGATGTTTGTGTTAGGGCAATAGTAAAATAGTAACAGTGGTATTTGCCTTTTAAAGATGATGTAGCTATTATGCATATGTCGCAAATATTTTGTTCCAACCTTGGCATTATGATTATGAGATCTGCAGTGATTTATTGAGAACTGTTTATTCAAAGTAATTAAAATCACGAAAGGGGGAACTTTCATTTTCAAAACACTATTAAACTTCGTCTGAATAGAATCCGTAATAATCTAATTGTAGCAAGTATATTTGTAGCAAGAGTTGTTAGTGATACCGGTAATAACTCACTGACTACATAAACTGCGCTGCAAAACATCAGAGTTTCATCATGGCGGCGGTCAACACTACAGCTGCGTTTTTTGGTGAGATTCTACTTTCGGATTGATAATTCGCATCTTTTTATTGAACCGTTATTCTGATTCTGGTTGATAACGTTCTTTCCATCTTTCGAGTTGGAATGCTTGGTAGAAAAATAGGTGAGGGAATGTCTAACCTGTCAAATTTGTAAGTGGCGAATCAGTGAATACAATACAGCGTACATTTAATTTGCTTCCCGAAAAGTTGATAATATGTAATGGACTCGCTTTCGATAGAAATGTATTGTATTCTCCACCTCAACAGTGGAAAATCATAATACAATTCTGATTCAAATACGAAATACAGATTCAACCAATGTCACATTTCGTGTCGTGTACAAAGTTTAGATTCATCAGGTTGAACAGTGACAACACGTCCTATAGTCTCAGACAGCTGTTTCACTCTTTCGTCGAGCCCGTCAGTGAGACAAAGCTGACGTAAAGTCATTGATCAACGATCTCCGGAAGCGATATAAGTAGCACCTTCAAAAATATTTTGGTGGATGATATGAAAGTGAACAAACAGTCCTGCACCTCCCCCAACTCATATTCGTATTATGTTACCTATATGCCCAACCAGACATTTTTTTTTGAGTTTGTGGTCACTTCTCATTCTTATGCTACCGATATGTTTGATATTTGTTACAGAGAACATATTATATAATACATAATAATTTTATGTTTGTTATATATATATATATATATATATATATAGGAAGGTTTGTTAACGGGAATTTCGGTCTGTAGTTGGGCAATCAAAAGAAAACTATTTTTTCTCTACCAATATTTCGCAATAATTTATTGCTTCTTCAGAGTAAGAAGTTTAGGTTAATATTAAACTATGCATTTCTACAAAAATCGTTCAGATTTTCCTTCTCCTTATTATAGTCATTGGACTGAAGGTTCTATTTTACAATTATGTCACTAAGTTGAATCTAAGATAAAGACGAATTACAATGAGATGAAAATGGATGCACTTTGAAATTTGACATTTAACTAGTCAGGTTATAACGGTAAAAATACACGTGAATATCGGACTAACAGCTGTTAGCTGAAAATCTTACGATGCTTAGCGACCCGGTGGAAAATGTTTTTTGTGGTACCAATAACAACCCCCTGAAATTTCTATTGCCCAAAGTGGGTGCAACCCTTTTTTTGTTGGCCAAAAAGAGGTTTTTTGAAATTTTTAAGGGTAGTTTAGCCTAAAAAAAATTAGTATCTCTGGTTATATTGAAAATTGAGGAACCAAAGTGAAACCCTCTCATTGTCAATGACCAAGGAACTTCCAGTTCAAATTTCAAGTTGATCCGATCTCCTTCCTCCCTGTAATAAATATATATATACTCATATATGCAAGCAATCTTGCGTAACGGCTATCTCGGTCATTTTTCGAACGATTTGGCTGAAATTTGGACTGAAGATAGGTGTTATGGTCTCGAAAGTACCCTTTGAATTTCACGTGTAAATAACGAACAGTTTTTCAGAAATTCGACTTTAAGTCAATTTTTCAGTTATTCCTCAAATTGAGATATCTCATGTCATTTACATCTGATCGGGATCTGCTTTGCGAAAAAATGTAGGTATTCGTATATAGTTTTATGTCATGGAATTCATTTTTTCATTATTTTTCTTTCCGGTCTATATTGTCCATTTTGTTTAATTTGAGACAAATCGAATGACGTTCACGTGAGGAGCGCGTAGCTGACGCGTTAGAAAAGTGCAAACTGGTTGTACCTAATACGGCTTTACGACGACTTTTCGTTCCATGTAGTTAGATAAGGTATCGGACCGTGCCCGACGACCTTTCTTTTTTCGATAAATGTCCATTAGATAGGAAACTTTAATTGAAATAGAAAAGGTACTCTCAGGTCTCAGCTACACGCGTCTAACGTGCAACGTATATTCTAGCTACCAAAATATACCCGAAGCGGGTGAAAGCTAGCGGCTCACAGCCGAAAATACTTCACTACAACTGGCACCGCCCGCACGGGGCAAGAAACGACCTCAACATAACAAGACCGAGGTAAAATGTATAAACTCTAACTGACGCGTAGTGAGCTTCTCGAGGGAGACGTCAAAATGATTACGTTCGTAGCTAATTACATGGGACGTCTGGCGTTCATGCAATTGTGTTCTTATACAATTTGAACCTTCTAATTTCGATAGGCCACGTGAAAATTCCGAAGCCTAAAGCGCTATCAACTTCTGAGTCTCACATCATTCGTATAAAATTGCGAAATTTCGCACTTTTAATAACTATAAAATCAATTAATTTGACTATTCACATCTATTATAATAAACGTAAATATAAATGGACGGTCCATTTATTGAAAACGTTCTCAAAGAAGATCAATACCTTCGCCAATCAGAAGGAAAAATAAGGAAATATACTTATTACGACTATAAAGTTTAAGAATAATACCAAAATTTTCATAAATCAATGATAATCACATCATTTTCAATAGTGAGTACTTAGATAATGCTTATCTTCAATTCAAAGAAACATTTCAATTGAAAGTATCAAAACCTCTTAATATCTGACACTTGTAAATGTCTATTCAAAATTCAACCTAAAAAAGATAACGTATTATTTAACTATGACACTATGAGTAACAAATTTGATGTTAAATTCCATAGAATTATCTTAAACTTGAATAGTTGATTATAATAGATGTGAATAGAGTGTTTATCATAGAATAACTAATTCATACAATAATCATAGATATTTATAATTGTACAATTTTAAAATGTCTTGTATTTAATCAAATTCAATCCATTTCAAATTGTAATTAGCCTTACATTACTCTTTCACACACAACCGATCCAATGTTTTCTGCAGTCTTAATTGGATTTTAAAACACAAGTCGGCTGCAGACGCATTTCATTAATCGAAATCATCTATTCTTCTCTAAATTACATGGAAACACTTTCACAATTTTGATAAAGACAATAAGCATTGTCGAAACGTCAAAAACAATTTTTATTTTATTTCATTTTCAGTATATGTACGAACCAATATACCAAGAAAGTATACAGATATTACAAATGGTTCAAGAATATCAATAAAAGAATATATATATATATATATGTATGTATATATATATATATATATATATATATATATGTGTTACCATCTAAGGCACTCGTACGGAATAGACCAAGAGCCGGTGCTGCCTTACATGCCAGGAGATATTGAGTCCGTTGTCGGAAACAAAAAATGCCAGATCTTCTGGAATTATCCGTTTCCGACCGTCAGGTCCATACAAGCAAATAGGCCTGACGTTGTCCTCCTCCATAAACTAATGACTATGTATGTCATCGAATTCTCCGCTCCGGCAGAGAAGAACATAGTCTTGAAAGAGGAGGAAAAATAGACAAAATATCAAGATCTCCTGTTCGAGCTCCGCATGCTATACCCAGTCCACAAGGTCGTATTAGTGGTTCTGATCATCGGTGTTTTGGGCGGAATTCGGTCTTCGCTGCGTTCAAACTTGAAGATCATTCCGGCCTATAGGAAGTCGGCGCAGATATTGATAGACCGGATGCAAAAGGCAGTCATTCTGGGTTCAATTAGAATACTCAGGGCACACGATTTATGAACCTGAAGCTACTTACCGACCGGTGGGGAGGAGTAGCTTCGGTTAACCGCTTTTTATTTTTTTTCTGGTGCGACTGATGCGATGTCGTCGGAGCTCACAGCAGCCCCGACCAGGTTTGTAAGTAAAAAAAAAAAAAGTATATATGTATATATATATATATATATATATATATATATATATATGTATATATATATATATCTATTATGGGGAGGGGAGGTCAACTTGAAATTTGTACTGGAAGTTCCTTGGACATTGACAATGAAAGGGTTCTACTTTGGTTTCTTAATTTATAATACAATCAGAGATATTAATGTTCTTTCGCTAAACTACCCTCAAAAATGACAAAAAGAAACTTTTTTGGTCAAAAAAGGGGGTTGCACCCACTTTAGGGAATTGAAATTTCAGGGGGTTGTTATTGGTACCCTAACAAAGACCTTCCATCGAGTCGCTGAGCATCGTAAAATTTTCGTCAACCTTGCCTTTTTTCTCGCCAGATTTACTAGTGATGCCGATATGTCTGTTATTCATGAACATGATGTATTCCAAGTGAACGGTAATATAATCAAAATCGAAGTAATACTATCTGGCTTTAGTAGTAATGTTGTATCAACAATGGGAACTTGTACTCTATTAGTGACGATCAGAGAAGTAACGGTTGAAATAGTTGTACCAAATTTAACCATGCTCGAAGTTGAAACATTGATCGGCTGGAATGTCATTAGCCGCCCTAGTCTTAAAATTGTTCGAATAGATCATGGTATTGACTTATGCTTAAATAATATCAAAACGATTTTACGTCCAAGTAAAAAATTAGACATGTCAGGATTGGACGAACGTCAAAATGCTATTTTGAATAAAATTTTAGGAAAAATACGGACTGCTTCATTTTCCTTTATGACTTAGTACTGAAAAATTGGATATAAAACTTTCCGATGATATTCCTGTTGCTTTTCGGCCTCGGCGGTCAGCATCAAAGAAATAATAGAAAATTTGCTTGAAGAAGGTATAATTGAAGGAAGTTCTTCTCCGTGTGCAAGTCCAATTGTATTAGTTCAAAAGAAAAATGGTTCTTTTAGATTATGTTGCGATTATAGAAGTATAAATAAGAGGACAATGGAAGAAAGATTTCCTTTACCGAACATACATGATCAGTTAGACGCTTTATGCCAAGCTAAATATTTCACGACTATGAGAGCTGGTTTTCACCAATCAGAAGTTGGATACAATTCAAGGAAATATACTATGTTTGTTACACTCGATGGCCATTTTGAATATAACCGCGTGCCATTCGATCTCGGTAATGCGCCTGCATGTTATCAACGAGCTATTAACAATGCTCTGGGCAATTTAAAAGACAATACAGAACAAGTTTATCTAGACGCAGTAATGATAGCATCCAAAATTTATTGAAGAAGGTCCAAATAACTTATAAAAAGTTTTAAATGCATTACTGTGTGCAGGATCTGCATCAAATTGGGAAGAATGTCTTTCTTTTGCTACTGGAACAGATTCTTTGGGAACAATAGTGGGCAACGGCGTGATTGAACTCAGTAATGAAAATATGAAAATAATTGAAGCATCAACCAAGACACCAGCACCAAAAGATGTGGAAGGTGTGAGGCAGTTCTTAGGATTAGTGGGATATTTCAGGAAATTTATAAAAAAAAATTCATTGTTAACCACTCCAATCAATCAGTTATTAAAAAAGGATGCCATGTTCAAGTGGACAGATGTACAAGAACAAATTAGACAAGAAATTATGAAGAAACTAACTACTCACCCAGTTTAAAAAAATCTTTTAACTGAACTTACCCACTGAGATTCATACCGATGCGAGTTCTTCGGGTATAGCAGCAGCTTTGATGCAGAGAAAAAACGGAGAAATTCACCTCGTGGCTTATCATAGTACAAGAACCACATAATGTGAATCAATATACCATTCTTACGACTTATAAACTCTTGCTATAGTAGAAGCAGTAGAACATTTCCGTATTTATTTATATGGATTACCTTTTGAAGTTTATACAGATTCCAATTCAGTTCGTGCTTCACAATTGAATATCGTCAAAGTTGTAAAATGGGACCTGTAGGTTATCTAAGAAGATGTCCAATATTGGTAGTAAAAAAAATATAAGAAGTTGATAGTCGACAATGAAACAATCAAAGATTATCAAGTTGAAGTCTATTTTTGTCAACAATTGTGTAATAAAATACAAAACGGGCTTAGATTTAAAGAAGTTTTGATTCATTATTTGGTCAGTATTTGATGAGTACAGATGTTTTGTTCCAATGAATGAAAGATTAGCAGTAATGAAAACTTTTCACGATGATGTGCAGCTCACATTGGCTGGGATAAATGTATTTCGCGACTCAAGGAAGAATTGTATTGGCCACGAATGGGTCAACTCTTGAAGAAATACATAAATAATTGTAGATCATGCACTGTTAACGAAAGTGATACGAGCAAAAAGAAGGGTCTTTATCAATTAGGCAAAAAGGCTATAGAACCTTTTGATACTTGTCATGGGAACCATGCGAGACCATTGGTTGAATCTGATAACTGTACTCAAATTTTGATTATTGTTGAGGATTATTCGAGATATTCTATCTTCTATCCGATACGAAATAAAAAAGCAGGATATGCTATTATAGCTTTGGGGAAAGTATTTCGAAGAATTGGGAAACCTAAACGAGTTATTGCCAATAGTGCGTTTGTTTCTACAGAATTCATATAAATTTTTTTGTTAGAAAATTGAGTAGATTTGCATTTGATTGCAACGGGGATGCCTAAAGGAAATGGGCAAGTACGAATGATGAGAGCATTTTTTGATTCAATGAAAAGTGTTTTGAGTGATAAAAAGAGTCTTCCTGGACTTAGTAATTCCACAAATTGAAGCTGTTCTAAACGAAACAGAATGTAAAAGTACCGGTGTTACCCCTAGCTTGTTAATGTTTGAAAAAGAACGTTTACCAGCTGAAAGGTTAATGTTGACTGAAGTACCTGAGAGGCAGAGGGGTGATCTGTCTGGAGTGGAAAAGAAAGTGAATAAAGTTTCGGAAAAATGTAGAAAAGTTCAAGAAATTCGATTCAACATTGAGAGAAAGCCAGCAAAACTGTACCAAACCGGTGATAGGGTGGTAGTGGCCAATACTCAAGTTTTCGGTGGAAAATTAAAACCAAAATTTGATGGGTCATATGAAATTATCAATTCAATTGATAATGAGAGATATATTTTGAGAAGAGTATATCACAAAAACAGCTAAGATTTTATCCTGAAGGCGGTCAAGATAATGAACCTTAACTGGTTGTAATACTAAAAGTTCGAACTTTAACTGGTTGCAATACTAAATTTTCGAACCTTAACTGGTTGTGATATCAAATGTTATGTTGAGATTCATTTGTAAAACTTGATATGTCTTGATGATGAAGTGTTTTGTTTATTTGTTTTATTGAATAGTTATAACTTAGTATTGAGAGTTATTATAAAGGGACTTGAATGGTGCGAGGACGCATACAAGCAAGATGGCCGTGTAAGCATAAATGCTGGTAATAATGGGTTGACTAACAACTACTACTGGCAGAGGTCATCTCTCGTGTCAGTCTGTCAGCTACAGAGCTACCGGCGATTACGGGGAAGCCCCTAATAACCGAACCTCGACAAGTGAGAACACGAGGTAGAGCATTAATCTATCATTATTCAAATTGTAACGAGTTCTGTTATATGAAACATCGTAATGAAATAATAATCAGTGCCTTTCTCTATTATTTTGCTAGCAAATGGAATCAGAGGTTATTCATCTCGTAATCAAGAATTAATGATTGAATCAGACGACTAGACATATAATATCATTGGTACACGGCATATCATCGTATCAAGTATTATTCATGGTTATCTTGGATAGTAGAATCCATCCGGAAGACAAGATTTTTCATTATTCATGGTTATTAAAACAACATCCAACAGGAAGCATAAACAAAGCAACTTTGATCAACAATACTACACCTACATTTGCATATTGAAGATCACGATTTCAGTTATCAGCAATTTCTATATTATGGTTCCTTCTGAATATTCCTACCATGCACTAATCAGATTAATTGAAGTAGAAGTAATCTCACTTGTATTCCATTCCACATTGGAATATCATTCCAAAATGAAAGAATACAAAGGTAAAATTAATTGAATCAGCTATCAAACTATTTCAGATTCTAATCAACAAAGATATCTATGTATTAATTTGGGTACATACGCTCAAACTCAATGTTCTACATCCTTCCATGATTTTCATTCATTAATAAATTAATCATAGGATACTTTGGAACAAGACGTTAGAGCAATTACATTCCTAAGGCTACATTCCTTCAGTAAATTCAAGAACAATCACGAATTTTTGTCTGCGTTCTATGTAGAATTTCATGTACTTTCGGAACCACGTCAACAGACATATGCTTATAAAATCGAAAACGTCTGCAAATTTGAGGCATAATTGATGCAAAATATCTAATCTCAATGCAACCACTACGATCTCAACTATTCATTAGTTCCTGAACTACCATACTCTTATAAAACGACGTAATCGATGTTTTGCTCTGAATGCTGCTCAATTGATTCGTATTCTCTACATATTCAGATCTGCATTGTATGAAGTACAAATAATTAACTCATATACTGGATGAATTCAGTTCGAGTTACAATAAGCCATATCGAGCTATTGTCAACCAAGACATGAAGAATGTTGAAGAATCTTGTGATTCTGCCAAAATGTAGCCAATGACATTATGACACCACCAAGGAACTACTATGCGGAAGAAGAGTCGCGAATCCGGTGCCACATTCAACACCCGCGCAAATACAAAATTTTACATTTAGAATGGTAGAGGGCCGTACTGTACTTTAGCTCTTATGATCTCAAATCGGATCTCCTGGAGCGCTGTGATATTTGGATTTATAGTAAAATTTATGAAAAATTACTGAATAATCCTCGATTATTCATGACCAGTTTTAGTTTCATTGCGACATGCACCTATTCAGAGATATGAGAATTAGCCTAATAAATATGATAGATCAATTCTTTTAGCTTTTACATTTACACTAATTGATGCAAAGCAATCAACAAAATGTGCGCCTTCAATATGCCATGACATGTACTCTGTCAACCCTGAACGGACGTGTAATAATTATATTGGAGGCAGGATGAGCAGGAAATGACGAGTGAATAGGGTTCATTTATGCATATTTGAATTCCTAACCATGCGTGATGTCGAATGGCGATACTATTTCGATGATAAATACTCATGCTATTTTAATTGTTGCACCTGCCCTAGCGAAGCCTGTATGATATGAATAGATAAACATAGAATTTTTCTGAATGCGTAAATTGATATTTCAAAACATGTCTAATTGAAAAATTCCATCACTCTACGTTCATGTCTGAATTATCAAAGATATCAAGAGTGGTGCCCAGACACCCTTTTTAATAAATTTTCGTTATATGAAGAAGTACATTTGAATGATAGTTAAATAAATTACTTAGAATATTTATATTTTCCACTAGTAAAATGAACAATCATGATATGAAAGTATTTGTGTTTATCAATACTAAGTGATAAGTGTGGTTATCATTGCGAAATTCTGAATAATAATGAGTAGGAAAACTGAATAAAAAGCGTGCAAACTCTTGATTTAGTTAAATTAATGTTCGCAAGTAATAAGCAGCCCTAGGTCCACTCTAAAATTCATTCTTCGTCTATCCATTGTGTTATTATGCACGAGTATTTGCAGTTTTAAGGGTGGTACACTTTTCATGCAGTGAAACAGCCACCCGCTAACAGGGCGGCACGCGCTTCTCAATATGCTTTTCACTTGTCCCAGGGGGTACTGATTGTAACACGACCGACAGAAAAATAGACCACCTTTTATTTGGTGGGAAACATTGCGGGATATCTTACTTTATTATATTATATTCCAGATATACATGGGGTGAGTCAAGAGAATAGTACTCGAGCATTGCAATTCATGGAATGATAGCATATCCTCTATTCGATACTATTGGTCTAGGTAACGGTAGAGAACGTTAAATTTCAGTTCACCCTGATGGTACATATCTGGTCTTGTTGTAGCAACGATTAGGATATGAATTTTAAGGAATCTTGATCATATCATTTATAATACCGGAACAACATACACGTTTCAACCCAAATATACTTTTCGGCAACAGACATGAAAAATAGATAATTATCTATCAATAATGAATTCCTATTTCTGTACGTTTTATCTTATCGAACAATTATGGTGAATGGGTGAACGAGAGATTGAGATTGTTGCGGAATAATTCTGTATCTCCAGATAAGATTACAGAAATATAACAACAAGATGCCAACGAACGTCACTTCAAAATTCAAACTTAAAGATTTATTTGTTATTGATGATAGGTACTGTTTCTCATGTAGGTATTGTCGAGTTATCAACAGGAAATAAGTTATTTCAAAATACGCATGAAGGCTCACAGCTAACTCTCTAGTAGACAACTATAGAGATATGATTATGTTGAAGATAGTTCCGCTCCATCAAGTTAAAGTTGAGAATTGAGGGTAGGTTAGCAACTTTCGTAGTTCGTTCTTTGCTTGAGCATATTGATTCCATTTTCATTTAACGACTTGAGAAAATCTTGTATAAAGACAAATATTCAGGGATAAAATGTATCAATAGAGAATTCGGAAAAAACGATTGGTTCCGTGGTATCATTCAATAGATTGCGATCCACGAAATCAGTTCATATTATTGCTCAAGCCTAAAACAGTGCCCATTAATTTATTTACAGTTGTTATGAAAAAATTCGAAATGAAAATATACTGTTCTTTCTAGCGGGAGAGAAGGTATTCTCACGCAGCTATGAAAATTCAATATTCAATATCTCAAATATACTATATTTCATTGCTAAAACACATATATACTTATATCAATTCCGTTACGAAATGAAACAACATTATGTTACATTCTCAATGTATGGTGGCATACAGTATGTATTAAAACAATTCTTAGAATTATGGAGGGTACAAAATACATTTGGAAAATCAATTGTAACAATTTCTTCCTACTCTTTCCAGTTGGTTTATAGTATCGTGAGTTCAAGTTAACATATTAAAATTTGCATGAAATATTAATATAGAATCAGTATTGATAAAGCTTTATGGTGAAATTTCAATTTGATTCTGAGAGAGGAAACTCAAAAGTCACAACGCATCCCATTGCATTGGAATTTTGAAATTGAATATTTCAGTATTTATGCAAAACTTCAATAACATACATGCCGTAAAGGAAACAACAACTCTTGGTTGTTTCAATGAAGTGATCTTCTCTTCGATTGAAAGGAGGTGGTTGAAAGAAGAAGATGATGAATTAGTATGTGTTTGAATGATATCCAAATCAACTCGGTGGAGAAGCTGATTTGTGGGTTGAAATGTTTCCAACGTTGATCATAATGTTTGATGATTTCCAATACAAGTTTCGGAACATGATAATTTCTGTATTTTCTGGCAATGATTGAATAATTTGGAATTTAGGAAGTTTATCCTAAGGTCGAGATTGCGTTTCCTATTTCTCTAACTATTCTGGTGTAAATAGCAATAACATGCAATTTTTAACGAATAACAACTATTCAAGGACAATGAAACGAAAACCTGATTTTAATGAGGCTAAAAAAAAAATTTCCCATCCCTTTATTTAGACCCGAGAAGTCAGGTTTCATAAATATCATAAATTTGTAGAGATGTATCGAAAGTTCATCAATTCATGAACTCTGAATCTGATCAGGTATATGAAATAAGTGGAATGAACATAATGTAAAATTTTCTGTATAATTCTAAATATTTGTTTCTAAAATTGTTCTAAATGTCTGAAACGCAATTCACCATCGCGCTGACAATGAGCAAACTGATATTTTTGCTCGTATATCATAATGCAACTTCAAAAACTATGAATTAATCTATTGAATCACCAACTGGGAATTCGCGAGTATAATAAAACAGATAATATTATGCAATGTGCATGACGACGAGTGAATACTGTTGCTATTACGGATATTTCTCAATTTCATTTCATTTTGTGAAACAGTTGAATCAACCGTGGATGAATATACCCATAGCATTGAGTTTTGATTAATACTGACAACTTATATACTCATAAATGACACCACAGTTCCCAGAGCTCCATTAGGTATAAGCATAAATGAAATGTCAATACAATTTGCTAACTCAGAAAGAAACAAGAAAAAATGACTTCATTATTTTGTTTGAATTTCTTGGATCAAATTCAATATAATTCCATGTATCCAATCCTCTACATAAGCAACATTAGAAATATACACGTATATACGTATTGATATTATTATAGATATGCATCTATTTATATTATAGATATGGATTCTACCTAGTGATAATTGAACATGAAGCTGTTATGCATGCATTCCATAATACGTATGGGGCGGGCTAGAGAGCTCGCTCAGGAAATCTTAGGTGATCAAATGGCATAACATGTTGGGAAACAGGGTTATCGAGAGTTCTGATGATAGTATGTTCGAAATATCTCTAAACTTCTTTGCTTATATGTAGTGAGTTTCACTTGATAACTATTTGTAATCCAGGTAGGTAATTCTCTAAGCATTATCCATCGTCCCTGTTGTAGAACAGTAGTAGAATGCAAGTGAATTACTTGCTCGTTATGATGAACACTTGAGAAAGCATCATGGTGGTACAGATTGGAATTCCTTATCAAAAATATAGATAATCCTGTTCTATTTTGACACTTGTCTAATCCAGCATAGAATGTTCTTCAACCGCGATCAAAGAAAATCTGCACTTTGCACTCAGAGAAAGATTATATCTCTATCTATCTATCTATTTCATTCAAAATTTATTGATAATCCTCTGCTGGCTGTGACGAAACACCCTTACATATGTTTTCTCAATTTCGCGAATATTGATTTAGGTACTCATAATTCAATATTTACAAAATATTCAAGATTCACGGAAGGATTTAAATTTTTCTCTTTTTGAAAATGCCTCACGTTTCGCCGATAATATCAAATAATTCAGATTTGGTTACATTTATTCGATTTAGAACAAACTTGTTTCGTAATAATTAATTATGGATGGAATACAAACTTACATTGGAATGAAAAAATATAAACACAGTAGAAATCTCTTGCTTTCAAGATTGACTCAGAATTATGAATTTGTTCGTGCATATTTCTGCGCGGGAAAATCATCAACAAGTTCGGATAAAATACACTGTACACTCCATCAATGTTCGATTTTCTTAGCATCAAGTAACATATTTTTAATAATAGTGAGTAAGAGAGAGAAATCCTTGACATTATTCGGTAAACTGTTCCACATTAAATTTGTATTGCAATGAAACTGAATGACTTTTGAATGTTCATTTTTCTATGCTGAGGTATTCTAGATTGATACATGTTTCTCATCAGATAATGATGATCAAATACATTGCAACTATTTTTGAAATTAGGAGTATCCTATTGACCAATGATAACATGTGATATTTACGTCTGTTTGCAATGATAAGGATCAATCAATCAATCAATCAATCAGAACGGGAGCAGACAAGTTCATAGCACGTAGAGCGCTTGGTTGGGCCCATTGTGCGGCCCTAGATACAACACTCAGTCCAGCAGGAATAAGGCAGTGCCGAAGGCTATGATTCTGCATGGACAGGCAACTCTCAAGTTCTCAGGTGGCGAGTATGGAATGCCGAGGTATTCTGGCCTAAGAGAACATTCTACAAGGATCTGAGAGGCTGTTTCGTCCGCCTCTGCAGATTTCCTACAACCTGTCATCAACGATGCCCATCAAGTGTAGTTATTTGTTCAGATGGCAGTGTCCTGTGAGGGGTCCTGTCAACAGATTTAAGCCCCTTCTGCTCATAAAAAAGGAGGTGTCACGAGCGTTTGAGAGAAAACCCCGCGATGTGGAGCTTCGCATGCCTCATACCAGGTATACTGTGCCAAACCAAGAGCCACTCTCTATCCAGTAGCTCTCTGAGGGCGTCGTTGGTCGATGCGATTTCGATCGCTGGATCGGGACCAGGTGTGTCTGAGGGAACCCCGTTCGGCCAATCCATCATCACCACCTCGATTCCTTCCATGCCAGAGTGAGCGGGTACCCATCCTAGCTGAAGTTTTTTCCTTCTGGCTAGTTCACTCCATAACAAGTCTAGAATTTGTAAGGGTTCATATTTACTATTACTGAAGGATAAACTGAAGCTCTATTTTATCACTTGGTTACCGACAGCTACAGTGAAGATGGTCGTAGGTTATATTTCAGATTAAAAATTCGGGCACCAGAGTATTTTAACCAACCAATGAATTATGTATATAACTAGGGGATGCAAATACTCAAGTCCTCAGGTTAAATTACCCTGGAAGAAAGAGAATCAAAGACCTGTACCCAGAATGATTGAAATTTACTTTGAAATACTGATATTGATATAAATTATGACAAACTTATAATAATGAGATATGAAGCGAATGATTAGGAAATAGGGATGAAATTAGTTACTTAAATTATTTGAACAAGTGAACAGTTGATTGAATTTACATAATATACAATATTCAATGATTATTAAAATCATTACACAAAACCACGATCGAAAATCTGACCTGGTGAGAGTCGATGTTGTATTTGCTTGGTGATGATTAATTACTTCCACTTCATGTAGGGGTCCCTACCACAATTATGATACCGTTTCCACGATTGTACTGCACAAATAAATCAGTGACTCCTAAGTGATCTCCCCACAGCAGATTCCAAACAATCCTCAATACACTTCTTGAAGAACTTTCCACAACATAGACAAAAATATGGAGAAGAAGAAGAACCCTGAAATCACGAAACGTTCAAACCTCTATCGTTCTACTGTATTCAGAAGACAGACATGAACAAAATATATAACAATTGTTGAACAATTTAGGACTAGCCTATGTTCTGTCAGATACCACCTATGAAGGTAATTAATTCCTAAAGTTAGTGAATAAATCAAATAGATTTACAAAGATATTTACCTCTGACACGATAGGGTTTTCCTCCAAATAAGACAACTTTTACTTCCGTTCACAGCTAGTCACGTCGAAAACTAGGTTCAGATCCCCGAAGGTATATCAATTACCCAATTAATTCCAAATATTCCAATCCAAATTGGTGATTAATGTCTTTGTTTTCAACAAAAAGATATTCCAAACACACGCTTGGTATCACCTCCTTGTTGAAATTACCTAGCAATCGACTTTCCAATCGAACGGATTGACCAGAAGTAACATTTTCTCTCCCTTTAGGCATCTCACAGAACA
Source organism: Endomychus coccineus (assembly GCA_958510875.1). Taxonomy (NCBI): domain Eukaryota; kingdom Metazoa; phylum Arthropoda; class Insecta; order Coleoptera; family Endomychidae; genus Endomychus; species Endomychus coccineus. Next base: position 184,645,638 of record OY294067.1, on the reverse strand, counting down.
CCCTTGGAAGAGAAGCGGTAACTGACACCGAGCAACCAAGACCCTTAGAATATAGGTACGGCCCATGACTCTCAGAATATACGGACCATGACTCTTAGATTATACCAAATATACGGTCTAGCATAGCTGACATCACAGGAGTTAACCGATTGTCCTACAGCGGCCATTTCTAAGCCGTGAAGTGGAATTTACACGTTACAAATTCACTCCATGAGATCCTGTGCCCAGGGCCGCTCGGATGTAACTGTAGATCGGACAGCTTCCAGCAGCCCAATCCCTATTTTGCCATGACCACGAGGCACGGACGCAACGACCCATTGGCTTAAACCAGTTGTTCGATACACCACACCCGCAGCCACTGAGAGTTCTGGGGGACGATCCTCACCAGGATCTCCAGAGCTTTGGTGTGGCAGCCTCCATAGCACTCTTTATCCCCACGCAAGCGAGCCGCTAAGCCTTGTTCAGCGCCAGACGGGACATACGTCTATTTTGAGCTCGGAGATCTCTGTATGTTCGGCCAGTCCATTACCATCACTTAATTCATTGAGACATAATGTCTCGAACGAATCAAAATTATTCAACAATACAGTTCTTATTTCCACCACTTAAGAACAATTTGCGAAATTATTAAGATGATAACTTTGGACACTTCTGCAGGTTAATATATGCGGGTGATGTATAATTATGACTGGAAAACACTGTTATCATTTCGATTCAATACAATAGTTTCAACTCAAAAAAATTGAAGATGGATGTCAAAAATACCACTTAAAACGAGACTACCGCCTGTAAAATTTCGAAGTAACATAAGAAGAATAGTGTGCGATGAATCGTATAATCAACAGGATATTACTTTGAAACATTTTCGAGTCCAAGAAGGAGAAGGCAACGGACTTAAGGGGTTGTTAATCTAAATGATTGATCAGAGCGCAATTCAGAATGTTAGTCATGATAATCATACAAACAAGGAGTTCGTTATTTTGTACTTCTGGAACTTGAAATATTAAGTTTAAAATTATCGAAACACCACTTTAGAAAGTTGAAAAAAATGTTTTATTGGAGTTACCTGCGATCGCAATGGAACATTTAAGTTTTTTATACTAATATATTAGAACGAAGATATATTAATTTGTTTATCTCAACGAAACATGGAGCTTCAAGGATGGTACTGTCTGTAATTCCTTGCAAGATTATAGCACACAACCTGTGGAAACGATGGGAGTTCGTGACACATGGAATATAGTCCTTCATAGACTATGTTAAGATCAAAATGACATTCCGCTGTTTGTAGTCATTGAAAACGTCATAAGCTCATGATATGTCCTATTTCACTCTGATTTGGCGATAAGTTGAATTCCTGTGATTGTTGAGTTAATCTTTTTTTTGAAGTTCCATCAAGGAAATATATACAAAATCTGTTATTCGGAACAATTTTGTTGATTATCTCATATGATTCTGTTTTGACGAGATAGTGTCAGCGAGAAAGTGTGGGAAGGAACAATGGTTCACCTTCCACATCCATGGCAATAGAAAAACGCTCATCAGCTAGTCTTGCCTGCAGCAAATTGTTTGTAAGTGTGGTATTATGAATTCGTCATCTAGGAATCAACATTAAATCTAAATATTATTGTGAATTCAGAATACATTGTTTTTGTGATTCAGGAATCATCACAACAATGGTGACAGAATGATCAACAACCTACTGAAGATTAACAAAGTGAACATAAATGCGAGGGTCTAGGAGCTACTGAATACAATATATGACCTAGTCATGAAAATGTAGAAGAAGATTGTGGATATTGAGCGGCCAACAAAGTACTCAGAAAAATGACGTACTACACCGAAGCACGATGAGGAAATCAATGAAATTGATGAGGTCCAAATACTTACAAAAGCAAACGAGAGTTCAGTTTTGAGCAGTGTTCTTTTTTGAATTTATACCTTGACAATAAATCTGGTAACTAATTTTTTTTAAGTCCATAAATAAAACAAATATACAATTTGTATATTTTCTGTCAACTGACTATCTTCTTTCGATTCAAATTATTCATGGATTAAGAAAATTAAAACACAATACATATAAGCAACACAACATGAAAATACATGAATCAACGCGATATAGGTGTCAGTAGAAATTCAGTTTCAATTAGCAGTATTAAGTATTTCAAGACAAATTATTTGGAGAGAAAAGAACAAAGTTCGTTAATTTTCCAAAAGGCATGAAGGTTGTACCAGTGTCTGAATCTGCGCGAGTTCTACAAATTGAGTTATTCAAATTCCAAAATTTGTATTACAAGACACAGTAATACGTAGATAATATATGTAATAACCGACCTCAATGTGTGAAACAGTATTAGTTAGGAACTACTACAGTTGACTTCAAATGAGTTTGCAGTTATCGAAATTCTAGAATTAGCGAGATTTAGGTCTACGGAATTTACGAGTAAGGTGACAGGTTTGCTTAGTAAGCTTGGTGGTACATGGAAGCTGACATTGTGAAGATGTTGATCGTTATAACCATAGAAATAGGAAGGCAAGAAGTGGCATAGCCTGATGATTTTGCGTGGAAGACTCTTGTCTAATAAAAAGGATAGAGAATGTTTACAAACAATAAGCAGGGGCGTATCAGTTTTAGATAAATTAATTGATTTGAATATTTATTGAAATTTCATGAGTTGAATGTAATAACCAAAACATGTATTTTAAAATTAAACAGAATCATTAATAAGTATAATTAACGCAGATAATAACCAAAATGGTTGATGTCGAGAATAAATAAATTCAAAAGAATTCATATTGCACGTTTCATTGTCTGAGAATATTAATAAAATTTCACTTGAGATCAAATAAATCGGAATTTTATTTTTCAAAAACTGTTCATTAAATTAAAAAATATTCTTACAATTTGGCAACTTAATGAACAGTTACTATTCTCCAGCCACATCTTCCAAGATATTATTCTTAGGTAAATAGCATATCAGCACGAGTTGTTTCTCAATTAATATAAATAAATCAATATTTCGATCAGGGTTGGGAATTATACGGTATAATTAGTTTCACATTATACTGGCGTACAAAACGTATAATGCATTATGATATCCACGGAGATAAATATCCGTATTGAACGGTATTATGCAATATTATACAGTATTGAACACATGATTAGGCACATTAATCTTCTATTATAAGAATATATCCTTCACCTTCATAAACAAAGCTCAGTATAAAATTTCCCCCAGGGTCTGTAGGAATAGAAACACATTTTTGAGACATTCACTTTTGATTGCAAATTATTAGCACCCCATTTATAGAAACGAAAACTAAACGAGCAACAAATAGACCAAGTGAGTGATCCCCTATTATAAAATTTCGATGCTACTGGATTAGAAGACTCGATTGAATTTAATATCTCCTTAACCATAACAAAAATCTAAAAGAATATTTGCAATGGTAATCAGCCCCTAACAAATGCGAAAGTCTTGGGAACCTGCATCGTCTCCTCAACTAGAACGGGTTTTTAGCAATTAGGTCATGTATGCATAACAAATTGTGCAACACCAAAGGAACACAGGTCCTTGAATTTAGTGATGATTATGGATTAAAAATATAGATAGGTCAGTGCTAAATCAAATGACTACTAGCAATATGAATCGTCCAGTTGTATTAGTCTATTTGTTTGGTATTAATGAAAATAACTGTATTTTTGTGTTCAAACGTCGAAGAGTTTAATGGTGATTTCTCTATCAATAAACATGAAATTCTTTTTATTTATCCATGTAATAAATATATACCTTGATAGAGTTCCTAGCTTTCATACTGTAGAATCATATACCATTTTATAAGACGTATAATACATATCATACAAAACGTATTCTATGTTCCTAACCCAGATTTCGATATAACTCTAAGTGAATTGAACATTGGAACATTGGACAAAAGTAACACAATCTTATAAATAAATATTTACAAAGGTATGGAAAATAGGCAAGATCACTCTTGTAGTATAGGAATCTTCCATCCCTATACGAGATTACCTAAAATCCCTCAATTACAGAATACAACCTTATTTCTATTATTAAATGTATTTAATTCATAGGCGATACATAAACAATATGTTTAGTGTTACGATTAGTTCTAATAATATAAACATATTGTTTAGTATAAGCTACCATAACAAGGGGACCCTGACATGACCGTGGAAACCTCGAGTCAAGGTAGTATTGATAGACTGATATATATACAATATAATGATTATATATAATATAATAATTGATTTGAGCTCATTTACAATGAATATGAGATTTATCACTTAAGTATAAATACTTGTATGTGAATAATATACATTAATATAATATAAATAAACAATAATGTATGTGTGATATTTTGCAATTTTGCAATTTTGTATGTATGTGAATGTGATGAGTGTGATATTATCTTGATATTTTCTATAACTATTGGTGCGATGTTGGTAAAGTTGTGAAATCTAAAACGTGTGTCTTACCTTACGTTTGAAATAATTATGTCACTGTCACACTGACATCATTAATAACCTACAAATTTCATACCTATTTATTTCAGTTGTAAAACAATAAGGAACTACAAATTATGGAATAACGGTTTTTGGTAAGAAGAAAAACTAAATTACAGTAATTGTGGGAAATGTCCCCCGTTTTGTTCGATGCACAAGTTGACGCGCATCCTCATGCTAAATGTTTTCAATGTCATTGACCACTTCTTCTGTATGCACTCTTGGTCTACCAGCACTTTTTTTATGAGGCGCACAACCAGTTTCGCGAAACACTTCAACACAATTTGTAAGGCACGCATAAAAATTGTCCGGTAATATTGCCACGTTTGGGAAGTGCTAGAAACGGAAACACGCTTCACAAATTTGTTTTTAAAAATAACTTTATTGAATATCACAATGAAAATCAAGAGCTACTTATTTAATCAAAGTCAGAAGTATGAATGAATGTTTTACGTAGTACAATAATGTACCTAAAAATGAATAATGAACGAAATATGATAACGCTGGCAGTGCTGGCTAGTTCAGAATCAGTTCATAGTACTATACGATGTGAATGACTTCATATAACACCTCCTTTCACAGTTCCAGGTCCGGAAAGTACGTCTCGAGGAAGCTGGATATCCAATGTTCTTTCTTGGGGTGGTTCTTCTCGGCATTTCAGATTCTTCAATATTGAAATTATACGTCCTTTTAAACAGATGAATATAATTACGATTGACACAATTAAATATAGAATGTAACTATGTTGAGATTAATTTGTCGGCAGCTGCTTCGGTTGAGACCATTTAATTTGATTTTTTAGGTCACTGATGTCCTTCAAATTGATTGCTTTGAGTGATTGGGAATTTTCCATATATGGTCCATAGGAAAATTCAAACAATAAGGGTTGACCCGTGGTTCCTACGGTTGTTGAACGGATTTTTTCTTGATTTATTTGTGAGAGACAATCTTTGGTAAGGTGAAATAAATAGCTTCCTTGTAGTGTTTTAATTTCTTGTCTCGATGAGCAACTAACTGTAACTTCGACGGGAATAGGAGATAAGAGTAACCAGTATTTGGTGCCTTCGATCTCTTGAATTTGGGTGTATGAAATTTCTAATACATGATGAGTACAGTTGGCCAAATTTTGATTTAGAATTATATTGGCTTCGCATTTATCCTTATTAGCATTTTCCATAATTGTTGCTTTGCAGAAAAAGGTACTGTTAATATTATCACAATCTTCAGTTTCGTAGGCCAGGTAATTTCTTGATAATAATATATATCAGGCATCAGGGACTAACAATCGAAAGGTAGTTGATTCTTGCCATATGGGAATTGGGTATAATTTATAAAGGTTGAATATTATATTGTGGTAACGTTAAGAATGAATACGAGTTTGTCGTCATAAACATACGAATCTACTTTTATTAGTTTTGAATAGTAAACTAGATTTTCGTATTTTATTTCAAATGGTAATTGTTTTGAATCTGTTATAAGTTTCAATTGCATCAAAGAATTATAAAGTTCATTTGTTGATATTATATTGGGGTGCATAAGTTTTAATTTTGTGAAAGTTATTGCGGTGACTAGGTTATCTAGGATTTTTTGAATAGCTTGGTATATTAGTTGGAATTGGTTCAAAGTATCGGCCATATTATGAATATTAATTGCAGATGAATATTGATTCAATAAACCGTCGGTCTGGACTAAACGTTTTTCTAATGCCTTCTCGTTTTGATAAAGATCTGAAATTGTTTGGTTGAACCTATTAACTACACTGGAGGAAAGAGAGTATTGTTTTCTAACATCATCACTTAATAAAATTTGATTTTGTTCCAACTGTTTAATTTTTTTATCAAATTGTTCTCCATCTTCATTATCCAAATTTCCCGTAACGCTTTTAAATATCGAACCAAGGCCATTAATTATACCGCGTTTTTGTCTGTTAGTTTTTGGCATTATTTCATAAATATTGAGTCCAGTGTTATTAATTAATTTGAAATAGTTCACAAATTCTTTAGAATTATAATATTTATTTTCTGTTATCTTATTGATGAATGTTTCGGATTGATTATTGATATTTCCTAAGTATTGAAAAATCAAAGATATCTTATAGTAATGTATGATTTTATGATGATATTCTTGAATTTTGGCAGGACCGAGGTGTATTGGTAGGAGTCCTGGGTTATTTTTCAGGTTTGTGATTTCCACTTGAGCTTAAGTTAGACAGAGTATGGTCAGGGCGAACCTGCAACAATTGCTTTTCGTCAATTTTCGGTGGTCTTTTGATATTTCTTAAGTGGTAGGTGCGTTTATTGGTTTCAATTGTTTGTTTTTCGGTGTCTACTTTTGTGGGAATGACTTTAGGTCTAAACTTGTTTTGTAATTTAGTGACTCGTCTGACTTCTTTTGGATATATTGGTTGATCTGGTTCGATATCTATGATATCTTTGTCTTTGTTAAATTTTGAAACAATTTTTTTTTATGATTTATCAATTGTTTATTCAATTCCTTATATATTAACTGAGTCTGTACTTTGTGGTTTTGAACGTAGTTAGTCATTAATAATTTTTGGCAGTTTATATCGAATGGATCGTCTAGTTCTAAGTGTCCAGAGATGACATCCATTGGTTTTTTACCAGTAGAGGAGTGGATCGTATTATTGTAAGCTAATATAGCATACAGTGTCTTATTTTGTAAACTGTCTGTAGAAAATTGTTCGTTCAGTAATCTTATATGTTTTAAAAGAGAGCTATGCAATCTTTCAATTAAGCCGTTCGACTGGGGATTTTCAGGGGTTATAAAATGTATTTCGATTCTGGTAAGTCAAGTAGTTCTTTGAGATTGCTATTTTTGAATTCTGACCCATTGTCGGTTATGATCTTTTTAGGAATAACTAAATATGCGAAAAACTGTAATAAGCACATCAATTGAATTTGAGCTCGCTAGTTCGTAAATTTGAGCGTATTTGGAAAAAGCATCAATAATAGTAAGAAATATTTGTTTTTGCATTTTAATTGTATCCAAGTGAATTATTTCGAATTGTTTAGTTGGTGTAGGAGTAAGATTAATTAAGTTGAGTGGTTTACGTTCGTATTTGGTACGTTGACATATGTGTTCATATACGTTTGAATAGAATTACGCATACTAGGCCAGTAGTGAAGATTTTTTATTCGATTTTCTGTTTCATTAATGCCTCTATGGTTGGATTTTGTTCTCGTGGTATTTTTCTATCATTTGTGAAATGTCTTCTAGTGGAATATCTATTAGTTTAGTTTTTGTGCAAATAAAATTATAGAGAGGCCATTTGAATGTTTTTTGAATTATAACGCAAAATTGATAATATAAGTCTGGAGGGTTGAAAAATATATAGTACGTTACTTCCGGTACTATGTATCCTTTGACAAACTTTATTATCTCGGCTTCAATATTATTCTTACTAATTTGAACAATAAATTTTTGTTTATTAGGAAAAGGCTTGAGTAATTTTGGTTTTGCAGGAGAATGATTCACAATTTGTATTTCTATTTGATTTGGTTCTTTATTAAGCAAATTGTCAGAGATGGGAATTTCTACCAAAGTATTTTCTTGGTTATTGGAATGTATAGTTTCATTTTCAATGTTATCGGATATGGGAATTTCTAATTCTGATTGATCGTCTTTATTGGCAATTACCGATTCTTTATCAATATTTTCATTTTCCAATTCTCTGTTGAAGGAGTCCATATATTCAAGTAATTTGCTAGTTTCACCTAACTCATTCATATTAAGTTAGATGCGTGAAAGTGCATCAGCATTGCAATTTAATTTACCCTTTTCATAAGGAATTTTGTAATCGTATTCTTCGAGCTTCAAACGCCATCTAACTAATTTTGAATTTGGTTCTTTCAGTAAGAAAAGCCATTCTAGAGGTTTGTGATCAGTTATCATTTCAAATTTTCGTCCGAAAAGGTATGGTCTAAAGTATTTCACGGCAGTAACAATTGCTAACAATTCTTTTAGGATCGTAGAGTAATGTTGTTCCGATTCGTTAAGAGTTCGCGAAGAATATGCTATTGGTGAATCTTTACCGATAGGTCCTTGCGATAAAACGGCACCAATGGCTACATTGCTCGCGTTAGTAGTTAAATTGAAAGTTTGCGTGAAGTCTGGGTATTGTAAAATGGGTTCGTTCATTGATAAATTTTTACAGTTATTAAAACAAGATATATATTCTTCGTTATTAGTTATGGTGGCATCCTTTTTTAAACATTTCGTCAGTGGTTTCGTCAGTTTAGCAAAGTTCTTTATGAATTTTCGGTAATATCCTAAGAGTCCTAAGAAGCCTTTGAGTTATTTTTGTGTTTTTGGAATTGGGAAGTTTTTTATTCTTGAAATTTTTTCGGGGTTTGGCTTAATGCCTTGTGGAGTTATAACATGTCCTAAATAATTAACTTCTCTCCTAAGAAACTCTGATTTATCTAACTGAATTTTCAAGTTGAACTGACGAAGTCTTTCGAACACTTGTTCAAGATTGTTAATATGTTCGTGAAGAGAAACGCTGTAAATAATAATATCGTCCAAGTAAACTAAACAAAGCTCGTTTTGTATGCCTCGTAAGATATTGTCCATAACTCTTTGGAAGTTTGCCGGGGCATTTTTAAGTTCAAATGGCATTCTTACGTATTCGTAATGGCCATTCTCGACGCTAAAAGCAGTTTTTGAAATATCTGCCTTGTCCATTTCGATCTGGTGAAATGCAGATGCGAGATCAAAGGTTGTAAAATATTGGCAACGACCTAATTTATCTAAGATGTCATTTATATTAGGTAACGGATATTTGTCTGAGAGAGTTTTCGCATCAAGATTCCGATAATCGACAACTACTCTCCATTTTTGTCTACCACTAGCATCTTGTTTTTTAGGAACTATCCAAATTGGGGAATTCCAAGCAGAGTTACTAGGTCTGATTATTTCTTGGTCTAACATTTTCTTTATTTGGGACTGAACTTCCTGTTTATGTATGAATGGGTATCGATATGTTTTGGAATATACAGGAATTTGATCTGTAGTTTTTATCTAATGTTTAACAGTGTAAGTGAAACTAAGTGGTACATTTTCGTTGTGGAAAATGTCAGAGTATTCTTTAATTAATTTAGAAATCATTTTCTTTTCTTCTAAATTCATGTGTTCAGTTCTAATTTTTGGTGATTCAATTTGATTGCATTCAAAATTATCAAAGTCGGAATTTTGACAAAATTGGTTTTGATATTCTGCAGGAGAAAACAGTTCACATTCCAGTGGTTCAGTATAAAGAGGTTCTGAAATATCAAGTTTGGCAATTTTTTCAGTATTATTAATTATCGTTGAATACGCTTCATGATTTTTACTTGTCGTAACACATGACGGTATTTCACAACCATGTGATGTACGATAATATCTCCATTATCAACTGAAGTTATGATTTCAATTACTTGTCCGCAACGGGGTTGTAGCGAATAAGAATTAATTTGCTTTTGTGGAATGTTTTGGAAGTGAATTTTCAGTTTTGCACTAGGAGTTATTAAAAGATGATCCTTAAGATCTAAGGTAGCGTTTAACAATTCTAAATTATCTAAGACTATTAATCCTTCAAAGATATTATGAAACTTGAACAAATGAAATTTCATATGTTGACCAGGTTTTTAGAAAATTTCGGGTACTTCCATCCATCCACTATATCGGTGAGAAGAAGTTGAAAAGGTATTTGATACAATGAACGGATCATACTGGATAGTATGAGGAATTATTTGTTCAGCTATATCGGGATCAATAAATGATTTTGTAGCTTTGGTATCAATAAGAAATTTTAAATTGTCTAAATTTGGAAATAAAATATACGGTAATTTACTTGTATATTCTTCATTATGATTGAATGGTATTATTCGTAGATTTCTGGTTCCGAGGCTAGTATCTGAAATTTTCCTCGTATTCTTCAAATTGTTCAATTGAATTTTGATCGGGTAATACAATTTCTTCGCTATTAGTTCCATCAATTCCAAATGTTTCGTTATTAAATAACTCTTCAGATGTATAACGATTTTGAGCAGTTTGGGCAAAATTGTTGGCAGGTCTTGTGAATGTTTGTCTGGTACTCACACTCATTGAGGTTTGTACCGACGGTTTATAATGAGGATTCGGCTCGAAAACTCTTTTATTTTGTGATGTAAGTGTATTGTTTTGTGGAGGTATATTAGGACTTCTGAAAACTTGCCCATTTGTTAAAAATTTCCGATTGTTCATTTGCCTTGGTTGTATATTTATAGCCTGAGAAGGAAAATTATTATTTGTTACCCTTGGTGGTACATTTAATGGTTGATTTGGTAATCTGAAATTTTTATTAGTCACAACATTTTTGATAGTATCTAACATTATTTTCCTCATTAATATAAAATAAAGCAGTTTGCATGTCTATAGGTCGCATAGCGCGAATTGAACTACCAAGTGGTTCTTTTAAACCAGCTAAGAAGGTTTTCAATGCTAATTTATTAAGAAGATTTTGTTTTATAGTTCTAGCAACCTCTGTTTCCTCGTGTGTTTTTACATAGGAGCAAAGTGAATTGAGCAGACTGATAACTTTATCGTAAAACTGTAGAGCATTTTCGCTATTTTGTTTTAAAAGGACGAGATCTCGAATTAAACAAATCTCATCTCTTTGATCGCTGGAATTCCTTATTAATGTACTCTTCAGGTCTGTTCAAGTAACGACAGACTGTATATTATCAGCAATTCTAGCATTCCCTATTAATTTGTTGGTGATTGATTTTAATATAAAAATGCTTATAAAAATTATTTGGATTGTTATCCACAAATGTATTTATAATGCTTTCTGCACTATTAATAAATTCATTCAAATCATTTGGATTGCCATCGTATTGTGGCACACATGATGAAAATTCAGATTCAAATGCTAGAGTAGCCACTTCTGAAATATTATTAATATTATCAACTATAGGATATGTTTCGGTACTAGGAGATACGGATTTAGTGAGAGTAAGGATTTCGATTGCTTCAATTAGTCTATCGACATCAGACCTGTGGAATTATCAAAATTTTCCTCACCCTATCAACCTAGTCAGAATACGATTCATCGAATGCAGTTTCCAGGTGGTCCGCCTTCAATAGGTGTGGTTATCCAATGTTTGGGATGCCAACTCGGTCCTGGGAGATGTTTTCTTTTGGAATACTGGATTAACTGTAGGAACAGAAGATTTTTATTTGTGAAATTCTTCCAGTATCCTACCGACTGCGCCAGAAACGGAAACACGCTTCACAAATTTGTTTTTAAAAATAACTTTATTGAATATCACAATGAAAATCAAGAGCTACTTATTTAATCAAAGTCAGAAGTATGAATGAATGTTTTACATATTACAATGATGTACCTAGAAATAAATATTAAACGGAATATGATAACGCTGACACTGCTGGCTAGTTCAGAATCAATTCATAGTACTATACGATGTGAATGACTTCATATAACATGCTATCGAAAATTGTCCAAACACAAACGTTGACTATATTTCCAATTTCCATTAACTAGCGCACCCGTTCGAAGATAGGCTTCAATCATAAAAATCTTGTGTTGTGTGGTAAAATGCATGGTTCAAAAACTGGATTAGAAAATTCCAGCACAATGACTTAACAGATTCTGACACAACAAAACATATTCAAAAATTTAAAGTAGGACACACGTTTTACATTCCACAACCACCCTTGACCAAGATAATTTTTTTGATATACCGGTATAAGCATATACATATATATACCCATATACATACATACAGATGAGTGAGTGTGAGAGTATGTGTGTGTTATTATTATTATTATTATTATTTTATTAAACCAATAAGAATTTTCAAATAACATGGTCACACTATTGAACTTATAAACTATACATATATATACATACATACATATAAAGTGTACCATGTACAAATGGTATATCAATATTGTTTGCTATGAACTATAAGAAAAAAAATCACTTGTGAAGTATTACAGTCATGAATGTCAATTGTTTTTATAATCACCTACACTACCGAGAGATTTAATTGTTCAGAAAATGTATGTGTGTGTATACCTGTGCGTGTGTATACGTGTGTGTGTGAGTGTTTGTATGTGTGAGAGACTGTGATTGTGTTTGTTATATAGTATGAGATAATACAATTTAATAATGATAATTATACTAAAATAATTTGATAAGAATCGTTTAGTGTTTATAAACACTCCATTAGGATATTTAACTTAAAGGTTCTTGTTATTTATTATTTTGCTCTATTTTTTAAAACAAATACATGAATTTCATTCTTTAATAGTTCTTGATTTGTTATGTTTCTAATTTCAGGATTTAATAAAAGTAGATGTACTGGGCTACTTCTACGATCAAGAACTGTCATGGCGGCCATAGGGGTGTCGGTCAGGTGATAAGGAATGGATGTATGTGATAAGGATATGTTGATTGTGAAGAGTATACAGGGTGCTTACAAAAAGTGTGTCACATGTACAAGGTCACGTGACTATCACGGGGCAGCTGTCATGGCGGACCAAAGGCTTCGTGGAGGTGTCACCACCACGTGACAGCTGTCATGGTGGGTTCAAGGTACAGAATGCTTCGTAGAGATGACGCTATCATGTGACAGCTGTCATCGAAGGTAATGATCCACAAGAATCCACAACAAAATATGGGACTACCATTGACGCGGTATTTTCCAGATATTTAGAGGATATCAAGTCTCAAACTTATGTCTCTTATCTCAGTTATTCAGTTACCATAAACCTATAGTTTCAATGATAACAAATTCCTGAATAACCTACATGTATTGTAAGATAATAAAAATATTTTAATCGATATTAACTTCTCATTTATTCAATAAAAGAAAAAACGTTATTTTCTTATCGGTCACCACGCTCAAAAAGTGTAACTTGAATTAATATCAAAGAAAAAACTTGAATTAAAATATCAAAGAAAAAAAAATACTGCATAAATTTAAAAAAATAAATAATTATAATTGCATAAGTTGAGAAAAAATGTTATGCAATAGCTTCACGGCGGCAGTCTCCGAGTGCCACACGTATTTTTTTTTATATTTTAAAGATCGTAGAATATACAGGTTGTCCCAAAATTGCTGGGAAATAAAACTACCACTTATTGTAAAGGTCAAAAAAAGTCGAATGTTGTGACTAAAGCCTTTCTGGCACTTAAATTGATGTACTCTAACTACCATATCATTAACTTCAAAATGCGAAAAAAACTGTGTGAGTCTTTAGTAATTCCACTACTATACATTATTGCAGTGTGGTATATTTTCCCTGTTTGGACAAACTATGCAAGTATCGTTTGCAGAAGATTTTTAATTCGTGTGCTCGATTTGCATTTGGTTTTGCAAAGTTTGACCACATCTCACATAAGATAAAGGAGCTCAAATGGCTTAGCGTTGACCAGTTATACAGTTACCACTTCTCAATGTTTGTTTGTAAATTGTTGTCTACCTCGTCACCACATTACTTGAGACAGAAGCTTACTTTTAGACAGGATGTGCATCATCTTCATTTGAGACATGTTAATACATTGTCCTTGCCTAGATTTCGTTCTTCCATGTTTTGTAGATCTTTTTCGTACAATGCGCCGGTAATATTTAATAAGTGCTGTTTACAGCATGAGAACTTGTCAGTGAAGAGCTTTCGTTTGAGGCCGAGAGTGTGTTCTCATTGCTCATCGACAGACTGGATCATCACTTCCTTTTTTGTTTGTATCAGTTCAATTTAGGCTTAGATTTAGAATTTGTATGTATAATTTTGCTCGTCTGGGGAGTCTAGTTGAGTAGCTTATGCTAGATTTTCGCCTCCCATTAGAGTATTTGAATTCTTAATAAAGTTATATTATTATTAGTATTATTATTAATTCATATGGTAGCGGAATGTACCGTTTGTCCGTGAGGAGAGTTCAAAGTTCACTTGAAAAATCACATTTTTGTGCGCTATTCACAAATGCATGGAACAAATTGGATGAAATTTTGGAAAAGTGCATTAGTAGATGTGCTAGGACAGTTCTCCCTCAAAATCACCCATTTTTTGCATGTAAATCTCCATAAGGAAATCTGAGGTTCAAATTGTCAGAAAACGGTCCATTCCAAGGTCATCCACAATCACGCATGCGCAGTCATATCGATAGGGGTAGGTAGTCTATGGTTCTGGAAGTCTGTGAACTGGTCATATGTCTATGGTTCCCGAAGTCTGTGAACTAGTCATCTGTCTATGGTTCTTCCTCAACTATGGTTGGGTCAAGTCTGTGAACTAACCATCTGTCTATGAATCTTCCTTAACTATGGTCGGGGCAATCTGAAGTCTATGAATTAGGTATCTGAGTACTCACATTCTACTGAAATGATTTTTCTACACACCGAGATTCGAACCTGGGAAATAAACTCTAAAGTTAGGCGGCTTAACCGCGAAGGTGGACTTGAACAATTTAATGCACTCCTACTGAAAATGAAATATTTTTCTACACACGGGAATCGAAGCTTAACCGCGGAGGATTTGAAACAATTTAATCTAGTATACAAACACTTCTACTGAAAATGAAATATTTTTCTACACACGGGAATCCAACCCGAGAAATGAAATCCAAAGCCAGCTCCTTAACCGCTCAGCTATGGAGGAATTGAGAACAAGCGATTTTAATGTTGTAGATATAACCGCGGGGTATCCGGTCTGAGTGATAAGTGCGAGTATATTGCAGTCTATATGATGCAGGTAATTGTTTTACATGACGTCAGTCATGCAGGTATGTCACGAAGCCTAAAGCGAGGTATGGAATGTGAGGCTGCTTCTTCATAGCGTCAGTCCTAGGGTTTTGAAATAGTGTTGTTTGTACATGCAGTCAGTCACGTGATTTTTGAAAGAGACCAGGGCTTCATCGAGGTATCATGGGAGGGCTGCTGCTCCTTCATCGGAGTGGGTGTATAGATGGAATGTTATACAGTACGGAAATGATATCTTCTGCATCTCTCTCAAACGCGATGTTCATAAGGAAATTACTTTCAAAACGTTTATTCAAGCTGTCTGTACCTTACTTGATTGCTATATTACAAAATGCGATTTCAATCATCTTAAACATATAGATATATGGATATTATTTTTCAGTATACAAAATGGAGTTGGGGAACTTCAATGAGGTATGGAATGTGAGGTTATACAGATTCTTTATGTATGACGTCAGTCATGTGAATTTGAATGAAGCTATCGTGAGGTGCGGTCTCAAACGAGGCAGGTGTGTATGTGAGGTTATACAGAGTGTGCAGGTATAATGATGTCTATCACGCAGGTCTTCAGCGAGGTATCTACCTTGCAGGAGTCTTCAATGAAATGTGAGGTTGTTTGTACATGCCGTTAGTCGCAGGGGTTTTGTCTGAGTTATAATGATATCGGTCGCGGTGCATCAGCTGCTCCACAAGTCTTCAATAAGGGGTCATAACATCTAACATGCGATAGTTTACAAAAAAATGCTGCTTCTCATAATAGCGATATTATGAAGCGTTTGCAGAAATAATTATTAAATCATCTAAGGGTGTTTTGCTTGATTAGTACTAGCGAGTACAATATTCGTTATAATATTATGAGTATGCATCATTAGCTCACTTGAGCGATAAGGTTGTGCTAAATCATCTCCAAGAGCAATGTATTCAACTTGGAATTATCGTAATGATGCGCGATCCTTCAATGTTAAAGTAGTTTCATAAGTCATCCGAAAGTGATATGAATATATGAAATGTTTTTCCAAAATTAGTTCCGAAGTAAACATAATTCGCTATAATATTATATTCATTCATGTATGTTACATAAATTATCCGATATAAATCAAATAAGTTTAGGCTAAATTTGAGGCAGGTTGAACAATATCCAATATCATATTTTGCGGTAGAGCTACAGCTGGTTCGAGTGATAAGGAAGTTACGCCGATCACCTTCAAAAACGCAATGAGAATACTTTATTCTAAATCAAACATGTAGTATGTATATATATTCGAATCATATCGATTGTAAATCGCATAATATGACCCGAAATCTAGCTGCTGGTGATGGAAATATTGTTAATAATTATTAACGTAGTACCCTATAAGCGCTGTAAACGTTATATAATAAGATTTGCGACGAATTCGGTAATTCGAGGTATACAATATATAGGTGCTGGAGGGTTGGAGCCCAATACCTATACAGAATCTAGACGAAGCGGTGTTACGCAACACGATGATTATTCGAACTGTCTGTACAGCTCGATTGCTATATAACAAAATACATTTTTAATCATCTTAAACATATAGATGTGCTAATATAATTTTTTCAGTATGCAAAAATACACTAATGAATCATTTTCATCAACACACATTTCTTCATAGGAACAGACAGACCGACGGACAGAGAGCTTTTTATGAAATTCAATCAATTTCAATGGAAACATATATGCGGGGGAGTTTCATAGAGATCGAACTCATTTCCCCAACCACCCAAGAGGTAGAACTATGATGGCAGGATGAGGAAAAGATGTGGATAATAATAATAATCATATGAATATCTTCATAAGCGCTAATCTATATGACATTCAAACACATGCTTCATAAAAGTCTGAACATTGAGTAGAGCTATAGTATCTTCATAAGCGATCATTATCAACATTCAGACACTTGTTTAGCACGTGATTCAACAGCCTGTGACGTCATCATCGTTCACGAACTATGATAGGCTGATGAGGAATAAAATACCAATAATAATTATATAAATATCTCCATTAGCAATCTGTACTATCTTCCTTCACGAGCACAACTTTTACAAACTCCATACGTTCGCGTAAAAGATTATAATGATAAACACATTTTTTTTTCACGGGTTTACATAATCATTTCATCATCGAAAAAATTTATCATTCTTCAACACAACAGTTACATAGTTATTATTCTTATAACTAAATGTTAAATGTACTTATACTTGAACTATTCAGGTTATACCTGTGATATAATATTAGATTCTAATAATGAGAAATGAATATATTGTAACTACATATGGATAGATATCGATAATAATATTGCAGCTACATCTAAATGTAAATGAAACATCAATCAATCACTAATAATGCTTACAATAATTATTATTCTTATAGCTAAATGTTAAATATGCTTATACTCAAATATTAATCGGGGAATATGAAATATATTCTAATAAATAGAACGAAAAGTGTATATCGATAATAATAATAATATTGCAAATATATCTGAATGTAAATGAAACATCAATCAATCACTAATCATATGACTAAACTATGATGAGCTGATGAGGAATAAAATGTGAATAATCATAATGATTGTAATACATTCAGAAACGTGTTTCAGCATTCAGACACGTGTTTCAGACAAGTAATACAGTATTCAGACACGTGTTCCAACATTCAGAAAAGTGTTTCAGCATTCACACATGTGTTTCAGACACGTGTTTGAGCATTCAGACACGTGTTTCAGCATTCAGACAAGTGTTTCAGACACGTGTTTCAGCATTCAGACACGTGTTTCTGCATTCAGACACGTGTTTCAGACACGTGTTTCAGCATTCAGACACGTGTTTCCGACACGTGTTTCAACATTCAGACACGTGTTTCAGCATTCAGACACGTGTTTCAGCATTCAGACACGTGTTTCAGACACGTGTTTCAGCATTCAGACACGTGTTTCAGCATTCAGACACGTGTTTCAACATTCAGACACTTGTTTCAGCATTCAGACACGTGTTTCAGACAAGTGTTTCAGCATTCAGACACGTGTTGCAGACAAGTGTTTCAGCATTCAGACACATGTTTCAACATTCAGACACGTGTTTCAGACACGTGTTTCAGCATTCAGACACGTGTTTCAGACACGTGTTTCAACATTCAGACACATGCTTCAACACTCAGACACGTGTTTAGCACGTGCTCCATCATTCATACCTATTTAACATGTATTTGATACCTGATTTTGACAGAAGCGTAGAAGTACCTAACCGCGTGATCAGACATACACAATATAACATCATCAACTAGTATATAAACAAATGCTTATTAACATATGTTTCAGTATGATTTCGATTCGCCTTCAGGCATGATAAAGATTGTTAAGCAAAAAGACTCGTTGAGTATTATGAACTTAGGGTCAAGAAATGAGAATGTCGAACAACCACAACGTCACAGCTCTTTGCTGCCTAATACTCTACGATCAATAATCTGTGGTCCAAGTAATTGCGGGAAAACAAATGTGATGTTATCTCTATTGTTAGATGCTAACGGCCTGAAATTTGAAAACGTGTACATATATTCATAGTCTTTACACCAACCAAAATACCAGTTACTAAAGGAGACATTGAAGAAAATTGAGGGGCTTGGATATTTTCCTTGTACCGAAAGTGATGAGGTCATAGACCCCACAGAAGCGAGGCCTAATTCGATAATAATATTCGATGACGTGATGTTTGAGAAACAGCAGAAAATTCGTGCTTATTTTTCAAGAGGGAGAAACTACTCAATTGATAGTTTCTATCTTTGTCAGTCTTTTGCTAAATGTCCAAAACATGGATTGCGCGACAATGCCAATAGCTTGATTATTTTCAAACAGGATGAACTCAATTTGAAGCATATATTTACCGATCATGTAAGTACCGAGTTTAAAGAGATATGTAGCGTATGTTGGAAAGATAAATATGGATTCTTTATGATAAACAAAGACTGTGATATGAACAAAGGACGTTATCGCAAAGGGTTTGATAGTTATATATACATCTAACATGTATATATTCATTTGAAATAGACAACCCGCTCAGCATGGACGTGGGTGTGAGTGACATGCTAAAGGAAAAACAACAATTGAAGAAAAAAATTTGGGAGTTAGCAAACGTTGTGAGGAAAAAATATATGGCTGTGAAATTGGGTAAAGCTGAAAATGATGAGATTCTAGATAATATGTTCAGGAATGCATCTGAACCTCTGGAGGAAATTGCGAGAAATGCTGAAATAATCAAACAAAATTCGTTGGTTGAACCTAAAAGTATTGTTTCTACAGCAACACAAATGGAGAACATACCAATCCCAAATATTGTAACTGAAGGGGAAGAGTTCGTATATAATCCCCAAAATACTGAGGAGGATGTGTTTACCCTCGAACCTACTATCGATCAGATTCGTGAAGAATTCAGAAAACATAAGAAAGATAATGCAGCGGCTACAGAGGAGTTTCTGCAACAATACCCCACATTAGCACGTTATTACTTGGAAGGATTCCTATTGGATGATGATGTTAAGAGATATGATGATAAAATGGTTTTGCAATGTAATTCAACTTTAGACAAATGGTTCATGGGTAATCAACCTATAGAGATTGATAGTGACAGTAATATAATTATCAAGGGTACTCCGTTCAAGGGTACCACAGGACTGTATAATTTGATATTTTACAGAGATGTTCTACCTGATACTTACACTGTGGAAGATGGGAAAAATTACAGTCAAATGATGGAAATGACTAGTGCCCATAGACGTAATAACGATCCAGCTGATCGAATAAGATACACAGTAAAATACAAACATGTACTGAAACCTTTGATTAATTCCATGAGAAGACCCAGAGCCAAAACATACACTGGAAGTGCATATATCAAAAATGATATGCTTCAATATAACGAGAAACCTATCGAATATGTTTATTGGGATGACGTTAACGAAATTGTGGATAGACTGAGACTTCTTGTTGCATCCTCGCATGCAGGTAACCATAATCATCACAACGAGATAATTTCTATAATAGAAGAATTGATAGAGGCAGGGGTAATTGAACAAAAACCAGGTGTAAGACAAATTCATCACAGTTATAAAGATGGTTTCAATGGATAAGTTTGGCAGAGCCTCCTCTTCCATGTGGATATATGATACAAATGTATTTAATAATAATTTCAAACAAGTTCAAGGATTATTCCTAACGAGCGATGGAAGTTATGATATGGAAAATCGTAGATTGTGCAACGTAAAATCACCGAATGATGATGGAGATGTTGCAAATAAAGTGTATGTTGATAAATTAACACACAAACTGAATCTGAAAACGGAAACCAGTCTTAAAGATACCTTCAATGTTAGGGTTGATAATTTGATCAAAGATATCAACAAGGATCTGGATGAACATAAATTTACGAATGAGAAGGTTATTCTAAACATTGATAAACATCTGATGGACATTCAGAATAAATATAATGAAATTGGAATCTATATAAAATCAGAGTATGAAACAAACAGTGATAGTGTGAGGGAAAACAGAAATGAATTGGAAGAGATCAATAACACATTTAACAGTATGAACATGCGTCTGAATGACATTACTAGTAAAGTGGAGGCGTTAGAACGACGGATGACATCTGTGGAACCTTCTAAGAAGAGACCCTCATCATCCACAACAACAAAGCAGGCCTCTGTGAAACGTATATCTCCAAATCCTGTGAATATACCCAAAAAATTAATTCTACACTAGATTTCCACATTGATAAGATGAGTAGAGAACAAGTTTTGCATGAGCTTCATGAGCACAGAAGAAAGAACTTTTACCATCGTCGAACAGACATAAAAGGACTTCAACATAGGTGGAAAGACGTAAACCCAGGAATATGCAATACGACTAGGACGATGAATCAAGAGTCAAGATTGAGATATTTGAAACATATATTGTTAAGATTATACTTAAGCCTTTTGTATTGAGAAAATTAATAAAAAAATTATCTTGAGATCTTTGGTCTTTCTCCCACCCCTCGTTAAATAACGGTGCAATCTTGAATTCTCATCAGTCTGTATGGAAGCCTTTCGTGGTAGAAGTTGTTCTCAATACGCTTATAAACAAGCTCCCGTTTGAACTTCAAATCAATACCAGGGGAAAAATTAGAAGAACGGTTGAGGAGGTTCAGGGTATCTATTCAATCGATAAAGCTTGCCGTCTACACGATATTTCATGTAATATAACACCTGTAATTGTAGCCAGTTATGTTCAGAATTCCTCTCTAACTCTTCGGTTGTGGTCGACTAACATGGCATTTTATTAGTATATAAATAGATTGTTGATAGAGTTTTCATCAATCATGTCTCAGACGTTCACTATCACGGGTAAGAGCTCCCGCTTATCTGTAGATTTTCACCCACCTATAGAACTAGATCCTCATTCATATTATTATATCGCACTTGTTGGCTTGCATACGTACAATAGCATTCCGAACATTGAAGAAGGTTTTAATAAATTTTATTATGAAGATGTGAAGGGTGAGGAAGAAGTAGTTACTATACCTACGGGGTCCTACGAGTTGACAGACATCGAAGATTTCATACAAAGTGCAGTTTGTGGGATAGGAGTGAAGCAAGAAGAGCGTGACCGGAAATTATCAATAAAATCTAACAACAACACTCTACACACAGAGCTGAAGAGTGATTTTGAAGTGAATTTTATTCCTAAAGATAGTATAAGCGAACTGTTGGGATTCAGCAAAAAGAAATTGACATCTCGTGAACTACACGTATCTGATCGACCTATAAACATAATCAAAGTTCAAACTATACGCGTAGAGTGTAACTTAACCGCAGGAGCATATTATAACAATAAGATAGCTCATACGATATATGAGTTCTCACCTCTTGTACCACCTGGGTTTTCCATTGATATGGAGCCGAAGAATCTTATTTATCTACCGGTCATCAGCAAGACGTCCTTCGATAACATCACGCTGAATATTTCAGATCAGAATTGGAAACCGGTAAATTTTCGTGGAGAAGAAATTATTATACGATTGGAATTGAAAAAGATCGCTAGGGATTATGGCTTCCAACAATAAATAATAATCCAATACTCACTACCACTCATTATATGAAAAGAATTCATCTGAGAAGGCTGTTGTTGCGGTAGCCATCACTTGAGAACATGGGTTTGGATTTTAGCTATAAAAGACATCTCCATAGTGGTCATCAGTCATTATCTACAACGAGCTCGAGGGAGAAGGTTGTTTCTGCATCACTATCATTGGAAAATATAATTTTTTTGAAGTCCCTTGGTTACAATGTCGGAAAAACTTCAAATATTCAACGAGCCAAACTTCATTGAAGACATCATCCGGGAAGAAACTCATACCTACTATCCACAAACAACATCTTTTGGCAACAGCGATGAATTGGGATATTAATCAATCAACAAGATGTGTTGGTAGATTTGGCCTCGTCTGCTCTATTCATCGAGGCAGAATTCCATCCAGAAGCAAGTGGTGATGGTGAATGTAAACTAACGAATAATTTCGGAGCGTTTCTCTTCGAATATATCAGTTATGAATTGAATGGGAAAGAGATAGACAAAGTACGTGATCCTGGTATTGTAAGCACCATCAGAGCTTATCTAACATATGCCAAACATGAATCTATACCTCTAGCTATTTCTGGATGGTCATTTAAGGATGCATTGAGTTCAGTCTACAATAATAAAATCAATTTATGGATACCGTTGAATTTTCTACTAGGCCTATTCATTGACTATAACAAAGTTTTGAGTGGAAAACATAAGCTGCGCTTGATAAGGTCTCGAACCGATAACGATTGCTATACTAATAGCACAGGTACGAAAACGACTAAAATAAATGTGAAGACGATAGCATTAAAAGTGCGACATGTGTTTCCAAGTGATCAGGTTAAATTTCAAATGTTGGAGAATTTGAGTGCTGAGAAACCTATTTTGATTCCATTTCGCATCTGGGATCTGCATGAAAATCCGTTGATGAAGGAGAGCACTCGCGACATTTGGGCTGTTAAAACATCAATGAATTTGGAACGACCCAGATATGTGATTCTAGCTTTCCAAACTGATCGAAAAAATAATCCTGTTAAGCACAGTGCATATTTCGATAATATAAACTTGCTAAATGTAAAATTATACTTGAATTCAGAGTGTTATCCATATGAAGCAATGAAATCGAATTTCACCGACCAGCAATACGTGGAAGCATACCAGATGTACTATGATTTCCAGAAATCATTTTCAAATAAAATAATAAGCGAACCCATGTTAGATTATATAGCATTCAAGAATAGAGCCATTTTTGTGATTGACTGTTCAAAACAAAACGATGCTATAAAGTCATCAACAGTTGACGTCAAACTAGAGATGGAAAGTTTCCTGAATTTCCCCAAAAACACCAGGGCTTATTGCATCATCATTAACGATCGTATAATGGAGTATTCTCCAATTACAGGATCAGTTCGGGGTTTAGTGTGAAGAACCATGAATCATAATGTTGTTATTTTAATTCTAAATGATGTACTATCAAAATGTATTTTTCTAAATAAATGTTATTATAATTATTTTTGGTATTTTATTTCTCTCACTTTCCCGCAAGACATCACAATAATGAACGAGCCGTTTGGTAAAGTACAGTCCCTTGGATCAACCCATCAGGATTGTAATCTAAATTATAAATATCGCTTCATAGTTAGAAACAAAAAATTTATGTTACTATCTAATCAATAAATATAAATATACTTTTGTTTTATTACATGTTTACATATAATGTTCCTCAAAAAGTGATTCAGATTATTATGTTATCTTTTCAATTATTATAATATGTAGTAGTGGTTATAAGACAGTTTGCGGTAAATATTCTCTCTTATCTCGAGTGTTGAAGCCGATAAAGTTGTCACATTCAGAATAGCGAATATGAAAATAATAAATAACCTATCAAATTGTTGAAGCTTCTTTCTTCATGTGGGTTATCAATCTCAAACTTGAAGAATCTCAAATAAATCTACAGGTGATAATAGTCAAACATATTCATCTAGCCCCGACCAACACACAGGTCCTCGTAGGCTCTCAAATGATAACAATGTTGCATACAAAATAGCTTTAGGCAATAAACCGTTACATGGGAGATATCGATATTCTCAAATAAAAGGTAATAAAAGTGGGGTAATTTCTACAGCTGATTTAACCTCAAAGATTTGATATCAATGAATATTCGATAATTCCAACACCCAACTTTTCTTTCGTGGAATTTCCTTGAGAAATATCTCGAAAAAGGGGACAGTTGTGAAAATTATAGAACTACACTACTTTTTTCGTCGTTGTTAAACGGTGAATTTTAGTTGTAGGGTGGGGATTATATGTCGAGATGAGGAATAAAACTCTTTATATGCATTAATCTTTATTGAAATTACATATTCCAGAATCCCAAGGTGCTTTAACATTTATTGAAATTACATATTTCTGAAGCCGGGAATATCTTCTTCATCTACAAATGTTAATTTACAATTTTCATCCATACTATACAGTCTATTGTTGATTTGTACAGATGATGTAGATTTATTTTCGATAAATGGCGGCTTATCTGATAGAATATATTTTATATTCCCCGATTAATATTTGAGTATAAGCATATTTAACATTTAGCTATAAGAATAATAATTATTGTAAGCATAATTAGTGATTGATTGATGTTTCATTTACATTTAGATGTAGCTGCAATATTATTATCGATATCTATCCATATGTAGTTACAATATATTCATTTCTCATTATTAGAATCTAATATTATATCACAGGTATAACCTGAATAGTTCAAGTATAAGCACATTTAACATTTAGTTATAAGAATAATAACTATGTAACTGTTGTGTTGAAGAATGATAAATTTTTTCGATGATGAAATGATTATGTAAACCCGTGAAAAAAAAAATGTGTTTATCATTATAATCTTTTACGCGAACGTATGGAGTTTGTAAAAGTTGTGCTCGTGAAGGAAGATAGTACAGATTGCTATTGGAGATATTTATATAATTATTATTGGTATTTTATTCCTCATCAGCCTATCATAGTTCGTGAACGATGATGACGTCACAGGCTGTTGAATCACGTGCTAAACAAGTGTCTGAATGTTGATAATGATCGCTTATGAAGATACTATAGCTCTACTCAATGTTCAGACTTTTATGAAGCATGTGTTTGAATGTCATATAGATTAGCGCTTATGAAGATATTCATATGATTATTATTATTATCCACATCTATTCCTCATCCTGCCATCATAGTTCTACCTCTTGGGTGGTTGGGGATATGAGTTCGATCTCTATAAGACTCCTCAGCATATATGTTTCCATTGAAATTGATTGAATTTTATGAAAAGCTCTCTGTCCGTCGGTCTGTCTGTTCCTATGAAGCAATGTGTGTTTATGAAAATGATTCATTAGTGTATTTTTGCATACTGAAAAAATTATATTAGCACATCTATATGTTTAAGATGATTAAAAATGTATTTCGTTATATAGCAATCGAGCTGTACAGACAGTTCGAATAATCATCGTGATGCGTAACACCGCTTCATCTAGATTCTGTATGTGTGCTCTGAAGCCCGCAGTTGTGACATCTGTAATTGTAAATGAAACAAGGGTACTCATTAAATAATAGAAAACCTAGGCATAAGGTAAACATACTCCAAACATTAGCTCCACCAACTCGTAGCGGAGACCGTGAATACCCATTTTGTCATAAGTTTGCTGCGCGGGAGGTGCCGGCGAAGGTGGAGGCGTCTGATACGGACGAGGTAAGTCGAATGATCTATTGAGAAAGTAGAATTGGAATTGAAATAATTCAAAATTTAATGCCTGGGGAGCCCTCTGGAGACACTTTTTCTCTTAAGCGATTCATATCGCGAGCTAACCCAACCACCAGGTAGCATTCTCCGTCTAGAGGCTCAACCATATAACGGCACCCCTCTGAAGCCCGCAGTTGTGACATCTGTAATTGTAGATAAAACAAGGGTACTCATTAAATAATAAAAAACATAGGCATAAGGTAAACATACTCCAAACATTGACTCCACCAACTCGTAGCGGAGACCATGAATACCCATTTTATTTCTATAATATATCATATCACTCGACACTATAAGAATAATACTATTTTCCTCCTATGAAGTGCCATAGGTTTTATACACGATATTTAATCATTGAATATGCGATAAACTAAAATTAAACTAATTCGCAGAAATTGATAAAGTTGGTATTGACCAAGCATGAACGCTATACATGACATCAACTGATAAGAAGTTCCTATAAAAAAAAAATTGATAAAGTTGTTATTGGTCACGCATGAACGGTATACATGACGTCAATTGATGAGAAGTTCCTAAAAAGAAATTGATAAAGTTGTTATTGACCGACTCGACGGCGCCGCCAACTGATAAGAAGTTCCTATAAAAACGCAATATGCGTACATCTCAAATCATTATTAAATTCATTATTAAATCAGAGTAAGAATCAACCAGACGTGTTTTTGTGAGTGCTTAAATCAAGGTGACTTTATTTTTATTAATTAACTTAAACATTATTTTCCTATGTAGGGTTAATTTATATGTAGGGAATATTTATTTTTCTTTTCTTAAAAATATACTAGTGGAACTTTAACTTTTTGGAAAGTATTTATTAATCTTCTTTCTTTCAATTTTGATGGGTAAATTTAACTTCTAACTCCCATCGATTTGTTTTAGATTTCTTAAAAATGGATCTAACCAAACTGAATCAAATCTCGTTATTGCAGAGGGTAGCACCAACAAGAATTAGTGAATTGAAATTGGATGTACCCTATACGATTTTTAATTTGAAAACATTAAATACTAAATTTGGGGAGGCCGTTTTGGCAGAATTAGAAGGCAAGCTAACGGTTTTCCTACCAAAACGACTAACAACAACGCTCATCCCCATCATCGATATCATCAATGAAGGGCAGAACATCACATTAATATATCGAGGGGAAGAAGCGTTCGGGACTGGAAAATCTTGCGCCAAAATAGAATTCTGCGAATTGCCCCCCAGGAGTTGAGAGAGAGGGTCTTCCAGCACCACCACTAACAACAACGGCAACATCCCTCCTGTACTGTTCTTATATATCATAAGGTAGGCTGCTTGTTTTATTTTCAACTATGGTGTCAATAGGCAAAATTAGTGAGGGGATTGTGAACATTATCAATGAGGCTCAACGGGATTTATTAAAATCTACATTATCCCCTCAGGAAATAACAAAGTGGATAGGTTTCTGTACTAAGTACATTAGGACTTTTTCCAGACATTTAACTAAAGATACCTTGAATTTGTCGTGTAAGAACCAACTGCAGAGTAATATTGGACCCTCTACAACTAATAAGAACCGTAGTGAGCGAATCCGTTGGGAGGATGGTGAATGCGCATTTTCCCAACGGATTCGAACTGGCTTCATAACATTTAGGCCCAATAAATTTTTTGTATGATGCTTTTCATCTGTTCAGTCCTAGAATCACCAAAATTTCACATACATACAATTTCATTAAGGTAAAAACTACATTTTGTGGGGAATATATGCGACTTAATGCGATCGACGAGCTTATCCAAATAGAGTTTAAATATTTCCACACAAAATCCACTCCAATAGATGCTTTTACAGATTTATTGCAGTGGTTCAAGGAGAATGTGATTGATAAACTCCAAGTAAAGCTTGATGATTTTTTAGAACGCGACTCGGGGTGGAGCCTTAGGGAGGTTATCAGTTTGAGAGTGAATATGAATAAGCATGAAACCATCAATTCAGGCTCTCCGTATATCGTTCTCCCAAAAGAAATACTCCTGAAGCGTGCTGTTATTAATATTAAAAATTACGACGAATACTGTTTTTCCCGGGCAGCTACAGCGGGACTACATCCAGAAGCAGCAAATACAGCTCGTGTTTCTTCATATCCACATTTTAGTAATGTTTTAAATTTACAAAATCTAACATTTCCCCTTCCTATATCACAAATTCCAACTTTCGAGAAAAATAACAATATTTCAATTCATGTATTCGTTTTGGAATTATGTGGGGGTAATGAGCAGCAGGGCGAACATGTGGAGAAATTGAAGGTTCTCCCTGCATATTTAACTAAAAATAAATTAGAGAGACATTTTAATTTACTATTAATCCAAGATAAATATTATCGAGATGTAGAACCTGCGAAATCCCCAAGTTTCATTGACCCCACCGTTAAATTGCACTATTGTCTAATTAAAAAATTACCAAGACTTGTAAATTCTCAAATTAGCACACACCATAAAACTTACTTGTGTGAGAGATGTTTAAATAATTTCAAGAGCGAGAATAAGTATAAAAATCATATTGAGGATTGTGGTAAAACGAACATGTGTAAAATTACATTCCCCTAGGATGATTATTTAAAATTTAAGAATCACTCAAACAAACTACCCATACCATTTATTATTTATTTTGACTTTGAAGCCCTCCTATTACCATTTCAGAACTGCTCTCAATCTAATGTAAGTTCATATACGAACAAAACCTAGCTACACGAGGCGTATAGTGTTGGGTATTATTTAAAATGTCAATTTAACAATTCCCTATCACGATTTGATAGTTATAGGGGATTAGATCCAGCCAAATGGTTGACAGATGAACTAGATAGAATTGGGGACTTGATCGATCTAAAACTTGAATCTATTGTACCTATAGACTTGAATGGTATTAGTTTACTTGATATAATGAAGGAAACGAAATGCCATATTTGTAAGAGGCAGTTCGAAGAGGGAGATGTTCGTGTTAGAGATCATTGTCATCTCACGGGCAAATATCGAGGATTAGCCCATCAAGATTGTAATCTGAATTATAGAAATCGATTCGTAGTACCTGTTGTGGCTCATAGCCTTAGTGGGTACGATATGTTTTTGCTGATTCGAGATATTGCCAAATCGTCTAAACAGAATATTCAAGTACTCCCAATCAATAAAGAGAAGTACATAAGTTTCACTAGAAGTACCAAAAACTCCGTGGTTAAATTTCGCTTCATCGATTCGTGCAGGTTTTTAGATTCAAGCTTAGACAAACTAGTGTCATATTTGAAGGTAGAGGATTTGAATATTTTGAAAAGCGAGTTTGCGCACTTATCCGATGAAAAATTTAAATTATTAACTCGCAAGGGGGTATTTCCCTATGAGCACTTGGATGATTGGGGTAAATTGAGAGAGGAAAATCTTCCTTCGATAGAAACATTCTGTAATAAATTACGCGACGAATCGATAAGTGTGAATGATTATAAGCATGCTCAGACAATTTGGACTAGCTTTAATTGTAGAAATTTTGGTGGTTATTCAGATTTATATTTGAAAACTGATGTTTTATTATTGGCTAATGTATTCGAGAATTTCCGCAGCAAATGTATAAATCTTTTTGCTTTAGATCCGGCCCACTATCTCACGGTTCCCTCCTTCACGTGGGACTGTATGTTGAAATATACAAACGTGTCTTTACAATATTTGAAAGACATCGATATGGTCTTATTTGTGGAGAAGGGAATTCGTGGAGGTGTGAGTCAATGCAGTAATCGATTTGCAAAAGCCAATAATGAATACATGCATAATCATGATCCGCAAAAAGAGACTAGTTACCTCATGTATTTTGACGTTTGTAATCTGTATGGATGGGCTATGATTCAATATTTGCCCTATGATGGGTTCAAGTGGGTTGAAAACCTCGATAATGTAGACGTTCTGAACGTCTCAGACGAAAGTCCAGTCGGCTATATATTGGAAGTCGATTTAGATTACCGCGCTGATTTACATGACCTGCATAAAGATCTCCCTGTTTGTCCCACTCACACAGCACCACCCGACAGTAAATTGCCTAAATTACTAACAACTCTCCACAATAAATCTAAATATATCATTCACTATCGAAATTTAAAACAATGTTTGGCGTTGGGGATGGTGCTGAAAAAAGTCTATAGAATTTTGGAATTTAAGCAAGCTCCGTGGCTTAAAGCATACATAGACCTTAACACTAGATTGAGGGCGGCTTCTAAGATTGCGTTCGAAATAGCACTCTTCAAGTTGCTAATCAACGCAATTTTTGGTAAATCTATGGAGAACGTACAAAAGCATAGACTAGTTAGATTAGTTAATAAATGGTATGGACCCTACGGGGCTTGCTATTATATTTCTCAGCCTAATTTCAATAGCAGCAAGATATTTGAGGAGAATTTGATGGCCATCGAACAAAATAAATTAGAAGTTTTATTCAACAAACCCATCCATATGGGGATGTCTATTTCAGACATTTCCAAAAACTGCGTTTATGATTTTCATTATGGCTTTATGTTAAAATTATATGAAGACCTTGGATTGATGCGATTCTGTTACACCGACACTGACAGTTTGATTCACCATATTATTACAAACGATGACATTTATGAGTCAATTATAAAAAGAAATATCGGGAAATTTGATACGAGTGATTATGCTCCAGACAACCTCTTCAAGATTCCGCAGGTCAACAAAAAAGTAGTAGGCTTAATGAAGGACGAGAACCAAGGGCTCCTTATGGATAAGTTCGTTGGTTTGCGGGCAAAAATGTACAGCTTAACTGATCAAAATCAAAATCGCGATGATGACGTCACAAAGAAAGCCAAAGGGGTGCGCGAGTATGTCTTACGAAATACGATAACATTCGAGGACTACGTTATATGTCTGGAAGAGAACATAGAGATGTATCGCGTCCAGAGATCTATCCGCTCTTTTGACCTTAAGTTATACATCATTGAGCAGAATAAAATCGCTTTGAGCCCCTTTGATAATAAAAGGGTAATATTGGGGGATAAAACAAGCACCCTACCTTATGGATACTATTCTTTAGGGTAGACTTATGATTTTTTGTGTTTTCAAATTTTCAGTATTAAGATATTTTGTAAGTTGGAGTAGTAGTAGTAGTGTAAATTATATATGTATTTTTGTTTCAAATTACTGGGGTTAAGATATTTTGTGAGTAAGTAATTATAAACATTTTTAATCATGGGGGCAATTTTTGTTGATTTAGATGTATATATTTGGCTATATGTATTTTTCTTTATCCTAATAAATATTTTATGAGGAAGTTGGGTGTTTTAATAAACCAAAAATAATAGCATCAATTTTTTATTGTTCGAAATCATACATAACTTTATTTCTATAGAAAAATAACATTTCTCTAAGTGTATTGGTCAATAAATAGTCGGGTGAAATACCGATAAAACAATACAAGAGGGCCATTTCATGGGGCTGCTGCTGGTGCTGATCTCTCGTACTTTTAATCATATCAATAACATTATGATAGTATGTGGAAAATCCAAAATGATCCAGAAAAGACACTCGATGCAATAGCACTTCATCGTTGATTCGAATTATTTCTCGAACATCTTCCTCGCACAACCACACATGAATATAATGCTTTGTAACTTGAAGTAATTTAATATTATTGAAGTACACAAGTTGAACTATTTGGCAGTATTCATCGGATAATATGGGTGCACCATCGAAATCTGATTGTAAGCTTGCGAAGAATTCGGTGATTTTCACTCGAAGAATATCGATGAAATCGATCCATTCCAACAGGCTAAAGCTGAGTTTACAATTTTGAGAACGATGAATGAGTGAGATTTTTGGTGAGAAGGTTCGTACAGGACTCAATCCACATTTGATTTCATAACTTGCCCCCACCAACGGGTACGTTGTATTCATCAATAGGAATGGCTCATCTTTTGCCTTCATCTCAAACTCTTCTAAAATCCGATCCAACTCGGAACAGCAGCTGCTGCTGCTGCTGCTGCTGCTATCTTCCACTACACCAACACTATCCTGGGACAACATTTTATTAAAACTGTTCTGGATTTATCGATTCACTAGAACCTAACCTCACACCGAATATTTACACGACGCACATGCGCAGATCATTAGCAGCATATTTCTTTGATTTGATTGGAAGTTTGGATGAGAAGATCGAAGCATAAAACTTGAAGTGTGGGGGGAGGAGGAGGAAATTTGTGGCGTTGGTTGCGTTCTCCATCGACTATGTATGAGTCGAAAAACAAAGTTTTATTAGAAGGTCCTCTACGAATACCTCGTAGATCCATTATTTCACTTCGGTAGGGCAAAAGTGCGATCCTATAGAAATCAACATCAATTTCACTCTGCAGCACTCTAAAACAATCAAGTATATACGACCCCGGTTTTGGGGTTATACCAGGAATTTGATGTGATATGAATTCCTTCCATCTATTTTCGTATATAAAGTAGCCTTCAACATTCATATCAATTATCTTCCAAATCGTTTTCAGGTGGGTTGAAATCTCCTCCAAAATAGAAAATATCCACACACGCGCATTCCTTCACGGCTCCAATAATGGACGTTACAAATTCTCCAGCGATTATCCAATTTTCAGATGGTAATTGTAATTCTTCTAGGGTTTCCATCAAATTTGGAGGTCATACACTTATAACATTTTTTGCATCGTGCACGGTGGTAAGCACATTATGAACAAAACTGTTGTATAATTGCGAAGACATTTTCACGCAGACTGATTCGATTATTTGACTTCCACTTGACTGAACCACCACTCAAATATTTTATTAGGAAGGCATGCGCAGCAGCACATTATACAACATCAGAATTTTCAATCCAACTTTTCTCTTTTATTCCGTACAATTTTACATACATTTTGTCACCCTTTTTTCGGAGCACCTTCTCAATCAAATAAACATCTGGCTGTTTGGTTTTCTGCACTTCTTTCTCGTAGAAACAGCCGCTGATTGGTGAGCTGGTCATATCTTCTAGTAGATATGTGACTGGGTTGGTAATTTTAACTTTGATGATTTTAAATAATTCCGCACTCCAATTGCGCGTAAATCCCTCCTCAAAAATATATTTAGCTTAACTTATTCGCACAACATCCCCCACGTGGTATTTGTGAGGCAGGGCCAACTTAATGTGCGAGTAAGATTGCTTCAATATGCGACTTTCATTCTGTTTCGTAACCTTGAAAGGATCCATTTTATAGTTCTATGTTTACGTTGATTATATTTTTCTGTGATTTCTTGGAGTATATCCACCCATTTGTATTTCCCGCTCAGACAGAATTGCTTGTAGATAGCTTCTTTCAACGTTCGAATGACACGTTCAGCAATGGCGGCTTTCTTCACAGAATACGTATTATAATGATTGATTTTGTATTTTTCATTAGCTCGTCAAAGTGTCTGTTGAAGAATTCTTTACCTTGATCGCTTTGTAGGTTCCTAGGCGTACGATGTGGTGTGGGTCCTTCTAGCAATATAGAATTGACAGCTTTCCGAACCTCTTCGGCCGATTTCGTTTTCAGTGGGCGCGTCCATAGATATTTCGAGAAGCAATCGATCACCACCAAAATGTATTTGAACCCTCGATTTTCGCGCGCATAATTACCCATTTCGGCAAGATCCATTTGCCACAAGTCATCCAACCCTTTTATGATTGTTCTGCGACGTTTAAAATTCTTCCTAACAGGCGTATGAAGCTTATCAACCACCTGCGCTTTACCCTTCATCATTTTTTGGATCGATCGTCGTTGACGGGGCCAATAAGTTTTGTGGTGGTGGGGAGGTGGTAGGAGCTCTTTTATAAGGATGATGATGATATGGTGGGGCTTCACCTTTTGCTTTTTTTGTTATCGTCTCCGCAGCCGTCTCCAAACTGGTGATAATAATCGCTTGTTCAATTTGTGCTAGATTGCTTCCGATGGTCTGTATACGTGCGATCATGGCCTGATCATTAGTATTACGCGTTTTATAGTCTAATTCTATAGATATCAGTTCACTATTGATGGCCTGTTTACTATCGAATAGGTTGTCATATTTTGAAGTGTTTTCTTGATCGTTACTAAAGAGTGTTTTATAGTCTTCACGTATTTTCTTCAATAATTTTTCAAGATTTACCTCATTCGCTTCAGTAGCTTTGGACGATACTATCATACCATCTACAAGTTTTTCAATTTTAATTCTATTTTGTGTTGTAGAATCAATCAGAGAGTCTATGAATTTTTGATTTTCACCCTGTATACTCGGTTTTATAGCTGCAGAGTGAACATAACTTTGATTTTTGTATGACTGTACTTCGGTACGGAGAATCTTCAATTCTTCGTTTATATTCGTATCCACTTTAGTGATGGCGTTATCTACATATACTTTGTTCGTAACATCATTGGCGGAGATAGGTATTTTCACATTACAAATTTTCAAATTTTCCGTATCCACATCACCTTCGGGCGTGTGTCTTAAAATGTTCATAAACATAGATCTGCGTTTGAACACATCGACGATGCTATCGCCCGACAACGCAGATCGCCTACCGAACTTAACAAGACTCATTATATAAATGATTGGTTGGTGGAAGTAACCAATACTAATATATGATGTCCACCTCTCTTAGTTCATTTATTATAGCGACAATTTCATTATCGTGCGAAGTATTTCCAGCTGGTGGTGATGCCATCACTAGTTTCAGTCGGTCCACCAGCTCGTTTGGATCATCCCAAAAAATATATTCCATAGGCTTTTTGTTGTATGTTAAATGTAAACCGCTACCGCTTACTGCTGTCGAAGTCGTCTCCGACGACGACAACGAGGTTGGTCGAAACATAGGTTTAATTATGGACATGTACTTTGGCGCATTGGTACCCTTCAAACGACCATTAATATTTGTATGTGTATTTGTTAACCTCAAAATTTCTTTGTATGCTGCTCGATCGTTATTCGTGAATTTTCTGGGTGTTTTGTAGAATATGAGCTCGTATAATCCAGGTGTTTCCTTTGCGCTATATCCTACGGTTTCGATATTCTCACCAAATACTATCTTTTTAAAACCGAGAATCCAACCGGCAGAGCTCGCATCATAAACAGGTCCATATACTTTATCGATTTTCTTGTTGTTTTCCCAATGTTCTTGAACGTATTTACGCACTTGTGGAGGATAATGTGCAAGTGAAGGTTCAACCTCGCTCATAGCATCATCGAACGCGTCGTCATCCTCCTCCACCTCCCCCTCCTCTTCTTCTTCATCAACATCATCTTTAGGTTCTAATTTTATTCTTTTTTTCATCGACTGCGCAGCAGCGGCAGGATGTTTAATTTTTTTAACGATCGCTTTCAATGGTGTGGCGATAGGTTTGAACAGTTGTTCTATTGATTCGTCTTCTTCAGATTTACCTAGTTTCAAGGCCAGATATTTCTTTCTTATAGACTTACTCAATTCGAAGATTTTCCTTTTACGTGCTAACTGTTCGGCATCCATCTTGTATTTGAACTAAAATTAACAATTCACGTTTTTATATATACATCGAAACCTTTGCGGTATCTGCCATCGTTCAAATCGAAATCCTTAGCAATGACCGAAGTTCCAAAATTATCCGTCCAGCACATGGCGCACATCTTCTTGAACTGATTGAAATCGACGTCTGGCGATACGTGCTCATCAAATACATGCTTCAAATTGATCTCGTCCTGCTTAAAAAGAACGATCAAATTACAATTTTCACGGATCAATTGTTTCGGTATTTTCGAGTACGTTTGACACAGATATGCTGCATCTATATTCTTATGTCTACACATGGAATAGTATTCCCGAATTTTTTGCTGACCTTCGCACGCGATATAATCAAAAAAGAATATGGAATTAGCTCTAGCCTCGTTCGGACTTATTATTTCCTCGTTGTCTTTATAGGGAAATTAGCCAACACCCTTAACTCAAACTTCCTGCAACAGTTGATACTTGGGCTGATATAACGACTTTGAGTATACGTAGACGTTTTTGAACTTTGCTTCATTCGGATTGAATAATAGTGTAGGGAAAATATAGCGTAATATTTAAGTTATTATATTCATGCTGAATATGTATATATTATGTAGAACAATTATTATTGATTCACTAAGCAGTACGTCACCCGTGACAAGAGGGGCGAACGTTACCTTTCAGGTAACACTTGAATTGATAGATATAGATGTCTCGATATTCTACCGAGAACGACATGTTACAATCCTGTCACGGGTACTATTGACTTAGTGATGTTTCTTATTGTGTATCAGTGAATAAATCACCTTACCACAACGTCATCTTTTATTCTGCGGTGTCCACGCAGATATCCCAACCTCATATAATCAAAAACCACCAAATGGCGATCCTGCAAACAGCTTCGTGATGCGGAATTAGGCCGGAAACTGGAGGCAAGTTCTGTGAAGCTAGGAGAATCTTCGAGTAAGGAAATGTACTAATATACTTAACAAAATAGGTGGTTCTCAATCCAAAACTACGGAAGTTGTTATCAATTCAGCGGAATATCCCGGAATTATAGCCTTTGTTGGAGTAATTCTCATACTTGCAATATTGGGATATGAAAGGTGCAAGAAAAGGATACAGGCTAAACACTCAAGAAAGATTCATAGAAGTGTGGCACTTCTTGATGCAACAGGCACATCGGAACGTGTTTAAGAATCAGTGACGGTCCAGCTGAGATTGAGAAGGACGAAAGGAGCAATCTCAGACGAGGTCTAGGACGTCAGCAGTTCGCCGACCCGACTCAAGATTGAGCGCGATCGTTCAACGCCACGAAAGTCCCGAATCAGCAGGAAGTATCAACCGGTATGTTCACGATTTAATGAAAAATGTTTAATTGTTTCATAATTTTGATGACATTGATATTCGTAATTAGAATAGAAATTGTTGCAATGTTCCGCAAATTTGTGCTATGAACAACAATTTAAGTTCAATGAATTAACAAAATGTTGTATTTAATAGGTCACTTTATATAATAATTTATATATATATTTATTATCTAACCTTTGCTCATAGGAACTAGGAAAAATTATTCTTGTAATTACGTAAATATTTTATTTCATTGGGACCTATATTTCATTAGCTATCGGTTTATGTATTAATTTTTTTTGGGTTTGGTATTTGGTTTATTTATTCACATATGTTTATCAAATTGAGGTAAATGCCGCTATTGCCGGAAGTTGCTCAAATAAGGGTACAACTAGGCGTGATCAGAGCCGTAATTGTTAAATGTAACATAGAAAGGCGAGTAAATCATAATAAGGCAGTTGAAGCTAAATTATATTATCAAACTATAAAGGAATTTGAGGATAAGGTACGAAAAGGTGAGATTATTGTTAAAAAGGAAGATATTCCGATTTTCCAAGAGTCTTTGGAGGCAATTGATAAATTGTATTTGGAAATTGTTAATTTAACGAAGAAAGGGAAAGTGGAAACTGATACCGAAATTACAGATCAGTTTTTAATTAAGATGTCGCGGTTCGATTATAGAACAGCAGTAGAGTTATTACCAAAATTTGATGGTAAAGATGAGACGACAGAGCAACTCATCAACGCAATTGAGTTTTACGAACAAGATTTGACTGAAGATGTGGACAAACAACGGCTGATCGATTTTGTCTTAAAAACAAGATTGACCACCAGCGCGTTGGCACAGATTAACAGACAATA
Source organism: Endomychus coccineus (assembly GCA_958510875.1). Lineage (NCBI taxonomy): Eukaryota > Metazoa > Arthropoda > Insecta > Coleoptera > Endomychidae > Endomychus > Endomychus coccineus. Next base: position 184,607,740 of record OY294067.1, on the reverse strand, counting down.
TAATGTTGTGGCGGTTTTGGTGCGTGATATGCGTACGCATTTAATACCTAAAAAATCACACGCGGCTTTGAAGAGAAGTTGTCAAGAACAAAACAAGGATCCAGGACAGTTGAAGAATTTGGAAAAGACGTACAGGAACTCTTCCGCAACTTGACAATCTCCCAGGCCAATGACGACGACAATGCATATGCGATCTTGCAGCCACTCAATGAGAAAACTGCAATAAGGAAATTCACTTCGGACTTGAATAACCAGTCCTTAAGTATAATTCTAGCTGCAAGAAATTCAACATCCCTAAAAGAAGCGATAAAAGTAGCGCAAGATAATGAAAGTCTAACGAAAACGCCTGAAATAAATGCCATGGGAAAAAGCCGTAACGACAATGATGGAGGATATCATAAATATGGAGGCGAAATTTCGAATAGGAGAGAATTCAGAAATAATTATAGAGGCCGTTCTAACAGAGGAATATATCAAAATCGAAATTACCGGAATAACTACAACCACAACTACGGGAATAATTATACAAAACAAGCTAATAATTACAACCAAGGGAGTAAGAACTGTAGTAATTATAAACGTGGACAGTATAGGGGCTACAATAACCACGGTCGAGGACAGTTTAAGAATTTAGCTCGAAATACGCAAAATAGAGGGTATCAAGGCAATGTGTATTGTGCGCAAGGAGATGAAATTAAGAATGTTGAGGATGAAAGTTCACTGCAGCAGTTTTTTCGAGAGAACTGAGCGTGATTGTATATATGAATGTATTGGTATGAATCGAGTGTATTTCAATGTGAATGGAAAGAATGTAACATTTTTAGTGGATACAGGTGCATCCTTGTGTGCTTTGAAGTATGAAAGATTACCAAAAGACGTGTGTATGACAGAGAATAAATTGAAAATTAAAGGAATATGAGGTATGTTAGTAGCAGAAGGATGTGTTGATTTAAATTCGGAAGCGAATGCACAAATGTTTAATGAACGATTTTATGTGTTTAAAAATTTAGCATGCGATGCTGACGGAATAATCGGTCAGAATTTTTTAATTAAGTATTGTGGATTAATAAATTTTGAACTTAGTACACTCAGTTTGAAAAATGAAGTTGGATCAACAAAATTAAGTTTATATACATCTGGTAACAGCCAGTTGATAATTATTTCGCCTAGGTGTGAAAGAATTCAATATATAGAGACAAAGTTAAGGGATGATTGTGTAATAATAGCGAGAGAGTTATGTGAGGGAGTTTTTATGGCAGGATTGATTGTGAAGCCAAAAAACGGAATGATTCCGGTGAGAATTTTAAATACAAGAGATGAGTCAGTAAGTTTGGAAAGTTGTATTCCAGAAATACACAGTACAAATGAATATGATTGTTTCGAATTTGAGAAAGTGGAAAAAATGTAGAACGAGTGAAAAGAATGTTTGCGGAAGTTGATTGGAAGGATATGATATTAGAAGAGAAGATCACTATTGAGAACATCTCCGCCAAATACGCAGATATCTTTCACATACCAGGAGATAAGCTGACAACTACAAATCTAGGTCAACAAGAGATTAAAATTAAACCTGAAGCCAAACCAGTTTATAAAAAACCATATCGTATACTGCACGCTCAAAAGGCAGAGATAGAGAAACAAATAGGAGAAATGCTGGAAAATTACATCATTGAGGAAGCCGGAAGTGCTTGGTCATCACCGTTGTTGATTGTTCCCAAGAAAATAGGTCAAGACGGAAAGAAACGATGGCGTGTCGTAATTGATTATCGTCACCTGAACCTTAATATTGTTGATGATAAATTCCCATTACCAAATATAACTGAAATTCTAAAATCAGTGTCAGGCTCAATGTATTTCACACATTTGGACCTTGCTCAAGGGTACTATCAGGTCGAACTAGAACCAGGAAGTAGGCCGTGTACCGCTTTTACATCAGGTCGCGGAATGTTTCAAATGAAGAGGCTACCAATGGTCCCGAATATTAGCCCTCCAAGTTTTTCTCGAATAATGACAATAGCCATGGCAGGTCTCAATTATGAAAGATGTTTTGTATATTTAGACGATCTGATTGTGTTTGGGAGAAATCTGAGAGATCACAATGCTAATCTGATCAAAGTGTTTGAGAGGTTAAGGAAAGTCAACTTGAAACTGAATCCTTCGAAGTGTGAATTTTTAAAAAAGGATATTTTATATTTGGGGCATGTTATAACATCAGAGGGCATCCTACCTGATTCGAGCAAAATAGCAGCCTTGCATAATTATCGGCGGATGAGGTTAAGAGGTTAGTTGCGTTCGGTAACTATTATAGAAAATTTATCCCAAATTTCGCGAAGCGAACTTGGTGTTTAACGCAACTTACCCGGAAGAACGCAGCATTTATTTGGACGAAGGATTGCCAAATGTCATTTGAAACAATAAAAAAGACTTTGATGTCCCCACCAGTACTAGATTTTCCAGATTTTTCTGCTGAGAACCAGTTCATAGTACACACTGATGCGTCAGGAAAAGCTTTGGGTGCAGTACTATCTAATGGAAATGGAAAACCGATTGCCTACGCCAGAAGAACACTTAACAAGGCAGAAAGTAACTATGCCACAATAGGAAAAGAGTTATTAGCAATAGTATGGGCAACACGACATTTTCGGCCGTATTTATTTGGTAAGCGATTCAAGATCAGGACAGATCACAGGCCGTTGATTTTTATTTTCACACACAACAATCCCTCAAGCCGTCTGACAAAGTTTAGGTTATGCTTAGAGGAATACGATTTCGACATTGAATACATTAAAGATTCTGACAACGTAATAGCTGATGCCTTGTAACGAATTTCGATTGAAGAGCTTAAGAGCATAAATCAACACAGCATAGCAGTTGTCACAAGGGCACAAACAATAACTAAAGAGAAAGAGGAAATAGAAACTGAAGTGAGGGATAATAATCAGGTTATCGAACGAAATTCGGGTGCGCAACCGAAAATCGTTGAGATCCTTAAAAAACCCAAACAATGTACGCAACTAACAATAATGAATAAGAAATTGAAGAATAAACTAATGAAAAATGATGATAGAGTAGCTACTGGAGATGAAAAATTAATATACATGACCTCTATGAAAACGATCTTTATCGATCCAGATGATCTGGCAGAAAAACCGCTACGCCGTTTGTTGGGACATTTGGAAACATTGTGTGATGAAATCGACATAGAAGAGGTAGTAATAATGAAAGAAGATAGCAATATTGCATTTTTGAAATCGTTGGCCAACGAACTTAATCAAAATGAATATAAAAATTATGATATACCTAGGATATGCATCGTTAATAAAAGAAAATGTTTATCGAGGATAAAGAAATGCGTACAGTTATTCTAAATGATTTCCATCTATTGCCGTCGAGTGGACATGCAGGTATTAGGAGAATGACAAAAAAAAATTACAGAAATATTATTTTTGGCCAGGTATGACTAACGACATTTACAAATATGCAGCGAGGTGTGACCAATGTCAGCGGGATAAACACGATAAACATACAAGACAACCTCTAGTAGTCACAACAACTGCGTATCGAGCATTTAGAAAAGTATTTCTAGACATTGTTGGACCACTAGATAAAGACAATGATGATCTTACATACATACTGACGTTACAGTGTGATTTAACTAAATTCATAGAGGTTTATCCACTTAAATCAAAGGAGGCCAGTGTTGTAGCTAGAACATTTGTGGAGGATTTCATCCTAAGATATAGGACGCCTACGGAAATTTGTTCTGGTCGAGGGACAGAGTTCATGTCAACAGTTATGTGTGATGCAGCGAGGCTCCTGAATATCAACAAATTAAACAGTACAGCATATCACCATGAAACAATTGGGGAGCTGGAAAACACCCATAAACATTTGAAAGCTTTCTTACGTATAATGACGGGGAATCAACCTGAAAATTGGAGCTCGTGGCTTCGATATTGGTGTTTCGTGTTTAATACTACAGTTCATACTGAGACTGGTTACACCCCGTTTGAGATAGTTTTTGGTTTTCTGGCAACATTGCCATCTAATTTGATAAACATTGAAAAAATTGATCTCATTTATAATCATGATAATTATCTAAGCGAATTGAAATATAGGTTGCAACGAGCATGGTTGGATGCTCATCAGAATTTCGTGTCGAGCAAGGTAAAACGTAAGGCACACTACGATAAGAGTTGTTATCCTGGGTCTTACAACAAAGATGATTTGATATTAGTTAAGTGTGAAACGGGAAATAAACTTACCGAAGTGTACGAAGGTCCTTATGTTGTGATCGCGGAACGCGAACCGAATGTTCTGTTTCTAAAAGGAGGAAAAACTATTGAAGTGCACAAAAATAGAACAAAGACCTATCGGATTTAATAGCGCGACGATTTAATTCAAAAATGCTGAACTATGCACAAAACGGGATGTGTTCGAGAATGCATCGCAACAACCTTGTATTACATAATTTTAGTAGAGCATTGATGTTTTTATAAGAAGCTGTGAACTTGACACTTATTTTATGTTTACTATATTATAGAGCTTACCTTGAAAAAAAAAACAATCGACATCAAATATTTCATTTTATTATAAGAATTTGTAAATTGTTACATTTATTTGTATTATGTATCGTATTACACTTACTCATATTAACACCGATGCTGGAGAGAAAAGAAAGATTTTAGAATCCAAATTTATGATAGGAGTGTTATTGTTGTTTTGACGAATTTATTCACTTTAGACATAGCAAATAATTTTTTTTCTCTGCAGGGAAGGTGTAGGAAACCGTAGCGTAATATTTAAGTTATTATATTCATGCTGAATATGTACATATTATGTAGAACAATTATCATTGATTCACTAAGCAGTACGTCACCCGTGACAAGAGGGGCGAACGTTAACTTTCAGGTAACACTTGAATTGATAGATATAGATGTCTCGATATTCTACCGAGAACGACATGGTACAATCCTGTGACGGGTACTATTGACTTAGTGATGTTTCTTATTGTGTATCAGTGAATAAACCACCTTACCACAACGTCATCTTTTATTCTGCGGTGTCCACGCAGATATCTCAACCTCATATAATCAAAAACCACCAAAATAGCGATAACATCACGTTCGTTTTACCACACCCACTAGGTCCACAAATTATCGCGCGAAAACAGTCGGGTAACAATTTACCATGTTTGCCTACACGATTAGTATTCGTCTGCCCTATGTCTAAATTTTCGATGGGCAGTGTCTGCTCTTGTTGAACGGTCTTCATATTGTGAGGTAGTTTAATTCAGATGTTTGTATTTATAAATAGAAACGTTCGAAGATTACGAGCTCAGTATCAATGTTGATCTATCAGGGTGAAGGTTTGTTGAATTCGCTCATAAACAGTCTCCCGTTCGAAGTACATATTCCATCATATCAATTCTGCGGACCTGGTACTAAGCTAGAGAAGCGACTTGCGCGTGGCGATAAAGGTGTTAATCAGTTGGATTCGGCCAGTCGCGAGCACGACATAGCTTATTCCCAGCACAAATCTTTAGAAGATCGTCATAAGGCCGATAAAATATTAGAGGACGCAGCTTGGCAGCGTGTTAAATCTAAGGACGCTAAGGCTGGTGAAAGACTAGCTAGTCTATTGGTTACCGGAAGAATGAAAGTTAAACGTAAACTAGGAATGGGTCTTAGGAAACGAGCTGGTGGTCGTCGTGGAGGATGTTGCTTTCGGAAAGATATCGTGTGACATATTTCAAAGTCTATGGAACCGTCTGCATCGTTGCGAAAGTCTGCTATGAATGCATCGAAAGCTGCACGAATAGCGATTAAGCGAGTCGGAGGTAAGAAGCGTGTTAAAGTACCACGCATAATACCCCTACCGAAATCTGGAGGATTCCTCTCGTTATCACTACCTATTTTGGGGGCGTTGGGGGCCTCAGGGTCTGTGGCGGGTGGTGCAAGTGCCATCGCCAATACAGTAGTTAATGCTAAAAACGCCAAAAAGAAACTTGAAGAGGATCAGCGTCATCATGCAGCTATGGAGTCATTAGGTAAAGGATTATACTTGCGGAAGAATGCGAAATGTGGATTTGGGCTGTATTTGAAGAAACAACAAAAAAACTTCCAATAGAGCTACCTAATAGACCGTTGTACGACGTGGATTTGGTGCGTTTCGCGAAAAAAATGAAAATACCTCATTTTCGAGGTGTCTTTATGCGAGACAATTTACCTAGGAAACGCCCCTGGAGGCAAGAATGCGCCATTATGAATTTGGATTCGGTCAAAAACAACGGTACTCATCGGGTGGCCTTTAGAAAAATAAATAACCAAGTGAAATACTTCGACTCTTTTGGAAATTTAAAACCACCAAAGGAACTAGTTCGGTATCTGGGCGGTGGTGGTGGTGTTAGAATTTTCTATAATAACGACACCTATCAAAAGTATGATCAGGTGTTTTGTGGACATTTATGTTTGAAATTTGTCAGTTATACGTAAACATCTGACGTGTGCAGTCATGTCGGAGCCCTACGATAAATTTAACGCAAAGATTATGCAACAACTTTCTGTTGATGTTCCGAGAGCTGGAATGCCATCAATCATCCGATACGTATATGATAATCTAATAAAGGCAATGAAAAAACCTTCAAGCGAGCTGACCAAAAGAGACTTATTATTTCTACCGATGGAATACATTCCAAAACATTTGGATTTGGTGTCTATCAATCAGAATGAGGTTCCGAAATATATGTTCAAATCCCTTTACCGTCATATGCGGTGTACGGAACATATCGATGAAGATTGTGATTGTCTACCACCTCCACGCAAACTATGTTCCCAATGTTTATCTGAACAGATTTCCAAGGTCATGGAGACTGAGAGAATAACGCAGCACGAGAAGCAGGTGTTGATTGAAGAAGTGTGCGAAGACGACCCATACTTTATGCGATCATACTTATTCCATCTATTAATGTTAAAATATAAATAGAAATGTCTCAATAAATTCTTATCAGTATCATGTCGCAGTTATTCACGCTAACAAGCACCAACCATATATTCTCGTTCACACCGCAGAATTCGATAGATTTGAAGTCTGATAAGCGATACTATTTGGCTTTGTTGGGATTTACTTCTTATAACTCTATACCTAATATCGAGAACGGAAAATGTAACTATTCCGACGAGGGGACTTTGAAAACAATCGAAATACCTTCGGGCAACTATGAAATATCCGACATTGAAGAATTAATTCGGAAAAGATTGAACGTAAAAGAAGATGTCTTCTCGCTGAAGCCCAATAACAATACATTAAAGTGTGAGATATTTCATAAGAATCATGATTATCTGTTTGTTGAGGAAGATAGCCTAGGCAAAATATTGGGGTTTTCGCGTAAAGTTTTGAAGAAGGGTGTGGTGCATATGTCCGATTTGCCTGTCAACATTATAAAAGTAAGCAACATCCGGTTCGAATCAAACATTACCGTAGGAGCCTTCTACCGAGATAGACCTGCGCATACGATCTACGACTTTCCCATCACCGCGGATCCCGGCTATAGAATTGTGGAACGTCCGAGGATTCCTCTATATTCACCAGTGTCAGATATCGGTGAGATTACCAACATCACCGTACTCGCTCTAGATTAGCATTCGAACCCGATAAATTTTCGTGGTGAAGAAAGTGTTCTACATCTACATTTACAAGATGTCTGAGAACAGAATATGGGCCTGGTTGTTGCTGGTGCTGCTGGCAATAAAAGAACCTCGCACGCTTCATATTCATCAGTATTCAACAAAACACCCAAAGTGCGAGAGCTACTACCACTCAACAAAGCCAATCGATTAGTTCTACAATCTTTAGGGTTTCGCCTTGAATAAAATGCCTAATAAGCGAAAGTTCGGCGGTGTAGATGATGAGGGAGATAACAATGTTATCTCTTCAATTTTCGATTTATACCAGCAGCCGAAATTCGACGAGTCGATTCGGAAAGCCGAGTATAGATCGATTACACCGTTTGTTAATGCCTTCAATAACAGCGAGATCGTGGAGTTTGGAATAAATCGAGTGAACGCATTTTTTTCCATTGGCGATCAAGGGAAAAATCGAAGTGAAAGGTGAAGTCTATTGATTCCGCTGAAGCATATATTCAACATTTTCAACGACTACCCGATGATTACATTTGGTAGGCAGAATATTCGACTGGTACGTGCTCGAAACGATAACGATTGCGTTAACATTGAAACCGCCACGACCACCGTTAAATTTCTGATTGATAGCATGGAATTGAAAGTGAAGTATATCTATCCCAACGATATAATCAGAGAAAAGCTATTGCGAGCAATCAAGAGTGATTCACCTATCCTAATTTCATTCCGGAAGTGGGAATGCCATGAGCTCCCTGCTATAACAAGCAAGGCTCGACGAGAAACTTGGGCGGTGAAGACTAGTGCAGCAGTTGAAAAACTCCGCTATGTCATAGTATTCTTTCAAACGGACAAACGAAACAATGTGAAGGCTAACCCCACAATATTTGACCATCTGGATTTAACAAGTATTCGCTTATCTCTAAACGGCGAATATTACCCCAACGAGCGAATGAACTTGGACTTTGCCAAGGATGATTTCACGCTCGCCCACCATAACTATACCCAGTTCTACTCTAGCTATACAAATTCCTCGTCGGCTGTGAAACAACCAATGTTAGATTACACCAGTTTCAAAAAACGCGCCCTCTACATAATCGATTGTTCGAAACAGGAGGAAGCAGTGAAATCTGCAACTGTTGATGTGCGATTGGAAATCGAGGCAGATAAGGGATTTCCAGCCAATACGAAAGCATATTGCATCATCATTCACGATTGTTTGATGGAGTACTACCCCCTCTCGGAAATAGTGAAGAGCCTAATCTAAAACATACTGTCTAACGACGACGTCGTCCGATCAGTTTAGTACGAGCCATTATGAGAATAGCATTATTGGTTGATATTCAGGGATTCATCATCGATGATGTCTTCCATCCCAAAGAAATGTCTATACAAATTGGGTTCAAACGACATTATTCGTTGTTTAAGCCAGCCGTACCGCTTACGATGTTAAGTGAGAAGGATCGAAAATCTGTTTGGTATTTGGAACATTTTTGCCATGGTTTGGAATATACATCGGGTGATGTGGAATATGAAGAAATTGATAATATTCTAAGATTGACTCTACTGTGTGCAGCCGACATTATATATGTTCGAGGACATCAAAAAGTCGAATTTCTTACGAAAAAGTGTGTGGAGCTAGATATCTTTCCACGAATAGCAGATATGTGCAGTTTCGACAACACTCTATGTCAAACGGGGAAATTCGATCCTACAAACAGACTGAGCTGTATAAATCATCGTAATGATGGGGGGAAATATATGTGTACAGTCCACCATGTCGATAATCCACAACATTGGCTCCTCACCATCATACTTCCAAAATAATAAAAAATGTACTTTTTCCAAAATAAATAAAAATATTATTAATATTTGATATTTCATTTCTCATACACCTCTCCTCACACACACATCATAAACGATTCCAAGTCGTTTGCGAGTCGCTAGCGAGTCGCTTGAAGTCGAACTGGTGGCGCCACCACCTGACAGCTGTCACGTGGTGGTGACACCTACACGAAGCAGTCTGTACCCTCGATCCCCCCATGAAAGCAGTCTGTGTCTTTGGACCAAAGGTGCAGACTGCTTCATAGAGGTGGTGTGACCACCTCCACGAAGCAGTCTGTACCTTGGGCCCGCCATGACAGCTGTCACGTGGTGACGACATCTGCACGAAGCAGTCTGTACCTTCGATGACAGCTGTCACGTGATAGCGACATCTCCACGAAGCAGTCTGTACCTTGAGCCCACCATGACAGCTGTCACGTGGTGGCGACATCTCCACGGAGCAGTCTGTACCTTGGGCTCACCATGACAGCTGTCACGTGGTGGCACCATCTCCACGAAGCAGTCTGTACTTTCGATGACAGCTGTCACATGATAGCGTCATCTCTACGAAGCATTCTGTACCTTGAACCCACCATGACAGCTGTCACGTGGTGGTGACACCTCCACGAAGCCTTTGGTCCGCCATGACAGCTGCCCCGTGATAGTCACGTGACCCTGTACATGTGACACACTTTTTGTACGCACCCTGTATACTCGATGACAGCTGTCCCGTGATAGTCACGTGACCCTGTACATGTGACACACTTTTTGTAAGCACCCTGTATACTCTTTACAAACAACATATCCTTTTCTAACACCTTATCACATACATCCATTCCTTATCACCTGACCGACACCCCTATGGCCGCCATGACAGTTCTTGATCGTAGAAGTAGCCCAGTACATCTACTAATAAATTATATAGTTATGGTCCTGGGTAGTAGTAACATCTTTGTCCTATAGTTTTATTAATTTTTTTGTATTTATTGTATATTCTTTGTCTCGTGTGACATGGGTGATTTAAGTTATCATCATTTTCCGAAATTTGTCTAAGAAGAATTGATGATGCATAAAGTTGTCTCAAATCTAATACATTAGATTCTTTGAATGATAATTCCGTAGAATACAGTTTTTTTTTCCTAATATTATTTTCAGTATCCATTTCTGTATAACACTTAGATGGTCTAAGTATATGTTTAGTACACCTCCCCATCCAATTAACCCATATTTGAGATGAGGTTCTACCAATGTCTTATACAGAGTAATAAGCTTTTCTTTATTTAGGATATAACTTAGATTTTTGAATATAGGTATTAACTTCCCTATTTTTTTTATTACATAATTTCCGTATCTATCCCAACGAATATGACTGCCAATTTCAATCCCTAGATATTTTATGGAACTAGTTTTTTTATTTGAAATGCATTTGTTGTTTGAATGTCTGACGTAGTATTTCGGGGTAGGGAATTTTTGTACGATCCATACGACATGAAGAATGTTTTTTCTATATTAATGGAAAGTAAGCGGTGATCGAACCAATTTTTGATGTCTATTAAATCATTTTCAACTAATTCCTTCAGATTCTGCCAGTCTTCAGCTTCATAATGAATAACAGTGGCATCTGCGGGACTAATAATTCAACCTATCGTTCTCCGTATGAATAAATTATTCAGGTATATTAGAAATAATATATATATATATATATATATATATATATATATATATATATATATATATATATATATATATATATATACTAAGATTAGATCAACTAGATCATTCGGATATTCATATTCATTTTGATATTCAGATATTCATATTCATCAATCATTATTGACGGTATTATTATTGATTTGTATCTGTACCATTGTTATCATGTAGAACGAGACATTAAGTCATAATGACGTCGAGCTCTTCGTTCAGTAAAGTGTAACTCTTTTTATAAGTGAGTGTTTCAATTTTTATGCCCCTACAAGGACCACTGATCAGCTTATGGCAAACTGTCCCCCGACTTTAAGAGCTGATCCCCACACTACCGTGCGAATTCTGTTTAAATTGCATATATAACTGGAATTTAGCAATAAAATAATATGTATGCATGGTTTTTCAAACAATACGTGCTGTAATATTTGAATCGTATTTTTAGTGTTCTCCCCTATACTACCATATTATTGATTTCTAAATAACACTGTTTTAGTCAAAATTGAATGTACTCTTTTACTCTCATTTGACTGTTTAGAATGGTGGTGTAATCTTACGGTAAAATATTTTTTTAATATCAATTTGCTTAATTTAAAACTACGATTTTCTAATGGCTCTTCATCATAAATATGATCATTAAAAATATTAAAAATTTTAGAATTCAGAACAGACATTGTTAACAGCTTACCTATATTTATATTTTAGAAATGAGTGTTGGTTACGAACAACTTAAAATTTGTTTCCGCTGCCAAACATATTGTGATGCATTATATAAATTTTCCCGAGTTTTACATAACTGCAAAATGGACAAAGGGTTAACATCTTGCAAGAGTTTAATGCAAGTTTCACAATTTATTTCTTTCATCACTGCTCTCACAACAAAGCCTGCAATATAGCCAATAACTTCTTTCTGGTATTCTGATAAATTAATATTCGAGATGTAGTTCTCTTCTACCATGATTAATTCGACACTTGATACTGCTTCATTTCCTATTTCTTTTGCCTGTTTTTTGAAACTAGAATATGTGAGAATTGCACAATTGTCTGCAATGGTATTTGAATTTGTAACTTTCGGAACTTCGCAATGGACAAGTAATCTTTTATAAATTCCTTGGAATTGTCTTGATGTAGGGTTATTATTGCACCCACCTTTTCTACTTATGCTGCTAAAAAAGATTTCTTTATGATCTTGTGAAAGTTTGTAGCTCAATATAAATCTGAGCTGTCCAGAAGCTATATAGTCAGAGTATAGTGATTGAAAACTGTGTATATTCACAAGAAATTCAATAAATCCTGTCTTTCTGCCAAAAGTTAAAATGCTTATGTTGTTATAGCTCAGTGAATGGATGTATGTTTTTGTTCTTTCAAATAATATAAAAAGTTTTTCAACAGTATTTGATGTCATTGCATTTCTATAATTAGCTTTTGATAAAAAGTTTGTACAATCAAATGCGTCAAATATATCATTATCCAATTCAAGAAATTTCACTGTGCCCCTTGAGGCTCCAAACCCAGGATAGCCAATGACACTCAAAAACCTTAAGGCATCAGCCACATCTTTACTCAAAGTTTGAGCAGCTAAATTTACTTCCATTACTTCCCTACAATAATTTATGTGTCTTTTCCTGAGTTTGGTACCTGCATGTGAATTTTCTCTATCTTGAACTTCCACTAGCTATTCTGAATGTGACCAAGAAATCGTGAGACCAACACCATCTGTTGAAGTTCTATAAGTTCCTAAAGTTCCCCTTAGAAGTTTTAACATATGGGCTGTATCAAGAAATATATATATAGGACAATTGGTTATGGGATGTGAAAACCAAGTGATTAAGTTGCCCATATTTTTAATATTTGCCCCCAAATGTGATACCATTGACACATTTGATGCAGCACCATCAAATGAAGTAATGAAGTTACTGTAATGTCTACCTCATTCAAGAACTCTAAACACATGTTAACTAAATTTGCATTCTCTTGACCATAAAGGCCATCAATAAGAAAATACCCCACCGGAAGTTTCCAATAAGCATTTAAAGCTACAACCATAAATACAAGAGCTTCCCTAGCTTCTGGTACTGAGTCAGTCTTCATTTCAGTTCCCATATCTACATATCCAAAAACCTTAGAATTAGCATATTCTACTTTCTTGTGAATAGCCATCTCATCCATAACCATCAATAAATTTTAAAAATTTACTCCATTCATTTTTTTTTCACTAAAGCTATTGTAAATAGACCATTAGAGTTGTGAATTAAAAACTTACAGAAATAATTTGAGATGCATTGGTTGATAACATATCTTGATTTTTTAAAGACTTCAACAATCCCTTTAAGCTAAGAATTCGAGCTTTTAACTTTCTATGACTTTCAGTCAGGTTTTTTATTTTCCGTCTTTGATTATGGACTATTTTCTTAGCAATTTTCCAAATTTGTTTAGCTTTTCCTGCACTTTCCATATCACTTGTATGACAGTCCCCCATATATCTTAGTCTTCGTATTTTTCCAAACAAACATCAGTTGATTATAATAAAATAAATATGCACAGTGACGCTTATATACTCGAATAACTTTAAAGTTAATACTTTGAGAACACCGTATACCTACCGTGGTCTATGCAAATATGTATCTGTATCAGACGATGAAAGAGTAATGGTCGATCCTGAACCTGTTCTTATTTTATACATTGGCTTCTCTAATTCTGGAGTATCATTAAACAAAGATAAGCTTTCCTTAAATGGTTCAGTAAATGTAGAAGAGTGATCTTCATTACTTTGTGTTTTAGTCTGGAGCCTATAAACAAAGAATGTAATATTTCAAACCATTTTGGTAAAGTTTGACTTACTTTGTTGGGGAACTTAGATTTTCTGGTTTTAAAAACGATAATTCTTCGAAACCCTGCTCGTCAGAAAATGCTGTCAAAGTGAAGCTCTCATTAAATGAAGCAGTTACTGTTCTGGAATTATGACCTGAGGACCTGCACACAATAAACAGTCAAAAAACGTAGCAGTAACATCAATTAAATAAACATATTTACCCGATCACATTTTCTTCTGGCGATTCTATTACATGGGGGATAGCAGTTTTTAAAATGTGTTTAATCCCAGATTTGTTTATTTTAATGTCTTCTGGTGAAAAAAGTTTCGAGCAGACTATCATACCATGCTGAAGAACAAGATGAAGAGATCTAGATCACCGGTCAATTCGAATACAGTCTTTTGGAACCCTACAATAATTAAGATATAAAATAGCATTATATTAGTTTTTTATGTCTAAAATATGTAAACAAATTGTCATATTATATGATGCATGACATTTTCATATAATAGGTATATGTAATATGCACTATATAAAGTGTCATATGATCTCATAAATATTTGTTATTTACTGTTTACAACATAGAAGTCTTGTCTCTGATGGAATATATGCCTCTGAACTTACATATGAAATGACAACTCCGAATCTTTTTCGTGAGTTGTAGAACAAACACAGCACATTTTCGTCATTGTTACAGTTCAATTAAACACAAAACCACAAAGAAACTTCTTTCCAAACAATATAACACACTTCCACAGTCTTAGAAACCTAGAAATGTCGAAAAACACGGAATAAACGGTTATCATCAACAAGTTGTAAATATTTGAGTTCCAATGTGGCAGACAGATGCTGATCGCTGATTGGTCAACGATCATAATATAAACAGTTCTTGGTTCCGTTCTATCTTGCCCACCTTTTTGACAATCCTAAGCCCCTTCTATCGTTTCCTATTTCTATGGTTATAACATCAACGTGAATTTTAAAATTAAGAAATAACGAATTTAGATAAATAAATCATTTTCATTTTACTTATAGACATCATATTGATCAGTTGAGTGGAACGGTAATTTTCGCAAAAATGTATAGATGAAACTCACTTGAGAAGGCACATTGTGTCGAAACAATCAACGTGAATTTATATAATATAACGTATTGTAGATTTGTGTTTCTGTGTTGGAAGGATATTGTTAATTGCAGATTTGGCTAAGTTATTTCCAGTTTGTTTCACACTTTTGCAAGTGGTAGATATTAAGAGGTTCAATACTTTCAATTGAAAAAAGTCTTTGAATAGAAGATAAGTATTATCTGAGTACTCACTTAATCAGTGTGATAATCTTGACTATCAAAAATTTTGGTAATATAATAATCTGATTCAAGTAACCAAATTCATATATTTTGAATTACCACTTTCTATTATGTGTTCAATTCAACCTGAAAAGATATCTATTATCTGACACTGTGACATTTAGTTAAGTTCCATAGAGCTATCTTAAACTTGATTAGTTGTTAGTAATCGAGATGAAATGTGAATGATAGAATAGCTAATTCATCAAATAATGATAGTTATTTAGTTATAGTTATTCGATACTCCACTATAGATCAACTATTCACGCACATTCAACTAAGATTCAATCGTTCTGAATTGAAGAGTGTAGGTTATAAGTATTGCTAAGATTGACAATAACTTTGACAGTACTCATTCAATGATAGTATCCCGGTTCTCATATATTTCAATACAACTAACTGAGGAATATTCTGAGTAAGTATATTCAAGTCTTTTTGCCCTATTAGCCACAATTTCGTGTATGTACAATGGGAGATATATGATAAAATTTTCTGAATTATGGAGATAACTTAGATAATTTAACTCTGGATTATGAAGATGAATAAACGTAAAACATTGAACCTCAGCCTTGATTCAAAGGCACATTCCTGTATTTCTAGTCCAGCGTGTTTACCAATAACACCACTTTGATCCCGTTAGTATAAACGTCTGAAACGATACTAGATCATAGATGAACACAATGCGATTTGATGCTCCACTATAGATCAACTATTCACGCACATTCATCTAGAGTTCAATCGTTTGGAATTGAGGAGTGTAGGTTATGAGTATTAACATGATTGTCAATTACTCTGACAGTACACATTCAATGATAGCAACCCGGTTCTTATATATTTCAATAGAACTGACTGATAAATATTCTGGGGAAGTATAAATAAGTTCGAGGAGAAGCCTCATTTCCTACACTTTCGTATCTATTTACATTAAGAGATATAAAATTAAATTTTCTGAATTATGAAGATAACTCAGATAATTTAACAAAGGATTATGATGAATGAATAAACGTAAGACATTGACCCCATAGGCGGGATTCATCAATGATCTACTATCCTCCCAGAGGTTTATTTCTGAAAATATAAAACCCTGACGAGATCAAAGTGTTGTAATTGGTAAGCACGATGGACTAGAGATCCAAGAAAGTGGGTCCGAAACCCGCCTATGGTTCAATGTTTTACGTTTATTCTTCTCCATAATCCTATGTCAAATTATCTAAGTTACAATCATCGAACCGTAATAAAATTTTTAGGATTGAATGAAGTTCTAAGAAATGTCAAGTACACTTTACTTTATCAATTAATCGTAGCCAGCGATTATAATCGTTATGAAGACTAAGACGAAGAAAGTATACATAAGTAAATATCAAGAAACCTGTAAAAATATATCGTGTCCATCGAATTATAGTAATTTAGAATAGAGGATAATTAACTCGGCCATATTTAGTAGAAAATAGCTGTATTTACCGAGCAAGTACATGATGCTTAGCCTCGGTTACAAGTTGAATTGCGGACGCTTTCTTATGTGACTCCTAATGCAACCACCTTCAATATCCCAAAGTATATATTTCAATGCTTCAAGCTCTATAATCAAGCAAATGTGTAGAATCATCGTTTGTACGCCAGACCCCAGCAATAAATATCTTTTGAGTAAAATTCAGAATACAGGGTCGTACATTTGTAATCGTTTTGGCCAGAGCAGATTAACTCTACATAATTACGGAAAATTCTTCCTCACTTTCAATCAAGGGCTTATCAACATTCTTGGAAAAGTAGTTATCAAACGGAATATTCTCAGGGCAGACAAGTGAACTGAGGAACCTACGTATTTGAGTTGAGATTTCCTCATCATGTTCTGGTTCATGCTAATATTCGGCAATCTCTACATCATGTCTGTACTGTAGTCTTCCTGTAGTAGCAATTTCCGAATGAAAGAAATATGTTTTGACTTGCGTTATTTTTCAAAACTAGATGATTGTTGGTTTATGTTTTCGTTGTGCAAGAATCGACGTCACTGGTTGTACTGAACTTTACGATATTGACGTCGATTTTTATTTTCACGTGATATAATCCTTTATTTTATATGGTACCACCTCAATTCTATACACGTGTTTCTCATGTGTAATTCCGTTAACTATATATTTCAGGGTTCTCTCACATCATATGGCAATTATAACTCTATAAAATTATGATCAACAACTAAGGTTGGTTAATCTCATTACCTTGCAAGGAGGGAATAAGCGATGAATATCAATGATTATTTACTAGTAATCTGAGTTGAATATTTGATTCCTAAACAAATGAGCAGAATGTCAATAACGTATTGGATGATACCCAGCAGCTTTCGTGAATGGGATGGACAAGGGCGTTTGTAATGTCTATAATTTTATTCTCCACCTCACCAACAACAATTGATCCTAATTATTATACAATCCTTCTGTTATGGATGTATTCCGTACCAAATGGACTGTATACAGTATGTAAATAACTTATGGACGAAAGATCATAACATTTTTAGTTCAAATATATTTCCCAATTAAACTTCTAATACAAACATAAGTCATGTTTTTAACAATTTGCCCTCTCGTACAATAAAAGTTTATTGTCTCAAAATACAGATTAGGAATTATATACAAGGTGTGTCAGAATAATGTGCTGTGCCTTCCTCTGAACAGGGTGTTTGAAAAGTAGTTACCTGGGTGTCTTTCATAAAAACGTTTTCAATTATGGTCCTGCCTGTGGATTCATTCACATATATAGAATGAGTTAGAAACATAGGTTTGCCAATGTTTCTCAAAAACGGCTAAAAAAAAAATTTGGTTTGTCTATGCTAATAATCAAATGCCGTTTTTAGGCGAAATTCTTAATGGCACGGGTGTTCAATCAAAACCATTCTTGAAATATTTTGTTTGAACATTTTCATGTACCGACTAATCTTAAAACAAAAAATCCACATATTATTCAGTACACAGAGCTATTATTCAGCAAAAAATAGGATTCCTTCCAATAACCGCTTTTGAACGCCATCACATCAAATTATACACAGTAGGCTGCTGTCACATTATTACGCAATGAAAATGACAGGCAATATCAAAAATTGATAGATTGATGAACAGAAAAATACAAGGATTGTTCGCAATGCTGTCCTCCATACTGTTCACATTTCAGCATTATCCGAATCAAATAGAAATTCACGGTACCTAGTAAATCTACCGAATTTGCAATTTCGTTTGAAACATTGGCAACTTTTGTTGTATATCTTCCAACGATTTCTTGCATAGACAATTTCTTCCATGCTAACATAAAATCTACCGGGTTCAGGTCAGGAGACCTCGGAGACCAACTAATTGGTCCATCCAACGGCCATCGAAATTATGATTAAGCCACTACCGAACAGCTTAACTAAGATGAACATCGTGCTCCATCGTGCTTATAACATAGATTTTGCCTCAACTGTTGAAGTAAATCTTCTAAAATTTGGTGAAGCACATTTTCTTTGGAAATAGCCTTTCTTCAATTTCAATTTTTAATGTTCCGCCGTTTAAACATTTGTGAAACTGTAACACAATCTGTATATCGAAATAACTCCTGAGGGAGACCCAAAATTGGAAAAATTTATATGAAAGACCCCCTTGGAATTATATTTTGAACATCCTGTTGAAAGGAACAGACATCATTATGAAATAGCCTGTATATAGGAGATTTCGAATACAATATCCTGTTGTCAGGGTAAAAAACACTCATCATCATAGATACACGAAAAAACGCTACCGAATTTGGTAGATTTGCAAGAACATGTTTCCAAGTTATTAATTTACATGAACGTAGTAATTTCGGTTTCACTTTTTTCTCTGAAGAATTGACCCTAAGTAGTTGGCTCTCTAGTAGCTCCAATAGAACTTGGCCAATTATTTGAATATATTATATTAGATTTGTCCCTACTAGATATAAATCTCCTCAATGCAAAAACTGAAGCCTCAGTTGATAAACATGAAACCAATTTCAAGTGGATAGCTCTGGTAGAGGAACCCACAAACACTTGCTTACTCCGCCGAGAGGAACTACCAAGATATCATGTGCGCGAATCTTAGATCTAAAAAGTAGCGCCACTTTTGAGCATTGTTCGGGGCATAAGTAAAAACCCTTTGCACAAAATAAGGAATTGGTGGAGCAGACCTGTCCAGAACCTCGGAAAACATATAAAAGGGTCACATCGGATTATTGTTTGCTACAATTAGGTCTCGCGGGGGCTTTAATAATAATCCTACTTGTAGACAATTCACAGCTTCGTACATGGAAATTGTAATACATGCTGAAGTATGAGAACATTGAGCTTTGAAATAGGTATAGCTAATTATATAGCCTACAAATTAGAAGACAAAATAATATGCGAAGTTTGTCTGCAACACCTGCACGGTGACACATAGTTTTCTAAACTCTTTCTTGACTGTTAAAATCAGAGGAGCTATCCGAATGAGAATGTCGTTACAATGTGTAGCCAATATAAAAAATTCTTTCTCGAAACCAAATAAACAACAAACGTATTGCATTCTCGAAGATTCGGGATTATTTCAGATCCAGAACGATATTTTCTTCAATGAAATGCAATATATCAAATTTAGAGGATCACAAAATTTTTCAAATTCATTTTTTATCTAACTATCGGTCTATTTCTCTGTAACCTTGGAACGTAAATGTCAGTTTGGTCCCCATAAGGACATTTCAACTAGAGGCGCAATTATTTCAATTATACATGCAATCGATGATGTGTTAGAGCTTGAAGAAATTTTGTTCACCACCTTCATAGACCTGAGCAAGGTATTCGACTGTGTTTCTCATTCAATCCTGGTGAATAAACTTCGTAAATTCAATATTCATTTCAATAATGTCGGTCTTCTTAATACATATATTAGTAACCGAAGATGGTGTGTACTCCATAACAATATAAAATTAGAAATAGAAATCATTAATTGTGGGATACCTCAAAGGCTTATGTTAGGCCAGCTTCTGTTTCGAATCATTGATGGTCTAGCTGAACTTCCAGCAAGGTAATTCTATTTCTAGATAATACTACTACAAATGACAGCGATAAGATACTGTCCGAGGTTGAAGAGCTATACGATGAGGTTCGATCAAGTGCATTGCTTTGTTTTCGAGCTAATGCACTATTCCTCAAACTCTCAAAACTCAACAAATGATTTTCACACTGGAAGGATTGAACCAACCCACTACTGAACAAAGCACTGTCAGATTTCTGGGTATATACTTAGATACTAATTTGTCTTGAAAATCTCACGTTGAACATATATCCAAGAAATTATTCTCTAATTATTCTAGCTTCGTAATTTTGCCAAGTCAGTGTCACCGAAATATCTCGTTTTCCGGATGGATTCCGCGTCACAATAGCTCGACTTGATGCCGACGTTTCGCCAACCATTACAGGTGGCATCTTCAGGGCAGGCTTGAGGCTTGAACTGTAACTAGTTCTACTGGTTTCTTTAGCCGTATTTATTGTAGGGAAAATCCTTCACGCTACATAGTTCACTGCCTTTGTTCCGGTGGTTAACTTCGTTCCGGCACCTGACCCTGCCGTTGTGCGATCATGTGCGGAGTGGAATTTTCGAGGATTGGTTTCCAAATGTTGGGAAGGTAATATCCTGAGTCACGGTTCAGAATATTCTGATGTTTTAGGATTTCTATAGCTTCAAGGATTTTTCGCTGATAGAAGTTTGGGGCTCGGACTAGGATTTTAGTATCTTCAAAAAGGATTTGATGATTTGTGTTAAACTTGTGTTCTGCAAGTGCAGATCTACTGGTGTCACGAAGTCTTGTACAGCGCTCATGTTCTTTCACACGAGTAGCTACTGTACGACCTCTTTCACCAATGTAGACTTCACCGCAAGAACAGGGAATAGTATAAGCACCTCCTAAGTGGAGAGGAGGAAAGGGATCTTTGATAGGATTGTAAAACTGAGATAATTTTGGAAGTGTGGAAAAACGGGTAGAAATATTATGCTTTTTGAGGATTTTGGAAATTCGATCTGTTATATTTTGAATATATGGAAGATAGGCCGTGGATAAAGCAGGTGGGAGGGTTTCTGGCTCAGGTCGATTTGGAATTTTAGGTGAAGTGTATTTCTTTATGGCTTTTTGAATGTTGTAATGGGAGAAATGGTTTGATAATAAGGCAGATGATAGATGTTTTAAATCTGATTTTAAGGATTGAGGCTGAGATAGGTTGACAGCTCTGTGGACCAGGGAGTTTATGACAGATTGCTTTTGGGCAGGGTGGTGGTGGGAAAGACCATTGAGATATCTATCGGTATGGGTGGGTTTCCGATACACAGAATGTCCTAAAGTACCGTCAGTCTGTCGACTAACCAATACATCCAGGAACGGGAGTGAAACTTGCGATTCGACTTCCATGGTGAAACGGATATTGGAATGTAATGAATTAAAATGATTGAGGAAGGGAACAAGCTTTTCGCGACCATGTTGCCAAATAACGAAAGTATCGTCGACATATCTAAACCAACATTTCGGCTTGAGAACAGATGAGTCAATGACATCTTGTTCAAAAGCTCCCATGAAGATATCAGCTATGATCGGGGAAAATGGGGAACCCATGGCAGCTCCCGAGGACTGCTCGTAGAACTTGCCATCTTATAGAAAATATGTGGAGGATAGACAAAAATCAATTAACGGTAGCAAGTCCGTTGAAATGTTTTTGGCAGGTAACAATTGAGAAATTATGTAAAAATGTCTGGAATGGGAACATTGGTAAACAGTGATTCGACGTCAAAGCTGATGAGCAAATCGCATGGGTCAACTTTCAACGTTTGGAGTTTTTCAACAAAATGGAAGGAATTCAGGATGAAATTATTGGAATCACCTACAAGGGGTTTCAGAATAGATGACAGGTATCAAGGGAGCGGAAAAAGGGAAACGAAAATGAGAGTTCTTCAACTCAACCTCAACCATTGCGCAGTAGCTCAAGATCTGCTTGGGCAAACCATTCGAAATCTGGATTTCCGATGCCTCAAACCGTGCAGCTATCTGGATATGCGGCGAGAAATCCCTCCAGGATCAACCGCGAACGCCGAAATTAGGATATACCTGGGCCAAGGTTGATGGCATCTATCTGTATAGCGTTTATGCTCCACCAAGTGCCTTAAGGAATGAATTCGGGGACCTCCTGAACGATCTGGCAGAAGATGCGAGAGACCAGCGACCACTTATCATTGCAGGTGATTTCAACGCATGGGCCACGGAATGGGGTAGTAGATATATGAACAGGAGAGGTGAGATGCTTCTCGACATTGCCACCTCACTAGAAGTAGTCCTCCTCAACACCGGAGCAACACCAACCTTTACCCGAAACGGCAATGTCTCCATCATAGACGTAACTTTTGCCAGTGAGAGCTTATGTCCTCGAGTTAGGTCATGGCATGTCAGTGACCTCTACTACCACAGTGATCATCAGGCCATCGTCTTCGAAATTGTTGCACAGAGTGGACGGAGAACAAGGGAGTTGCAAGCACAAGCCGAATGGAACGCTAAGTCCTTCGACCGCGAAACTTTCATGGTCATGATGGAAGGGAATACAGCACCAATAGGCTCCTCTGAGCACATGTCTTCGCAGCTAATGTCACTGGTCTCTAATGCCTGCGACGCAGCTATGGAGAAGGCGCCCAGGAGAGATCGCCGCGCACCAGTATACTGGTGGAATGAGGAGATCGCTGAACTCCGGAGTCGATGCCACCGAACCCGGCGACAGGCACAGTGCGCCCGAGGTCGCGAGAATCACGAAACCCTGGAACTGTGGTACCACGAGGCAAGGAGGAGTCTGAAGATAGCCATTAAGAAGAGCAAGCACCGCAGCTGGAGTGAGCTCTGTGATATGGTCAACGAAGACCCCTGGGGAAGGCCATATAAAACAGTAATGGCCAGGCTGAAAAGCCGCACCGTGGTCACGCCATCCTGTCCAGTCCTGTTCAGAAGGATAGTTACCACCTTGTTCCCAGAACAACCGGGACACACCCAATCGGTAGATGTGCCAGCCACTCGTCGCTTCGCCGCCATGCCAATCTCGGAAGAAGAGTTGATGAAAGCCTGCAACAAGATAGGTGATGCAAAAGCTCCGGGTTCAGACTGTATACCGAATGTCGCCCTTAAAGCACCCATCAAAGCATGGCCAGATGCTTTTCTGGAGACCTATAACGCATGCCTTCGCGAAGGAGTTTTCCCACGTTGTTGGAAGCAGCAGAAGTTAGTTCTTCTCCCGAAGGGCAACAAGCCTCCGGACGATCCATCATCCTACCGACCAATTTGCCTATTGGATACAGCAGGAAAGGTGTTCGAGAGGATTCTTAGCAGCCGAATAGAGAAATTCAGTGGAGGTGCTCGTGGTCTGTCAGAAAACCAGCACGGATTCAGGAAGGGCAGTTCAACGGTTGACGCCATTGACGTCGTCGTAGCCACTGCCCGTGAGGCCATCGAAGGGAAGCGTTGGAAGGGTGGTGCCAAGAAGTATTGCGTCGTGGTCACCCTGGACGTAAAGAACGCGTTCAACTCAGTGAATTGGAATCAAATTCTGGAGGCGCTGACATCGATGGAGGTTCCGGAGTACCTTACAAGGACACACACACACACACACACACACACACACACACACACACACACACACACACACACACACACACACACACACACACACACACACACACACACACACACACACACACACACACACACACACACACACACACACACACACACACACACACACACACACACACACACACACACACACACACACACACACACACACACACACACACACACACACACACACACACACACACACACACACACACACACACACACACACACACACGCACACACACACACACACACACACACACACACACACACACACACACACACACACACACACACACACACACACACACACACACACACACACACACACACACACGCACACATTCGAATAGAATAGACGTGTTTTAGAGAGGTGCTGACGTTACTGTGAATACAAACGCGAGTGATTAAGCAAAAGTTATCGATCTTATCCCGAAGATATTATAATAGTGAACAACAACAACTGTAGTAACTTTTGGAAAAAAGACTTCCATCTCGAGTGATAAACTGATCCGGCAACGAATTGCCGGGTTATTCTTCACGTGGGTGATCCAATATCATCAAAACTCAAACCATATGAATGCGCTTCATTAGTGCATCCACATCGCTGTAAGTAAGATTCCTCATAATAATAATTTTTTCACTATCCTCTTTTTTCTTCTTACGACGATAATGTTTCTTTTACCGAATACGTAAAAGAAGCGGATAAAATACATAATGGAAATATCTACAGAGCCGGCTTCCGAACACGGGGGTCCCTCAAACAATAATGATAACCAAGAGAAGAATAAAAAGCAAGCTATTTCGTTTTCCAATATCGTAAAAGTGTCATCTTTCCCTAAAAAAGACCAGGCAATCATATTTCCGCCAATTGATGGTATCCAGGTTAAGGAGTACCTAGTGGCTACGGGTAAATTAATTGAACCAAGGAATATTCTTTTCGCCTCCAGGATGTCGAATAATCGAATATGCATTTATCTAGCCACAAAACAACTGGTCAACAGCTTTGTAGAAAGCGAAGGAGGAATCAATATTAATGACATTTTTCTACCTGTTAGAAAGCTGATTCAACCAGCAAAACGAATTATTCTGTCTAACGTATCTCCATGTATACCACACCATGTAATAGAGAATTAACTTAAAGAGAACGATATAAAAGTGGTTTCTCCAATATCATTTATTGGTGCTGGGATAGGCATCGACGAATACAAACATGTATACAGCTTCAGACGACAATTCTTTGCGGCCTCTGATGAAACTGACACCATTCCCAATTCTGTAGTGATAAATCACGATGATGAAGAGTATAGAATTTTCTTAACTGATGATAAAGTCAGGTGTTTCAGATGCAAAGAGGTTGGGCATATTGCTTCCAAATGTCAAAGCCAAGAGGAAAACATCACTAACGATACACTGAATATTGAGGAGAATGCGCATTGTAAAAGACCCCCTCCATCGACAGCTACTCCAAAAAGCTACACATCACAAGGCCCAGAAGAAAAACAACAAATCAACGATGAATCTGATGACTTAGATATACTAGAAAATAGACAGACTGAGTTTCAGGAACCCAAAACCTCCAAACAACGCCGAACAAAACCCTCCAAACGCAGAAAAGTAGAACCACTAGTATCCCTAGACTCCTACGACGGAATTGAAAAATTATGGAAAGACAAACCAGAGCAAATAATCGATTGTTCCTATTTTATCCAATTTTTGAAAGAGGTTAAGTCAGAAGAGGAACCCCTGAATATTGCATTCCAATACACTAGCAACATCAACGGATTAATCACAACGATTAAAGAAAGTTTACCCTTCCTCTCACAAAGATCTCTGAAAGAAAGATGCAAAAGGTTGATTATCGCTATAAAAAAAGCCTACATTGAAGAAGGGGGTGCAGCTAGCCCCCTCTCAGAATCGAATACCATATCGCAGGGCTCGTTGCATAGATGGTTATCTCAAGATAGTGTAAATAGTACAAAAACCACTTATTAACGCACAATGCATACCAACATAATAATCAATACATTAAACACAAGAAGTATAAAAGGAGACTTTAAACGAATTCAGTTAGAAACCTTCCTGAGAATAAACAAACCCGATATTATTCTTCTCCAAGAAACTAACATTCTGGAAACTCCAGAATTCTCCAATGACATCAATTTTGACTTCTTTATCAACCCAGCTACATCCAATTACACCGGGACAGCAATTGGAATAAAGAGGAATAACTCCATCAAAGTGCAGAGCCACAAAGTCATTTATGACGCATATTTTCAAAAAGTCACAGTTAAAATAGGAAACACCATTTACCACATAGTATCAATATACATTCCACATGATCTACAAACAGCATCTGACATTGTATTAAAATTATCTGGACTACTTGAAAATATCACAGAAGACGAAATAGTTATCATAGGAGGAGATTTCAATTGTACTCCAAATCCGTCAATGGACCGCTACGGTTCACACGAGAGACACCCTACCCTTTCAAAAAGCCTGGAAAACGAACTACTAAATTCCAACCTGCAAGACTGCTGGAGACATATCTATAAAAAAAATCCTGGTTACACATATATTAGTTCTACAAGCCCCTTTTCAGCCTCACGATTAGACAGAATTTACATATCAAACAATATTATAGACAATCTGGAAACAGCACGAGCAAAAAACTCTTTTTCCGACCATTTAACCGTCAGTATATGCGTAAGAGTTGATGAAAAAAATCAAATACACATCCCCCTACTGGCGGTTCGACAACAGCCTGTTAAACGATAAAAGATACATTACCAATGTTAACACATTCATAGAAAATGAAACACAAAAAATCCCCAAAAACAGTGACTTGTTAAAATGGTGGGAAAATTTCAAAATCGACCTAAAATGTATAACTATGCTAAACAAAAACGTAAAATAAATGAGATGGAGATTAACCAACTTAGAGAGCAAATTAAAGTTGCATTATCTACATCCAACCCCTCAGTAGAGGACATACAAAGGTTGCAACAACTGAGTAAACAAGCACAGGATGCATATAGAAAAATTAGTGAAAAAATCTTGATAAAACAAAATTATGAAAAACTAATTCACACAGATACTCCAACTATAAACAAAAGAGCTTTTAATACTTCTAAACCTCTGAAAAAACTAAGAGTAAGAAACAGTATAATTCAAAAGCCGATGGATCTATGTTCTTTTATTGCAAAACACTACGAATGCATATACTCGAAAGACGCGTCAGCTAAAATAAATCAAAAAAGCGAATTATACTCAAACTTGAAAAAAATTTCTGACGATGATAAAACAAAATTAAATGACGATTTCTCACAAGAGGAATATACAAAAGCCCTCTTATCGTTAAATAAGAACAAAGCACCAGGGATAGATGGATTAACAACAGAATTTTATGTGCAATTCTGGGATAACATAAAAGACACTTACCAAAGAGTTAATAACGAAATAATGCTGAAACAAAAATTACCGAAATCCTCTTCAAAAGCAATAGTTAATCTTATCCCGAAAAAAGGCGATTTGCTCGAAATAGAAAACTGGCGGCCAATATCACTTTTAAATACAGATTATAAAATTCTGGCTAAGACATTATCAACGAGACTGACAAATATAATTAATAAAGTAGTTGGACCTAACCAAAGCTACTCCATACCGAACAGAACTATATATGACAGTTTACACCTACATCGCGATATCATATCCTACGCAAATAAAAAGCAAGTTCCCCTGGCAATTTTGAATCTGGACCAAAAATCTGCATTCGACAGAATACACCATAAGTATATGTTTCATATTCTCGAAAAAATGGGTTGTGGAGAATTCTTTGTCAGGGCCGTGAAAACATTGTATAAAGATGCTAAGACACACGTTCGTGTAGGTCCCCTATTAACCCGAGAAATACATTTCGAAAGAGGCATTAGACAGGGATGCCCACTTTCTGGACCACTGTACACATTATCCATAGAGCCCCTCCTATCAATGTGTAGACAAAAGCTTCGAGGTTTTACTCCAACGGGAACTATGCTTCACAAGATAACGACAGCGGCTTATGCAGATGACGTATCGGTGTTTATATCCTGCGAAATTGACTTCAAAACATTCAGTGCAATTCAGCATGAGTATGGAAACCAATCGGGAGCTCAATTAAATTTAACCAAATCAGTCGGCTTCTGGACCGGAAGCTGGAAAAATAGAAAGGATCAACCTATTAATGTTACGTGGACCTCCGAAAACATCAAAGTGCTTGGTTTTACCTTTTCAAACAACATAGATTCGGACACTGAAATTTGTTACAAAAATATGATCTGCAAAATAAATCAAATTAAAGAAAAATGGAAACAAAAAATGCCAAGTCTATCCCTAACAGGACGAAAAATAGTGATCAATCAATTTATAGCACCAACCCTATGGCACTCTTTACAAATTTTACCCTTTGAGAAAAACCAAATAGATACCTTACAGAGAATGTTGACAGAATTTATATCGAACGAGAAGCACTGGACCAAACAAAAGGACTTATGTATAGGTACGGTACAAGGAGGACTTGGGGTAGTTCATTTGAATCCAAAATTAAAGGCCTTCAGAATATGGTTAACACAAAGACTCATTAATGCAGAAGAAGATGAAAATTGGGCTTTCATGATAAAACTGATCATAAAAGAATATATCAATAACGATCTAACATGGCAAATCTTCTTTGTGTCTGAAAATCAGAAGTATTCACCAAACATAACCCCCTTCACCAAATCATTGATATGGACAATGAAAGAAAGCGGCATGAATAGAAGGGTTTCCTATCGTTTTTTTTATTTATTTTTAATTTTCTTTTTTTTATTTATATTTCTTTTTCTTTCGATTTTTTTTTTTTTTTTTTTTTATTTTTTTTAATACAGGATATAAAAGACATACCAACTACAAAATTCAGCTTACTGAAAGCCTGCGTACCGCCCCTATTCAATTATATGTGGGGCGAACAAGGTTTTACGAAAATAAACGATTTCATGGACGGGTAAGACTGGATGACACAATCAAAAATGATCAACAAGCTACATACACTACCACAAGTATTTAAGGAAGAGCTGTAGGGGTAATATAATAGAATAAAGTCATACTTCCGGTTGCACCATAAAACTGCCTTAGGAACCACAAGTATAGACAGGAAACTAGTGACTCTCACCTTGGAAAATCGCAACGGAATGACAGTAAAACTCAATAAAAATACCCGTAGAGAATTACAGCAGAAAATCACGTCTGTATGCTTTGAACTCGGAGAAAATGAGGTTTTAAGTGGCAACTGGACAGAAGAAAAGATAAATTGGGATTCCATCTTCCGAAGACCTACATTGGGCTACGAGGCTGCAACAGCCTGGCGATTCGCAAAAAACAGATTGGCAGACCCGATATTCTTAAATAAGGTAGGGTTAAAAGAAAATAAATTATGCCCACTCTGCCCAAATGAAAATAGCACCGCATATCATATTATTCTAACATGCCCTAGCACAAAAGGTGTTTGGACTGTAGTGAGAAAAATGGTGAGAGCTCTGAGAAACACGTAACATATCTACCAAAAAATTCTATACACCGGTTACAGCGGAAGATCTAGGGAAACGCTTCTCTGCAATTACCTCATAAACATGGCGAAACACGTTATATATAGATTCATAACTAACCTATTGAAGAACGGAGTCGAATGTAATTCCTATTCCATAAGCTTTATCAAAAGTGTCAAATCAAGAATACTTACTGAGTATGCGTACTACCTGGGTAAAGATGATCTACAAAGTTTTCAAAATATATGGTGTCCGAAAAAGGTGTTATGTGAAATAAATGAACAGACAATAGTATTTTCAGATCATTTAAAGCTAGATATCTAATGTGTATGTGCATGTATATATGTATATGTATGCAATTTTAATAATAATCTTTAGGATATAGACAAGCTGTGAAGTATAAACCTGTGATATGAATGTATTACCGATTTAATAAATAATAATAATAATAATAATAATAATAATAATAATAATAATAATAATACACACACACACATACACACACACTTACACACGCACACACACACACACACACACACACACACACACACACACAAACACACACACACACACACACACACACACACACACACACACACACACAAACTCCGCCATAGCCGGTCCCAAGCCCGGTTGAGAAAGGAGGAGGGGAAGAAAATCCTGATAAGACCCTAGTGGGGCAGGCTGATGCCGATAAGCATGCACCAACAAATGCTAGGAAACGTTCACCTGAGCGAACACCGCTCAGCTCTGTCAGCAAATCCTATACTAGAATGGTTTAGGGTGAGCGCGAGTGTCCAGCGCCTTGAAACTGGTCCTCCGGCTAAGGGAGACAACCCTAACAGAAAAACAACATCCCAAGTCAAAGTGTTAAGATACCGTGCTGAGGACTGAATGGCGTCGGGGTAGCGACGTCGCAAACGGTTCCCCTGGGGCACCAGGTCCAACCCCAGGTGTATTCAGTGGCCTTACTTCAGCAACCGGGGCTCTGCTGAAATGGACAGATACTTCCCTAGGTACTCGTGGGAACAAGATGAATGAAGAAAACACAAACGTAAGTTAACAAGATGATATCGTGAAGAGAACATAGGAGCTTTCAAAGCTCGGACAGCAAATCAAGGATCTGCTAGATTATGTTGCATCCAGACATAACGTCCATGGCGACATTAAGAAGAAGGTGAATGCAATGAGCATCACGTACAATGGACTGTGTAGGCTGGATGAAAAAGTAGCAGAAATTAGAAATGCGTCCGAGACATCTACAGGGACCACACAGACGTCGCCCAGGCTAGAAACTCAGTCGACACCCGCCCTGATATTCCAGATCCAACAGGAAGATGGCGGAAGGAGGGGAGACACTGACGAAAGGACCCAGAAGATTGAGAGGAGAAAGGAGAAGCCCGATAGGGACCCTCCACTTGAACCACAATCGATGGAGTCAGAGGTGGCAGAAGACAACAAGTGGGAAAAAGTTCAACGCAATCGTGAACAGCGAAAGAAGCCTATGCTACCAGATGCCCTCATCATAAAAAAGACAGGGGTGCTTAGCTACCCAGAAATCCTGAGCAAAATCAAGAAAGATGCCACACTACATGAGGTGGGACGAACAAGGTTTTAGGAAAATAAACGATTTCATGGACGGGTAAGACTGGATGACACAATCAAAAATGATCAACAAGCTACATACACTACCACAAGTATTTAAGGAAGAGCTGTAGGGGCAATATAATAGAATGAAGTCATACTTCCGGTTGCACCATAAAAATGCCTTAGGAACCACAAGTATAGACAGGAAACTAGTGACTCTCACCTTTGAAAATCGCAACGGAATGACAGTAAAACTCAATAAAAATACCCGTAGAGAATTACAGCAGAAAATCACGTCTGTATGCCTTGAACTCGGAGAAAATGAGTACAGAAGAAAAGATAAATTGGGATTCCATCTTCCGAAGACCTACATTGGGCTACGAGGCTGCAACAGCCTGGCGATTCGCAAAAAACAGATTGCCAGACCCGATATTCTTAAATAAGGTAGGGTTAAAAGAAAATAAATTATGCCCACTCTGCCCAAATGAAAATAGCACCGCATGGCATATTATTCTAACATGCCCTGGCACAAAAGGTGTTTGGACTGTAGTGAGAAAAATGGTGAGAGCTCTGAGAAACACGTAACATATCTACCAAAAAATTCTATACACCGGTTACAGCGGAAGATCTAAGGAAACGCTTCTCTGCAATCACCTCATAAACATGGCGAAACAAGTTATATATAGATTCATAACTAACCTATTGAAGAACGGAGTCGAATGTAATTCCTATTCCATAAGCTTTATCAAAAGTGTCAAATCAAGAATACTTACTGAGTATGCGTACTACCTGGGTAAAGATGATCTACAAAGTTTTCAAAATATATGGTGTCCGAAAAAGGTGTTATGTGAAATAAATGAACAGACAATAGTATTTTCAGATCATTTAAAGCTAGATATCTAATGTGTATGTGCATGTATATATGTATATGTATGCAATTTTAATAATAATCTTTAGGATATAGACAAGCTGTGAAGTATAAACCTGTGATATGAATGTATTACCGATTTAATACACACACACACACACACACACACACACACACACACACACACACACACACACACACACACACACACACACACACACACACACACACACACACACACACACACACACACACACACACACACACACACACACACACACACACACACACACACACACACACACACACACACACACACACACACACACACACACACACACACACACACACACACACACACACACACACACACACACACACACACACACACACACACACACACACACACACACACACACACACACACACACACACACACACACACACACACACACACACACACACACACACACACACACACACACACACACACACACACACACACACACACACACACACACACACACACACACACACACACACACACACACACACACACACACACACACACACACACACACACACACACACACACACACACACACACACACACACACACACACACACACACACACACACACACACACACACACACACACACACACACACACACACACACACACACACACACACACACACACACACACACACACACACACACACACACACACACACACACACACACACACACACACACACACACACACACACACACACACACACACACACACACACACACACACACACACACACACACACACACACACACACACACACACACACACACACACACACACACACACACACACACACACACACACACACACACACACACACACACACACACACACACACACACACACACACACACACACACACACACACACACACACACACACACACACACACACACACACACACACACACACACACACACACACACACACACACACACACACACACACACACACACACACACACACACACACACACACACACACACACACACACACACACACACACACACACACACACACACACACACACACACACACACACACACACACACACACACACACACACACACACACACACACACACACACACACACACACACACACACACACACACACACACACACACACACACACACACACACACACACACACACACACACACACACACACACACACACACACACACACACACACACACACACACACACACACACACACACACACACACACACACACACACACACACACACACACACACACACACACACACACACACACACACACACACACACACACACACACACACACACACACACACACACACACACACACACACACACACACACACACACACACACACACACACACACACACACACACACACACACACACACACACACACACACACACACACACACACACACACACACACACACACACACACACACACACACACACACACACACACACACACACACACACACACACACACACACACACACACACACACACACACACACACACACACACACACACACACACACACACACACACACACACACACACACACACACACACACACACACACACACACACACACACACACACACACACACACACACACACACACACACACACACACACACACACACACACACACACACACACACACACACACACACACACACACACACACACACACACACACACACACACACACACACACACACACACACACACACACACACACACACACACACACACACACACACACACACACACACACACACACACACACACACACACACACACACACACACACACACACACACACACACACACACACACACACACACACACACACACACACACACACACACACACACACACACACACACACACACACACACACACACACACACACACACACACACACACACACACACACACACACACACACACACACACACACACACACACACACACACACACACACACACACACACACACACACACACACACACACACACACACACACACACACACACACACACACACACACACACACACACACACACACACACACACACACACACACACACACACACACACACACACACACACACACACACACACACACACACACACACACACACACACACACACACACACACACACACACACACACACACACACACACACACACACACACACACACACACACACACACACACACACACACACACACACACACACACATACACATACACATACACATACACATACACATACACATACACATACACATACACATACACATACACATACACATACACATACACATACACATACACATACACATACACATACACATACACATACACATACACATACACATACACATACACATACACATACACATACACATACACATACACATACACATACACATACACATACACATACACATACACATACACATACACATACACATACACATACACATACACATACACATACACATACACATACACATACACATACACATACACATACACATACACATACACATACACATACACATACACATACACATACACATACACATACACATACACATACACATACACATACACATACACATACACATACACATACACATACACATACACATACACATACACATACACATACACATACACATACACATACACATACACATACACATACACATACACATACACATACACATACACATACACATACACATACACATACACATACACATACACATACACATACACATACACATACACATACACATACACATACACATACACATACACATACACATACACATACACATACACATACACATACACATACACATACACATACACATACACATACACATACACATACACATACACATACACATACACATACACATACACATACACATACACATACACATACACATACACATACACATACACATACACATACACATACACATACACATACACATACACATACACATACACATACACATACACATACACATACACATACACATACACATACACATACACATACACATACACATACACATACACATACACATACACATACACATACACATACACATACACATACACATACACATACACATACA
Source organism: Endomychus coccineus (assembly GCA_958510875.1). Lineage (NCBI taxonomy): Eukaryota > Metazoa > Arthropoda > Insecta > Coleoptera > Endomychidae > Endomychus > Endomychus coccineus. The sequence continues at coordinate 184,572,495 of OY294067.1, read as the reverse complement.
CATACACATACACATACACATACACATACACATACACATACACATACACATACACATACACATACACATACACATACACATACACATACACATACACATACACATACACATACACATACACATACACATACACATACACATACACATACACATACACATACACATACACATACACATACACATACACATACACATACACATACACATACACATACACATACACATACACATACACATACACATACACATACACATACACATACACATACACATACACATACACATACACATACACATACACATACACATACACATACACATACACATACACATACACATACACATACACATACACATACACATACACATACACATACACATACACATACACATACACATACACATACACATACACATACACATACACATACACATACACATACACATACACATACACATACACATACACATACACATACACATACACATACACATACACATACACATACACATACACATACACATACACATACACATACACATACACATACACATACACATACACATACACATACACATACACATACACATACACATACACATACACATACACATACACATACACATACACATACACATACACATACACATACACATACACATACACATACACATACACATACACATACACATACACATACACATACACATACACATACACATACACATACACATACACATACACATACACATACACATACACATACACATACACATACACATACACATACACATACACATACACATACACATACACATACACATACACATACACATACACATACACATACACATACACATACACATACACATACACATACACATACACATACACATACACATACACATACACATACACATACACATACACATACACATACACATACACATACACATACACATACACATACACATACACATACACATACACATACACATACACATACACATACACATACACATACACATACACATACACATACACATACACATACACACACACACACACACACACACACACACACACACACACACATTTTTAATATACTTGATGTGCTTTTGGTGTGAACACTTCACTTCATATATGTAAGTAGACATTTAACGTTGAGGACATTTCTGGGTTATTTTGCCGGTTCATTATTTTGGGAATAGGGTTTTGTATTAATGAATGACAATATAGCTACAATAAAAGTAACAATTTTTTAATTTTGGGAGTGATTTCCAGACAAACGTTACCAAAACACCTCATAGATGTCGTCCTTGACGTTAACTGTTCCGAAATTGATATTTAACTATGATAGTTCATCGGTTTATTAACAGATGGCGATATATCTACAGAATCAGTAATATTTTGAACTGGGGTCTCATAGATGTCGTCCTTCGGCAATTACTGTCCTGACATTGACATTCAGCTACGACAGTTCATCGGTTGATCAATAGATCATATTTTGAATTGAGATGGAGCTTCCCGCGCAAAAACTTTAACAAAATGCCGCATAGATATCGTCCACTGACATTAACTGTTCTGACATTGACATTCAGCTGTGATAGTTCATCGACATATCAATAGATGGCGATATACCTACAACATCAGTATTATTTTGGATTGTGGTCTCATAGATGTTGTCCTTTGACGTTAACTGTTCTGACATTGACATCCATGATAGTTCATCGGTTCACTGCTAGATCATATTTTGAATTGAGATGGGATTTCCCGCGGAGAAACATCAACAAAATACCTCATAGATGTCCTCCTTTGACGTTAACTGCTCTGACGTTGACATTCAGCTGTGACAGTTCATCGGCCTATCAATAGATGGCGATATAGCTACAACATCACTAATATTCTGAATTGGGGTCTCATAGATGTTGTACTTTGACGTTAACTGTTCTGAGATTGACATCCAGCCATGATAGTTCATCGGTTCACTAATAGATCATATTTAGAATTGAGATGGGACTTCCCGCGCAAAAACATTAACAAAATACCTCATATATGTCGTCCTTTGACGTTGACAGGTATGCATGACGGTTTATCGGTTCATTCATAGATGTAGTCATTTGAAGTTAACTGTTCTGAGATTGACATTTAAGTATGATAGTTCATCGGTTCATTAACAGATGGCGGTGATGTAGCTACAACATTACTCATATTTTGAATTGTGGCCTCATAGATGTCGTCCCTGAACGTTAACATTTCTGACGTTGACAGGTATGCATGACGGTTGATCGGTTCATCCATAGATGTAGTCATTGACATTTAAGTATGATAGTTCATCAGTTCATTGAAAGATGGTGGCCATGTAGCTACAACATCAGTCATATTTTGAATTGTGGTTTTGACGTTAACTCTTCTGACATTGACATTCGCTTCCAACGTCGGTCATGATAAACATCACCAAAACACCCCTACGTTTGAATTTCGCGGGTCGATGACGTCACATACAACTAACCTCAGATTCTATGACCTAGACCTCTATGAACTCAATTTCTGTGATCATCGTAGGCTCTATAGTTACTCACATTCTATGATCCAGACCTCTATGGTCGGAAGTTCTATAATCATCGTAAGCTCTATGGACACGTTTGAATTTCGCGAATTGGTAACGTCACATACAACCAGCCTCACATTTTATGACCCAGACTTCTATGGTAGGAAGTACTGTAATCATCGTGAGCTCTATGGTCACGTTCGAATTTCGCGGGTTAGTAACGTTACATCCGAAGCTCCGCGCGTAACATCCGGTTGATGATTCACTTCCTGGTGGATAACTCGTCCACTTAATCTATTGAAGACAAAACTGAATCTGAAGGAGCAGATTCATTAAAAACCACATGTAACGTTGTTGTGAAGCCTTGTTTCATTCAAGACCAGATGTTGAGGAAAATAGTATGAATATTCTTCTTCCATAAAGTCTATATACATTTCTCTAATTTTTCCCTCAATTTTTTTCCCACAGCCACATATCTCCCAAATACATATTCTCTGGAGTCAACTTTGATGGTGAATAAAATAAAGGAATCGTTAGAACGAATCTACCATTTATGCAACGTCTTGTTATTTAGACAGATATCTTCTGACAAATTATGTCATACGACATTTCAGAGATAGAGGTTCTTATAAAGACTGAAATTTTGTAATTTGATCTTGTACGCCAAAACTCAAATTCGTATTCCAATCTATCGTCATATTCGCTACGATATCCATAATAACTCCTAGATAAATGACAGTCAATTATAGAAAAAATAATTTATAAACGACATCACACTATCTTCATTCATCAATGTACAAATAATAACTTTGAATTCACTTACTACTTGTTGCTAATTTGTTGAAATTTGATATTCCTTCATAGGTCAAAGAATCTGCGGTAGTAATGAGACATGTATTAGATACATTCACAAAATATTCAAGACCTTTTGAGAGTTTGGAATAATCTGTTAAATCATGGGATGTAATATTAATATTCATTATAAACTACAGATTGGATATGAACACACATAGAGAATGAGAGGAAAAAACCGAAAGTCGCGAAGCGGGCTTAGAAGAATTCAAAACATTTATAAAACTTGAAGCAGAATATCTGGAGATACTAGAACAGAATAGAAGCGACAGGCAAAATGTACAAAAAAGCAAAATACGAGGGTCAATCAAATACAAGATTAAATAAATCAATTATGGTAATGTAACATGTACCTATTCTAATAATAGTCATGTTATCACAAATTGTGAGAAACTCTTGAGGAACAGTATTTATGTTAGGTACGAAAATGCAAAAAGAAATAAGATTATGTTCGAATTGTCTGAAGAAAGCTCCAGATATTGGTCGAGGATGTGAATCTAGCAGATTTTTTTGTCTTTCGGAAAAATTAAGTAATATAATGGAACCTTATGATCTACATATATGTCATAAGAGTTATCCAAGCCAGGAAAGTATTCTCACAATATTGGAAAGCAGCATACCTTCTAAAAAAATAACCCATTCTGTATAATTATTCCATCCCTTGTAGAAAATCCGAAAAGTATACATCGGCCAATGTTACCAATAAATCGATAAGAGTTTAAATTTTTTTCATTCTTTGACTATATCAGAAGAAAATCTATAATGTTTGAAGAACATTGTTCTAGTCAGCGGTGAAGGGTTGGAATGAGATAAACATTCGAATCTTTCTTGACAGTTTGGAGGTTATAGCCATAAGGAAAGATCTCAATAGGCAAAGAATTTCACAACTGCCCCTTCCGATAAAAAAATTATGTCTGATAGGAAGCAGTTCGGTCTCGAGCTTTACAATGAGAGTGTGACTAGCTTGGGCTCGTCCAGTCCGCGTACCTGAAATCTCTTGTGGTGGAATAACACCGACCATGGAACTATCTTTAGATAAGAGAGAGAGAGATCGCTCACCCCTTTACTATGTTCTAGAGAGGTCAATCAATTCGTAAGTTTGATGCAAACGTTGTGGTAATGAATACCATAGTTTGTTGTACTAAGAGAAACGATCCACAAGTAATGGTTCAAGAGTAGTAACTTTCCAGTGGTCTGAAGGTACCGGTGGTCATGATTCGGGACAATCTTCACGAGAATCAGGTGGAAGGTCTTTGGTTATATCAATGTTCATTGAAAATGGCAGGCTTTGTCAAGGTGTAGTATTGTTATCAACAGTATTGATTCAAATTCTGAATTCTAATGGGTATTTGACGTGCTCTTCTTGACAATGGATCGTAATCAAACCTCATTAATGTTGGCTTGCGTGGAATGTTACAGGTTACTTCACAGAATTTGGATATATCCATTACTGGAATGAATCAAGTTGCCTGATATGAAAATATAGGTGTTTCGTAGGAATACAATCTCTTCAAAATGGTTTCGAAATAAACTATTCATGTTTAGTAGTGGCAGATATAAGTGATTCTACGCCTAATCATACGTTGAAGGTTGCACATTTGAATATTATGCAAAGTAATTCAGTTCTGGCTGATCCCGATTAATATGAAGAGGAGAAAATTGACTCATTACTTTGTGGCGAAATATTTCAGCCACTACTTGAAAAAATTCGTTAGGGATGGACTGTATCAGGTTCACTTATGTTAATTCAAAACCAAAGATAGGTTTTAAAACAAATTTGAATCTTGGCTCACAAGATTAATTTACAAAATTTGGGGCTTTAATAGAACCTCTATTACAAATGTACTATGTCTGATGATGAAATAATTTGTGAGATAATATTCGTGGAAATAACAAGAAGTTGTACTAATGGTAGATTCGTTCAACCATTTCCTTCATTGGATTCTCCATCGAAGTTGAGTGACTCTAGAGAATATGCATTCCAGAGGTATGGCCTAGAAAAATAAATTGAAAAAAAAAAATCAAAAATGTACATATATTTTATGGAGGAATATAAAAAATGGAGCATAAGTCTTCGGATGAGCATAATTCAAAATCGGGAGAAGATTCGTATTACTTTCCTCCACATCTGGTCTTGAATGAAATGAAACCTCATCACGAAGTCACGAGTCGTTTTTAATAGATCTGCTTCTTCAGATTCAGCTAAGTCTTTTTGATATTCAGTATAGAGTAACAAATATATAAGATGATCTGGTATCGGCTCCTTTGTGGCTTAGGAAGTATACTGTAGTAGTGTGCGCAGATATTGCGAAAATTAATCAAACGGTGTTAGTTAGAGAGGATCGTTCCTGTTTTCGGAAGATAATTTGAAGGTCCTGAAAAATAAATTGGTGAAAACACAATGGATATGTGTGAGTTATGAAACAAAGTCAGCCTCTCCATTGAGGTCTGAAGCAACAGAGGTCTGATGATAAATACAAATATCCTAGAACTTCAAAGGTAAAATTACGAGATGTCTATGTAGATGATGGTACAAACATCATTCTGAAGGCTATCACGTAATGAACATAAGCGTCATCCATTGTCATATCTGCTCGTTTTAATTTGAGAAAATGGATTCAAAGTGATTCAGATGTCTTGAAGATCTATACCCACTACGTTTTGGGAGAGATGAATCTCATTTTGGTGAAAGAGATAATAACAAAGCATCAGCTTTATGTTGGTATTTCGGTGTCGATGTGCTGATGTATGGCATCGATTTTTCTTCTAGGTTACGAATAACTGAGCAGTCAATATTATCTGACGTTTCAAACAGATCATCTTGTGTTGTTGGGCTCAGGTTATATTATGGCAAAGATATTCACTCGAAAATTGTAGTCTTTCAAGCTCAACTAGGATGGAACCCTCACATCCAACCTACATACAGGCTGATTTAGATTACGTGAAGAATTTTCTTATCTTCATAATTTGAAAATTCCAAGGTATATCGTTGGCAGGAAATCTTTGCTATTCCAAATTCATGGATTTGGTGATGTATCATCAGACCCATATGAAGCCTGATATATATTCCCACTATTGAAGTTATAACAGTGAGTGTAAGAAATTAGAAACAAATGAATTAACTAGTTTTTCTCAAGTTGGCGATGGCCACATAACAATGTTAAGGTCTTTCTAGTCTAGATCGATCAGTAACGTCACAAATTCACAATTTCAGGCAGCTGTTGCATTGAAGGTAGTCATAATTGGTCTACAACGAGCTAAAAAGAACAATATATCTCACTCCATCTATGAATAGATGCCCTACAAAGAAACTAAGCAATCTACCATATTGACAGATGTATCGAACTCTACACAAGATACGGGGAATATATCACTACTTGAGTGCCACAGATGATGACATCAGACCATACTAATGAAGGAGAATGAGGAACAAATGAATGGATGAATACACTCATTTTTCTCATGTTGGCTTTTGATCAATGATAATAGTGGAGTAAATCTGGCGAGAGAAAACGCAAGCCCAGCGACCCGGTGGAAAGTGTTTGTTAGGGTACCAATAACCCCCTGAAATTTCTATTTCCCTAAGTGGGAGCGACCCCTTTTTTTTTGGCCAAAAAGGTTTTGTTCGACATTTTAAAGGGTAGTTTAGCATAAAAATCGATATCTCTTATTGTATTGAAAATTGAGACACCAATGTAGAACCCTTCTATTGCCGATGTCCAAGGAACTTCCAGTCTAAATTTCAAGTTGATCCGACCTTCCCCTTCCCGTAATAGACATATATATATATATATATATATATATATATATATATATATATATATATATATATATATATATATATATATATATATATATATATATATATATATATATATATATATATATATATATATATATATATATATATATATATATACATACATATATATATATATATATACACATACATATATATGCTGTATTGGGTTGCCGGGATATACTCCGCGTTGTCGTAGATTGGTTTCGATAGAAACCGTTGATATGACGACGTTTCGGCACAATCTCATGTGCCATCTTCAGGTCTCCTCTTCAGGGCTGCTGCTCTGCTTCGAGTTAACTTGAAACTGATCTCCGTTGATCCTATTGGTGTTTTATGTATCCTTGTTACATCTGGATGATTTTGCCGGTTTGATGCGTCTGATTGAGTTTGTTGGTCTGTTGCGTTCGAGCGATTTTGTCGGTTCATTGCGTTCGAGCGAGTTTGCCGGTCCGTTGAATTAGTCTGGTTGACTGTTCTCCTGGGTGGTTGAAGGGCTGGTTTCCAAGCAGTTGGTAATCTCTGTGTATCATCTCTTGTATTGAGATTTGAAGGTCGCTTCTCGATTTCGATAGCTTCTCCTATGATGCGTTTTCTTTTGTGCTCCAGGCTGGCTAGGACTCGGGTGTTGTCAAAATCAATTTCATATGAAGTTTTTCTCACATGTTCGGCAAGTGATGATGTTGTTTCTTGCTTTGCGACTGCATTGCGGTGTTCTTCACGTCGAATGTTGATTCTTCTGTCAGTTTGTCCTATGTAGCTTCCTCCACAATCTTCGCATGGTATTTCGTAGACGCTGTAGCGTGGTTCTCAAATGACAATATCAGACGAACACTAAGGCCACGACGCCAGACAGATCGAACCACAGAAGAAGAAAAAGGAGAACCTGTCGCCAAAGCCCATCTCTCATACGTAAAAGGTACTCCAGAAAAGATCAGCAGAATTCTCAAAAAACACAACATTGAGACAAGTTTCAACACGACAAGAAAGATTGGTCAAGTACTGCCTAACGCTAAATCCAAAATAAATCTGGAAACACAAGGGGTCTACGAAATACCATGCAAAGATTGCGGTTTTTAATTTTGATTTTCAGATAAGTTCATATCTTTAGGTACTCCAACTAAATCACGATCCTTGAATCATCCGAACGATTATTTCATCATGCAAATCGCAGCTTTAGGTCCTCTTGTATATACGAATTATACGAATTACAGTATATCCGTAGCCCAACAGTGTTGTTACATTTTACGTATTTACGGGGTTCATTCAAGGAGCATCTATGTTTTACATGGTCGTGGGTCGGTGATTCACGAGGTATCTTGTGTAGATAAGATATGTATTGAAACTACCTATACGACTTAACAAACCCATAAGCTTATGTGTAGACTTCTTTTATGTGTTGAATATAATTATGTTTTACTACAGTTCTGAATAATTCTTCATTTGAGGTTATATTTTCATACGTTAAGGTACAGAGTTCAGAAATTGAATAAACATTCTACCGCCAAAATATGAAACACAAATGGTCACAAATTTGACGATTCTTTTAATGAATCTTGAATGTTTGATATATTTTCCCAATATCAGTTAACACTACACTATATATTACTGTTGAAACAATACAATATTTTTCGATTGAGCACAAGAAAAGTGTTCACTCTACTGCTGTAAAATGTATAATTTACGAGTATTTCAAATAAAATCAAATTAGTTTCTAGTGATTGTGGTCAAAAGCATGTAGGTGTGTAGTGAACAGTATCTTAAAATTGAGTAAGAAAATAATATTTTTCACGGAATGACTATGTTTTTCAAGTAGTTTCGAAATTATTATTAATCCACAAACTATTCATATTTTATATTTATAACGCAACACCTCCTGAATAGTAGACTCCCTCAGATAGTTAATCTTGAAAAATCTTAGCTTTCGGATGGATTCCGCGTCACAATAGCAAGACTTGGCGCCAACGTTTCGTCAACCATTACAGGTGACATCTTCACGGAAGGCTTGAGGCTTGAACTGAAACTGATTCTACTGGTTTCTGTAGCCGTATTCATTTTATGGGAAATCCCTCACGCTACACAGTTCACTGCCTTCATTCCGGTGGTAAACTCCGTTCTGGTACCTGACCCTGCCGTTGTGTGATTATGTGCGAAATGAAGTTTTCGAAGATGGGTTTCAAAATGTTGGGAAGGTAATATCCTGAGTCAAGGTTTAAATTATTTGGATGTTTTAGGATTGCAATAGCTTCAAGGGTTTTTCGCTGATGGAAGTGTGTGACTCGGGCTAGGATTTTAGTATGTTCGAAAAGGATCTGATGATAAGTGTCAAACCTGTGTTCCGCAAGTGCAGATCTACTGGTATCATGAAGCCTTGTACAGCGCTCATGTTCTTTCACACTGTAAGACCTGTTTCACCAATGTAGACTTTACCGCAAGAACAGGGATATATCTAAACTAACATTTCGTCTTGAGAACAGATGGGTCAATAGCATCTTGCTCAAAAGTTTCCATAAAGATATAAGCTATCACCGGAGAAAATGGGGAACCCATGTCAGCTCCCGAGGACTGCTCGTAAAACTTGCCATCCTACAGAAGATATGTGGAAGATAGACAAAAATCAATTAACGGTAGAAAGTTCATTGAAATGGTTTTGCAGGTAACAGTTGAGAAATCATGGAAAGTGTGTCTGGAATAGGAACATTGGTAAAGAGTGACTCGACGTCGAAAAAGACGAGCAAATCGTCGGTGTCATTTTTTAGCGTTTGGAATTTTTCAACGAAATGAGAGGAATTAGGATAAAACTGTTGGAATTACCTACAAGAGGTTTGAGAATATATGACAGATATCAAGAGTTCATAAGTAGGGGATCCGATAGTGCTGACAATTGGTCTAAGGGGAACTGAGGGTTTATGTATTTTAGGCAAATCATATAAACTTCTTGAACAATGGGGGATAAGAATTGTTTTCTTCTTGCGGAACCAAGTTAGACAGTAGTGAACAAATCCTTTTCGAAAATACAAAAATCCTAGCCAGAGCCCCACACTTCTATCAGTGAAAAATCCTTGGAGCTATAGAAATGCTAAGACATCCAAATAATCCAAAATGTGACTCAGGATATCACTTTCTCAATATTTGGAAACCCATCCTCGAAAATTCCACTTCGCACATGATCACGCAACGGCAATGTCAATTGCCAGAACGGAATTAATCACCGGAACAAAAGCAGAATTTCCCTACGATAAATACGGCTACAGAAACAAGTATAATTAGTCTCAGTTCGAACCTCACACCAGTCCTGAACATGCCACCTGCAATGGTTGGCAAAACGTCAACATCAATTCATGCTATCGTGACGCGGAATGCATTCGGAAATCAAGAATCTCCATTAATTTCCTCTTCTTTCATACAGTGTTTTTTCAATAGATTAATGACCAAACGTAAGCCACCATTATTTTGAGTTGAATTAAAAAAAGTAATCAAGAAATGTCTTGAATTGGATTTTTACTTTTAAGATGATAGGAAGTAATTCTCCCTGGAAGTTGTTGTTGTTGTTGTATCGAAACTAAACAGAAAATATTAGTAGTTTTGTAAAGATAATTTTATTGTCAAATTTTGACCGATAATATGAACCTAGACACTAATACAGGATAATTCATAGGGTCGTAGGGTCATAAGTGTGATGAGGTTAACTGATGCGGATAAAAGTGGTTATAAGTCAACCATAAGTGATGAGTCTATCGACTTTCGTTATTATGATACATAATGATCGTAACTTTCAAACGACCCGATATAACTAACTCAACTGGTCGAGATCTTTTACTCATCTTACTTAATAATCCGTATAGATCAAAATTAAATTCAGTTCTGGAATAAGGAAAGACAATACTTTCAATGTATTAACAACATGCGTAGCGTAATTATTAAAATCTGAGTAGTTTGGGCACAATCGAATGTTTATTTGAATGCATAGAATCGAATATTCCGAATTAGAATACTGTCGAGAATCGAATGATTATTCGAATACAGGAGTATTTGACTACTTCAATAAGAATCGGATGCATCCGAATACTTTCATAATTTGCATTCGAAAAGTGCTATCACTACTACCGAGTACAGGTGCCAGAACGGAGTTAACCACCGGTAAAAGGCAGTAAAATTTGTAGCGTGGAGGATTTTTTTCCTACAATAAATAACGCTACAGAAGCCAGTAGAATCAGTTCCAATTCAAGCGTCAAGTCGGCCCTGAAGATGTCCCCAGTAATGGTTGGTGCAACGTCGGCATCAAGTCCTGATATTGTGACGCGGAAATCATCCGGAAGCCAAGATTTTTCGAAATTCGCAGTCGGAATGTATTTTATGTTGATATAAATTATACGTACTTTGTGATAATAATAACCAATAATAAACAAAATCTCAAATATATGACGTGTATGTTTGACTTATTTTTAACGTTTTCTTCTGGTGTCATTAAAAAAAATTCTTTCTAATCTATAAATACTGAACATGCTTCTGTATGTAGAAAACACCGACATAGTTTATTAATTTTTATTGATGAAATTATTCCAATTACATATATGTTATAATATTATTAACAGGGAATTGTGGTATAAGTCGTTTGGAACAATGTACAATCACAATCGAAATATCAAAACCTAATCAATAAGTTGAACTACCTAGTATTTGAACATCTTTGTTTATGGAATTAGAATTTTGCAATCAAATAGGTTGAAATTCAGAATGGTCGATTTGATTTGATTACGAGACTTTTCGTCCACTAGACTGATTCTACCAACTGAGCACAGGGATGACCTGATCTTTCTTCTACATAAGCGATCGTTTTTGCCGAAGATACCACATCTTCACTGTGTTAGGGGTTTTTCAATTATAAATTGAAATGAAAACTTTTAAGTAAGTATTTCAGAAATAGCAGGAATGTTGGTTAGTCATTGAAGGAATTAATTTTTGGAGCAGAATTTACCTCTACTCATACAATAATAAAACGCTTATCAATTAGTTGAAGAAATCAAGCTGTTAAGATTAGAAATTTCAATACTGAACGCCATCTATTTTTTTTATATCGATAGCTAAATGGATACCAGTACAACTTTTTCAATGATTTGGCAACTTTTTGATAATATTTGAAAAACAGCTACGAAAAGTTTTATAATAGCTTTTCATCGAATAATATTTTAACTATGAATTAAAAATTTGTACACCTAAATTATTTTTTTTGCTACATTTTTCGGTCTTGAGTATTTCATAATTGTCATAATTATGGCAATCTATAATACTGATTGGGCTGCTGAAATCTGTGAATTTTTCAAATTTCTATTGGGGTGTTGCATATGAACATTTTTGAGAGAAAATAAATTATAATAAGCCGTATGCTTTTCATTCGATGTTAACAAGAAACCAACACTCAGTATATCACTTTTATCAAATGCTGACAACATATTTCCACTCGACACCATAAAAACCCGTATCCATATCAAATTTCAAAAATTTTGTGTACATTTTGTCGAGAATATTCACTTATAATATCCCAAGTGCAAAATTTCCGGAAATTAATTTGTGCACTCAGAATATTCGGTAAGAGAATTTCACACCGAAGGAAAATTAGTTTAAAATAATTTCAGTGTGATGTTATTTGACATTTTTTCATGAAAATATGAGACATTACGAAGGAATGCCATAATTTTTTTATAGGATTTTGAGAGTTTGATATATACGAGTCCAAACGTCAAAAAAACTGTTGGTGTTTTCATGCTTAAATTGTGTATGGTTATAATTTATAATGTTTCGCCACGGAATTGAAAATCCAGTTGTAATTTCTGATTCACCCACTTTAGTTGTACAAAATTTGAAAAAAGTGGAATAAATATAGTTTATTACGTTGTTGAATTAAATTTCATTTACCAAAATTGATGGAAGTATGTGTTTTTACCCAATAATTTTCTTTCGGCAACTGATTTACAATAAAATTTAAATATCAGTAGTAATTTTTGATCCACACACTTTAGGTCTACAAAATTGTTAAAAGTAGATTAAAAATTGATGAGTTACATTTTATTTACTGAAAGTGGTGGAAGTATGTGTTCTTAAATAATGGGTTTCTTTCGGCAACTAATTCATAATAACATTCAAATATCAGTAGTAATTTTTGATTCACTCACTTTAGTTGTACAAAATTGTGAAAAGTGGATTAAATATGGTTTATTTCATGTTATTGAATTACATTTTATTTACTGAAATTGGTATGAAGTATGTATTTTTAAGTAATAGATTTCTTTTGACAACTGATTTACAATAAAATTCAAATATATTTTGATCCACCGATTTTAGTTGTTTTGAATTATTTTAAATAGATTATTTATAGCCTCTTTTATGTTTTTGGGTTAAATTTGATTCACTAGGAGGCATTATATTTGTTTCTAATAAACGATAGTTTCTGTTTTTTAAGCGAATCAAATAATTATAAAATAGTAATATTGCTCAATGGAAATAGGCGTTCATGGCTATGACAGATACCATGACCAATGTCATTATTTTACTTTCTCTATATTTTGTACAGAACCAGTCGTCTCAGATTATATTGTAACAATGAGTTGTTTTAAAAATTACGAGACTTGTTCATGTTCATGTTGCGACGAATTAAGTCACGTGAAAATGTTCCATTCCAAACGAACATATTTACTGGAGTTAATTGAATATTGTTCACCAGAAATGTTGAATGTGGCAAATCGTAAAGGTTTATTTGAGAAAATCCAAGAAAAGCTGTTGCGAACATCTATAAAATTTTACAGAATTGGCAAGAATAAATTGAACAAAATGGTTTCAAATTATTACATTTATTTGCTTAAAAACACAAACATTTGGTAAATTTAGAGTCTTCTGTCCTTTGCTATTCACCATTACGATGAGAGGATTTTCAAGAGGAATATCAAAAATATTTAAATGTTGTTATGAAATTAAATAAAATGTAGATTTTAATAATCAATAGAATGAATTTAAATATTTAATTTATTTCTGTGAACGGTTGTTTTGTTATGTATTGTATCACTTCCAAACTCATTTGTCAAACGTCAGAAAATATCCACTATGATTTTGCTTCTTTACCCTAAAAGAAAAAATATATGCTGAAATTTTTTCGATGGTATGGCAACAAGTCAAAATAAAAGTATTTCATTGGTCGAATATTGTCGGTGTGAAATTCTCATTGGAATTAAGTTTCAAGGTTCATCTTGAACACCTTATATCTTAGGAAATAATCGAATTCATGCCCACAGAAACTCTTCTTCAAGGAATCTCCACCTGAGCAATGGGATGCTATCAGAAAGATCAATTTTACTATTATTTAAGTATGCATATAAAAAAGATTTCATGAATGGATACAAAGATTATGTAATTATTGTAACAGGATTCATATAATTTGGGAGAAATAATACACAGCCTATGAAAAGTCTTTGATAACATGAAACGTAATATACAAATCGAAAATGACTATTGTTTGCTTAATTTCCGACGGTACTGTAGATTGTAAATGTTCGCTTTCATGCTGATAATATAATGAGACAGACATTATTCTGAAATAACTCACTAAATACAGTGTTGTCAATATCGCGGATGCCTTATCCACTGGAAATTTGCGCTATCAAATAAGCGGTGGATTACTGATCCACTGCTAAATGAGACCGGAGTATACGTCATGAAGTATACGCCACACGAAGTCGCCACCAGAGGATACGTAAACGTTCGGAACTAAAATATACAAAATATCCAAAAAGTCGACATAAGTCATCCCTGTGAAATTTTGTCAGATGATAGAAGTCGTCAAGGTACATCGTTTAACACGTGATGTGCTCCGTATACGGAGAACCTATGACACCGGATGACCTACCCAATGCAAATTTTCAATGAGAGGAGGACCTACTCACCGTAGGATGTATATATATATATATATATATATATATATATATATATATATACAGGGTGTTCCATCTCAGACGAGCCACCCCGTATATTTCTTATCCCATAGTGAGTGGAAAAATCTTCCGAAACATATCGAATGATTTTTTTTGGGAGACATCTCTTGACGTATATTTGAGGCTTGAACGAGCAACTCCCTGATAGGGGGCGCTCCAACCCCTCAAAATTGAATAGGGGAGAGGGGTTGAGTGATACGTCATTTGAAAGGTCTTGGAAGCCTCTTTACAACGGTGTATGAAAAACGTAAATTTGATGAACCGTTTCCGCAAAAAACTAATTTTGTTGCTCGAATGCGCCACCTTGAATATTTTGGTTATTTGTACAATGTACAACCTCATTTTTATCAAGCCTTTAAACAATCTTAAAAAAATCACAATCGTAAAAAAATTGAATTGTGTGGTCATGCTTACAATGAAAAAAACTAAATCTGCGTGTTTAAATCAAATGTTCAAATTGTCCTTCATTAACTTCCATACAATAATACATTCTCTCAAACTAATAAATGAAAAAACAGCAAAACATTTCCTTATCTTGCCTTCATTTTTTGTTCTTAGAAGGTGTTTATCTGGTTTTACCGTTTCTTCGATCATTTCATGATTTTAATCAATCTGTTGAGTTACTACTTTGCTGATTTGTTTAAAATTCCAAAAAATATGGTTTACACATTGCAAGAGCGTGTTGAGCTGGTTAGTCTTCATTACCAAAATCAAAATTATGCCCGAGTGGCTGCAAGGATGCTTAACGAAAACCATCCTGAACGTAGCATTTGTCATAAGTACGTAATGGAATTGATTTCAAAATTTGTGGAGACGGGTTCAGTAATGGATAAAAAAAAAGGGCTATCATTGGAATTGTTGATGATGAAGGAGCAGCTATGGCAGTATTGGGACATGTCCAACTTATGCCAAACACGCAATCTCTACGACAACTTTCTGCAGCTTCCGGTATTAGCCAATTTAACGTTTTCAGAATTTTACATAAACACAAGTTCCATCCGTACAAAATTAAATTAATTCAGGAATTAAATGATGATGATTGGGATCGAAGACAAGAGTTTGGTGAAATTATGGTCGAGCTTATCAACAATAACCCAAATTCCTTGTACAACGTTTGCTCTTCTGAAGAATGCACTTTTTTACTTAATGGAGAGGTTAACCGACATAACTGTAGAATTTGGAGCGATACAAATCATCATGAATTTCGAGAAGCTCACACTCAACATCGGGAAAAGCTAAACGTTTGGGTATGAATTTTGGGAGACCACCTAATTGGACCACTGTTTATTCCTGGTAATTCAAATGGCGAAATTTATCTCGAAATGTTGGGAAATGCGATTGATCCGTTAATAACTGAACAATTAGAAAACGATCCTCTACTACTTGAACAAGAATTACATTTCCAACAAGACGGAGCTCCTCCTCACTACGCCGCACCAGTTCGCCAATACCTCAATTTGCAATACCCCGGTCGTTGGATTGGAAGAAGAGGTCCTATGTAGTGGCCTGCCCGATCTCCTGACCTGAACCTTATGAACTTCTTCTTGTGGGGACATCTTAAGTCCAAGATTTTTGTGACTCAGCCTGAAAATTTGGATGAACTACGCCATCGAATTGTAAATGAGTGTCGTCAAATAACTCCAATTATGCTGAACCATGTTAGAGACAGTTTTCTGTCAAGATTGTATTATTGTATGGAAGTCAATGGAGGACAATTTGAATATTTGATTTAAACATGCAGATTTAATTTTTTTCATTGTAAGCATGACAACACAATACAATTTTTTCACGAATGTGATTTTTTGAAGATTGTAAAAAAGGCTTAATAAAAATGAGCTTGTACATTGTACAAATAACCAAAATATTCAAGGTGGCCTATTCGAGCAACAATATTAATTTTTGGCAAAAACGGTTCATCAAATTTACGTTTTTCATAAACCGTTGTGAAGAGGCTTCCGAAACCTTTCAAATGACTATCACTCAACCACTCTCCCCTATTCAATTTTGAAGGGTTGAAGCGCCCCCTATCAGGGGGTTGCTCGTTCAAGCCTCAAATATACGTCAAAAGATGTCTCTCAAACGAAATCATTCGACATGTTTCGGGAGATTTTTCCACTCACTATGGGATAAGAAATATACGGAGTGGCTCGTCTGAGATGGAACATTTTGTATATACTCATGTATACAAGGAATCTTGCGTAACGACTAACTCGGTCATTTTTCAACCAAGTTGGCTGAAATTTGGACTCAAGATAGGTGTTATGGTCTCAAAACTACCATTTAAGAGAAAATATAGAATAGTTTTCCAGAAATTCAACTTTAAGTCAATATTTTAGTTATTTTTCAAATTAAGGTATCTCATGTCAGTAACATCCGATCTGGATCTGCTTTGCGGAAAAATGTAGGTATTTGCATGTCATGGAACTAAGTTTTTATTTATTTTTTTTCCGGCCTATATTGGCCATTTTCGGTATCAATATCCCCAAAAATTGTGTCAAATTAATTAATTTGAAGTTTCTAAAAGTGCGAAATTTCGCAATTTTATACGAATATTGTGAGCCTTAGAAGTTGATAGCGCTTTAGGCTCCGGGATTTTCACGTGACCTATCGAAATTAGAAGGTTCAAATTGTATAAAAATACAATTGCATGAACGCCAGATGTCCTACGTAATTAGCTACGGATGTAATCATTTTGACGTTTCCCTCGAGAAGCTCGCTACGCGTCAGTGAGAGTTCATACATTTTACCTCGTTCTTGATATGTTGGGGCCGTTTCGTGTCCCATGCGGGCGTCGCCAGTTGTAGTGAAGTATTTTGACTGTATGCCACTAGCTTTCACCCGCTTCGGGTATATTTTAGTAGCTAGAAAATTCTCTTTGGTACGTCGCACGTCAGACGCGCGTAGCTGAGACCTGAGAGTACCTGTTTCTATTTTGATTGAAGTTTCCTATTTAATGGACATTTATCGAGAAAAGAAGGACCGTTGGCACGGTCTGATACCTAATCTAACTACATGGAGCGAAAACGGCAGCGAAAAGTAGTCGTAAAGCCGTATTAGGTAAAACCAGTTTGTACTTTTCTAACTCGCCAGATACGCTCTCCCCACGTGAACGTCATTCGATTCATCTCAAATTAACCAAAATGGCCAATATAGGCCGGAAAAAAATTATCAAAAAATTAGTTCCATGACATGAAACTATATGCGAATACCTACATTTTCTAGCAAAGCAGATTCCGATCGGGATGTAAATGACATGAGATATCTTGATTCGAAAAATAACTAAAAAATAGCCTAAAGTTGAATTTCTGGAGAACTATTCAATATTTTCACTTGAAGAAGGTAGTTTCGAGACCATAACACCTATCTTCAGTCCAAATTTCAGTCAAATCGGTTGAAAAGTGATTGTGTTAGCCGTTACGCACAGTTCCTCGCATATATGAGTATATATATATATATATATATATTTGTATGCTTTCTTGGTATATTGGTTCGTATATATACTGAAAATAAAATGAAATAAAAATTCTTTTTGACGTTTCGACAATGTTTATTGCCTTTATCAAAATGTAAATTAGTGTTTCCATGTAATTTAGAAAAGAATAGATGATTTCGATTAATGAAATGCGTCTGCAGCCGACTTGTGTTTTAAGATCCAATTAAAACTGCAGAAAACATTGGATCGGTTGTGTGTGAAAGAGTTATGTATGGCTAATTACAATTTGAAATGGATTGAATTTGATTAAATACAAGACATTCTAAGATTGTACAATTATAAATATCTATGATTATTGTATGAATTAGTTATTCTATGATAAACACTCTATCCACATCTATTATAATCAACTATACAAGTTTAAGATAATTCTATGGAATTCTAACCTCAAAATTGTTACTCATAGTGTCATAGTTAAACAATACGTTATCTTTTTTAGGTTGAATTTTGAATAGACATTTACAAATGTCAGATATTAAGAGGTTTCAATACTTTCAATTGAAGATAAGCATTATCTAAGCACTCACTATTGAGAATGATGTGATTATCATTGATTTGTGAAAATTTTGGTATTATTCATAAACTTTATAGTCGTAATAAGTATATTCTCCTATTTTCCCTTCTGATTGGCGAAAGTATTCATCATCTTTGAGAACGTTTTCAATAAATGGACGGTGTAGAATCCATAATTTTCTTCAATTTTCTTATAAAAAGCCATGATTCTTATGATGTATGTATATTGATGTTGAGAGTAGTGTATTCTTGAAAAATAAAAAACCTATTTCACCAGGCGAAATTATTCTTTTATTGATATTCTTGAACCATTTGTAATATTTGTATGCTTTCTTGGTATATTGGTTCGTATATATACTGAAAATAAAATGAAATAAAAATTCTTTTTGACGTTTCGACAATGTTTATTGCCTTTATCAAAATGTAAATTAGTGTTTCCATGTAATTTAGAAAAGAATAGATGATTTCGATTAATGAAATGCGTCTGCAGCCGACTTGTGTTTTAAGATCCAATTAAAACTGCAGAAAACATTGGATCGGTTGTGTGTGAAAGAGTTATGTATGGCTAATTACAATTTGAAATGGATTGGATTTGATTAAATACAAGACATTCTAAGATTGTACAATTATAAATATCTATGATTATGTGGGTTCGAATCCCGCCTATGGTTCGATCTTTTACGTTTATTCATCTTTATAATCCTATGTTAAATTATCTAAGTTATTTTCATAATTCAGAAAATTTAATTCTATATCTCTCAAGTTACATACACGATAGTGGCCAATTAGGCAAAGAAACTTTAAACTTGTTTATAATTAACCAGAACAATTCTCAGTCAGTTATATTGAAATATATAAGAACCAGGATGCTGTCATTTGGATAAGAACTGTCAAGTAACTGCCAACCATAGCAGTACTAACCTACAATCCTCACTTCAAAAAACGACTGAACTTTAGATGAATGTACGTGAATAGTTGATCTATGGTAGGGCATCGAATCGCATTGTGTTCATCAATGATCTACTATCCTTTCAGAGGTTTATATTCACAAAAATATAAAAATCTAATAGGACCGAAGTGGTGTAATTGGTAAACACCCTGGACTAGGAATCCAGAAATGTGGGTTCGAATCCCGCCTATGGTTCGATCTTTAACGTTTATTCATCTTTATAATCCTATGTTAAATTATCTAAGTTATCTTCATAATTCAGAAAATTTAATTCTATATCTCTTAAGTTACATACACGATAGTGGCCAATTAGGCAAAGAAACTTTAAACTTGTTTATAATTAACCAGAACAATTCTCAGTCAGTTCTATTGAAATATATAAGAACCAGGATGCTGTCATTTGAATAAGAACTGTCAAGTAAATGCCAACCATAGCAGTACTAACCTACAATCCTTACTTCAAAAAACGACTGAACTTTAGATGAATGTACGTGAATAGTTGATCTATGGTAGGGCATCGAATCGCATTGTGTTCATCAATGATCTACTATCCTTTCAGAGGTTTATATTCACAAAAATATAAAAATCTAATATGACCGAAGTGGTGTAATTGGTAAACACCCTGGACTAGAAATCCAGAAATGTGGGTTCGAATCCCGCCTATGGTTCGATCTTTTACGTTTATTCATCTTTATAATCCTATGTTAAATTATCTAAGTTATCTTCATAATTCAGAAAATTTAATTCTATATCTCTTAAGTTACATACACGATAGTGGCCAATTAGGCAAAGAAACTTTAAACTTGTTTATAATTAACCAGAACAATTCTCAGTCAGTTCTATTGAAATATATAAGAACCAGGATGCTGTCATTTGAATAAGAACTGTCAAGTAACTGCCAACCATAGCAGTACTAACCTACAATCCTCACTTCAAAAAACGACTGAACTTTAGATGGATGTACGTGAATAGTTGATCTATGGTAAGGCATCGGATCGCATTGTGTTCATCAATGATCTACTATCCTTTCAGAGGTTTATATTCACAAAAATATAAAAATCTAATAGGACCGAAGTGGTGTAATTGGTAAACACCCTGGACTAGAAATCCAGAAATGTGGGTTCGAATCCCGCCTATGGTTCGATCTTTTACGTTTATTCATCTTTATAATCCTATGTTAAATTATCTAAGTTATCTTCATAATTCAGAAAATTTAATTCTATATCTCTTAAGTTACATACACGATAGTGGCCAATTAGGCAAAGAAACTTTAAACTTGTTTATAATTAACCAGAACAATTCTCAGTCAGTTTTATTGAAATATATA
Organism: Endomychus coccineus; assembly: GCA_958510875.1. Classification (NCBI taxonomy): domain Eukaryota; kingdom Metazoa; phylum Arthropoda; class Insecta; order Coleoptera; family Endomychidae; genus Endomychus; species Endomychus coccineus. Next base: position 184,551,028 of record OY294067.1, on the reverse strand, counting down.
AGAACCAGGATGCTGTCATTTGAATAAGAACTGTCAAGTAACTGCCAACCATAGCAGTACTAACCTACAATCCTTACTTCAAAAAACGACTGAACTTTAGATGAATGTACGTGAATAGTTGATCTATGGTAGGGCATCGAATCGCATTGTGTTCATCAATGATCTACTATCCTTTCAGAGGTTTATATTCACAAAAATATAAAAATCTAATAGGACCGAAGTGGTGTAATTGGTAAACACCCTGGACTAGAAATCCAGAAATGTGGGTTCGAATCCCGCCTATGGTTCGATCTTTTACGTTTATTCATCTTTATAATCCTATGTTAAATTATCTAAGTTATCTTCATAATTCAGAAAATTTAATTCTATATCTCTTAAGTTACATACACGATAGTGGCCAATTAGGCAAAGAAACTTTAAACTTGTTTATAATTAACCAGAACAATTCTCAGTCAGTTCTATTGAAATATATAAGAACCAGGATGCTGTCATTTGAATAAGAACTGTCAAGTAACTGCCAACCATAGCAGTACTAACCTACAATCCTTACTTCAAAAAACGACTGAACTTTAGATGAATGTACGTGAATAGTTGATCTATGGTAGGGCATCGAATCGCATTGTGTTCATCAATGATCTACTATCCTTTCAGAGGTTTATATTCACAAAAATATAAAAATCTAATAGGACCGAAGTGGTGTAATTGGTAAACACCCTGGACTAGAAATCCAGAAATGTGGGTTCGAATCCCGCCTATGGTTCGATCTTTTACGTTTATTCATCTTTATAATCCTATGTTAAATTATCTTTTTTATCTTCATAATTCAGAAAATTTAATTCTATATCTCTTAAGTTACATACACGATAGTGGCCAATTAGGCAAAGAAACTTTAAACTTGTTTATAATTAACCAGAACAATTCTCAGTCAGTTCTATTGAAATATATAAGAACCAGGATGCTGTCATTTGAATAAGAACTGTCAAGTAACTGCCAACCATAGCAGTACTAACCTACAATCCTTACTTCAAAAAACGACTGAACTTTAGATGAATGTACGTGAATAGTTGATCTATGGTAGGGCATCGAATCGCATTGTGTTCATCAATGATCTACTATCCTTTCAGAGGTTTATATTCACAAAAATATAAAAATCTAATAGGACCGAAGTGGTGTAATTGGTAAACACCCTGGACTAGAAATCCAGAAATGTGGGTTCGAATCCCGCCTATGGTTCGATCTTTTACGTTTATTCATCTTTATAATCCTATGTTAAATTATCTAAGTTATCTTCATAATTCAGAAAATTTAATTCTATATCTCTTAAGTTACATACACGATAGTGGCCAATTAGGCAAAGAAACTTTAAACTTGTTTATAATTAACCAGAACAATTCTCAGTCAGTTCTATTGAAATATATAAGAACCAGGATGCTGTCATTTGAATAAGAACTGTCAAGTAACTGCCAACCATAGCAGTACTAACCTACAATCCTTACTTCAAAAAACGACTGAACTTTAGATGAATGTACGTGAATAGTTGATCTATGGTAAGGCATCGGATCGCATTGTGTTCATCAATGATCTACTATCCTTTCAGAGGTTTATATTCACAAAAATATAAAAATCTAATAGGACCGAAGTGGTGTAATTGGTAAACACCCTGGACTAGAAATCCAGAAATGTGGGTTCGAATCCCGCCTATGGTTCGATCTTTTACGTTTATTCATCTTTATAATCCTATGTTAAATTATCTAAGTTATCTTCATAATTCAGAAAATTTAATTCTATATCTCTTAAGTTACATACACGATAGTGGCCAATTAGGCAAAGAAACTTTAAACTTGTTTATAATTAACCAGAACAATTCTCAGTCAGTTCTATTGGAATATATAAGAACCAGGATGCTGTCATTTGAATAAGAACTGTCAAGTAACTGCCAACCATAGCAGTACTAACCTACAATCCTTACTTCAAAAAACGACTGAACTTTAGATGAATGTACGTGAATAGTTGATCTATGGTAGGGCATCGAATCGCATTGTGTTCATCAATGATCTACTATCCTTTCAGAGGTTTATATTCACAAAAATATAAAAATCTAATAGGACCGAAGTGGTGTAATTGGTAAACACCCTGGACTAGAAATCCAGAAATGTGGGTTCGAATCCCGCCTATGGTTCGATCTTCTACGTTTATTCATCTTTATAATCCTATGTTAAATTATCTAAGTTATCTTCATAATTCAGAAAATTTAATTCTATATCTCTTAAGTTACATACACGATAGTGGCCAATTAGGCAAAGAAACTTTAAACTTGTTTATAATTAACCAGAACAATTCTCAGTCAGTTCTATTGAAATATATAAGAACCAGGATGCTGTCATTTGAATAAGAACTGTCAAGTAACTGCCAACCATAGCAGTACTAACCTACAATCCTCACTTCAAAAAACGACTGAACTTTAGATGGATGTACGTGAATAGTTGATCTATGGTAAGGCATCGGATCGCATTGTGTTCATCAATGATCTACTATCCTTTCAGAGGTTTATATTCACAAAAATATAAAAATCTAATAGGACCGAAGTGGTGTAATTGGTAAACACCCTGGACTAGAAATCCAGAAATGTGGGTTCGAATCCCGCCTATGGTTCGATCTTTTACGTTTATTCATCTTTATAATCCTATGTTAAATTATCTAAGTTATCTTCATAATTCAGAAAATTTAATTCTATATCTCTTAAGTTACATACACGATAGTGGCCAATTAGGCAAAGAAACTTTAAACTTGTTTATAATTAACCAGAACAATTCTCAGTCAGTTTTATTGAAATATATAAGAACCAGGATGCTGTCATTTGAATAAGAACTGTCAAGTAACTGCCAACCATAGCAGTACTAACCTACAATCCTTACTTCAAAAAACGACTGAACTTTAGATGAATGTACGTGAATAGTTGATCTATGGTAGGGCATCGAATCGCATTGTGTTCATCAATGATCTACTATCCTTTCAGAGGTTTATATTCACAAAAATATAAAAATCTAATAGGACCGAAGTGGTGTAATTGGTAAACACCCTGGACTAGAAATCCAGAAATGTGGGTTCGAATCCCGCCTATGGTTCGATCTTTTACGTTTATTCATCTTTATAATCCTATGTTAAATTATCTAAGTTATCTTCATAATTCAGAAAATTTAATTCTATATCTCTTAAGTTACATACACGATAGTGGCCAATTAGGCAAAGAAACTTTAAACTTGTTTATAATTAACCAGAACAATTCTCAGTCAGTTCTATTGAAATATATAAGAACCAGGATGCTGTCATTTGAATAAGAACTGTCAAGTAACTGCCAACCATAGCAGTACTAACCTACAATCCTTACTTCAAAAAACGACTGAACTTTAGATGAATGTACGTGAATAGTTGATCTATGGTAGGGCATCGAATCGCATTGTGTTCATCAATGATCTACTATCCTTTCAGAGGTTTATATTCACAAAAATATAAAAATCTAATAGGACCGAAGTGGTGTAATTGGTAAACACCCTGGACTAGAAATCCAGAAATGTGGGTTCGAATCCCGCCTATGGTTCGATCTTTTACGTTTATTCATCTTTATAATCCTATGTTAAATTATCTTTTTTATCTTCATAATTCAGAAAATTTAATTCTATATCTCTTAAGTTACATACACGATAGTGGCCAATTAGGCAAAGAAACTTTAAACTTGTTTATAATTAACCAGAACAATTCTCAGTCAGTTCTATTGAAATATATAAGAACCAGGATGCTGTCATTTGAATAAGAACTGTCAAGTAACTGCCAACCATAGCAGTACTAACCTACAATCCTTACTTCAAAAAACGACTGAACTTTAGATGAATGTACGTGAATAGTTGATCTATGGTAGGGCATCGAATCGCATTGTGTTCATCAATGATCTACTATCCTTTCAGAGGTTTATATTCACAAAAATATAAAAATCTAATAGGACCGAAGTGGTGTAATTGGTAAACACCCTGGACTAGAAATCCAGAAATGTGGGTTCGAATCCCGCCTATGGTTCGATCTTTTACGTTTATTCATCTTTATAATCCTATGTTAAATTATCTAAGTTATCTTCATAATTCAGAAAATTTAATTCTATATCTCTTAAGTTACATACACGATAGTGGCCAATTAGGCAAAGAAACTTTAAACTTGTTTATAATTAACCAGAACAATTCTCAGTCAGTTCTATTGAAATATATAAGAACCAGGATGCTGTCATTTGAATAAGAACTGTCAAGTAACTGCCAACCATAGCAGTACTAACCTACAATCCTTACTTCAAAAAACGACTGAACTTTAGATGAATGTACGTGAATAGTTGATCTATGGTAAGGCATCGGATCGCATTGTGTTCATCAATGATCTACTATCCTTTCAGAGGTTTATATTCACAAAAATATAAAAATCTAATAGGACCGAAGTGGTGTAATTGGTAAACACCCTGGACTAGAAATCCAGAAATGTGGGTTCGAATCCCGCCTATGGTTCGATCTTTTACGTTTATTCATCTTTATAATCCTATGTTAAATTATCTAAGTTATCTTCATAATTCAGAAAATTTAATTCTATATCTCTTAAGTTACATACACGATAGTGGCCAATTAGGCAAAGAAACTTTAAACTTGTTTATAATTAACCAGAACAATTCTCAGTCAGTTCTATTGGAATATATAAGAACCAGGATGCTGTCATTTGAATAAGAACTGTCAAGTAACTGCCAACCATAGCAGTACTAACCTACAATCCTTACTTCAAAAAACGACTGAACTTTAGATGAATGTACGTGAATAGTTGATCTATGGTAGGGCATCGAATCGCATTGTGTTCATCAATGATCTACTATCCTTTCAGAGGTTTATATTCACAAAAATATAAAAATCTAATAGGACCGAAGTGGTGTAATTGGTAAACACCCTGGACTAGAAATCCAGAAATGTGGGTTCGAATCCCGCCTATGGTTCGATCTTCTACGTTTATTCATCTTTATAATCCTATGTTAAATTATCTAAGTTATCTTCATAATTCAGAAAATTTAATTCTATATCTCTTAAGTTACATACACGATAGTGGCCAATTAGGCAAAGAAACTTTAAACTTGTTTATAATTAACCAGAACAATTCTCAGTCAGTTCTATTGAAATATATAAGAACCAGGATGCTGTCATTTGAATAAGAACTGTCAAGTAACTGCCAACCATAGCAGTACTAACCTACAATCCTTACTCCAAAAAACGACTGAACTTCAGATGAATGTACGTGAATAGTTGATCTATGGTAGGGCATCGAATCGCATTGTGTTCATCAATGATCTACTATCCTTTCAGAGGTTTATATTCACAAAAATATAAAAATCTAATAGGACCGAAGTGGTGTAATTGGTAAACACCCTGGACTAGAAATCCAGAAATGTGGGTTCGAATCCCGCCTATGGTTCGATCTTTTACGTTTATTCATCTTTATAATCCTATGTTAAATTATCTAAGTTATCTTCATAATTCAGAAAATTTAATTCTATATCTCTTAAGTTACATACACGATAGTGGCCAATTAGGCAAAGAAACTTTAAACTTGTTTATAATTAACCAGAACAATTCTCAGTCAGTTCTATTGAAATATATAAGAACCAGGATGCTGTCATTTGAATAAGAACTGTCAAGTAACTGCCAACCATAGCAGTACTAACCTACAATCCTTACTTCAAAAAACGACTGAACTTTAGATGAATGTACGTGAATAGTTGATCTATGGTAGGGCATCGAATCGCATTGTGTTCATCAATGATCTACTATCCTTTCAGAGGTTTATATTCACAAAAATATAAAAATCTAATAGGACCGAAGTGTTGTAATTGGTAAACACCCTGGACTAGAAATCCAGAAATGTGGGTTCGAATCCCGCCTATGGTTCGATCTTTTACGTTCATTCATCTTTATAATCCTATGTTAAATTATCTAAGTTATCTTCATAATTCAGAAAATTTAATTCTATATCTCTTAAGTTACATACACGATAGTGGCCAATTAGGCAAAGAAACTTTAAACTTGTTTATAATTAACCAGAACAATTCTCAGTCAGTTCTATTGAAATATATAAGAACCAGGATGCTGTTATTTGAATAAGAACTGTCAAGTAACTGCCAACCATAGCAGTACTAACCTACAATCCTTCTTTCAAAAAACGACTGAACTTTAGATGAATGTACGTGAATAGTTGATCTATGGTAGGGCATCGAATCGCATTGTGTTCATCAATGATCTACTATCCTTTCAGAGGTTTATATTCACAAAAATATAAAAATCTAATAGGACCGAAGTGGTGTAATTGGTAAACACCCTGGACTAGAAATCCAGAAATGTGGGTTCGAATCCCGCCTATGGTTCGATCTTTTACGTTTATTCATCTTTATAATCCTATGTTGAATTATCTAAGTTATCTTCATAATTCAGAAAATTTAATTCTATATCTCTTAAGTTACATACACGATAGTGGCCAATTAGGCAAAGAAATTTTAAACTTGTTTATATATATATATATATATATATATATATATATATATATATATATATATATATATATATATATATATATATATATATATATATATATATATATATATATATACATCTCACTATATCCTGGGCGTCCTTACAAAAACGCGACTCTCGGCGTCCGGTTCAATTTTGTAACAGGGATTTATAAATTTTTGCGCATATACTCGATGTATCATAAACAGATGTTACCTCACCAAATTTCAGCAAATTCTATGAAGTCATATACACTTCACTATATTCTTAGCGTCCTTTCATAAAAACGCACCTTGGCGTCTACAACATATACGAAGCTTTCATATTACAGATTCCTGGGCGTCCCCACATATAAAAACTGTTTACATGGCAGATGCCTGAGCGTCCTGCGGCGTTGCCACGATTATGCTCCAATAGCAGTACCGAGTAGAGGCAAGGTAGAAATATCCAGGTCCTCCTCGATGCACGAGTGCAATAGACACGGGCCGTCAAATCAAAGGACAGTGAAACCGTTAGACAAACACTTACAACTCCTATGGTACCCGACTAGTAAAAGTAGACTGTTTATCTTTTGTGACGCACAAAAATGAAACATAAGTTTCATTTGTTCTAGGAATAAAAAGGGTCATTTCACATTTGTTCTTTGAACAAGATTAGTTAATCGTTAGGTTCATTTCGTCTCCATTTTTCAGTTAAGTAGTGTCAAAGATGATGATTCGAAGGTGATATCATTGTAAAAAATTCTAGGTACCTATAAAACGATAATATAACAACTTTGATTTTTCGCATAATTCCGAATAGTTTCAGAATTTTTTTTTTTTTTTTATGAGACACTTATATTCAATCAATATTTTGATGTTTTCTGGAAATTTTTTTAAAAATTGACTTTTGATCAGCTCAAGTCCAAATGTATGTAACCCAAAGGTGTTATTATCATTTGAGAAGAGTATAGATACCCAAAAAAACCTAAATTTTCGTTGTTTCAATTGAAGAAGTCTCAAAAAAATATTCCTATGAATAGTCATTGTGATACATCCTGTGTGCTGATATGATGTATATATGCGGTCATGACTTACTAAAAGAATGAAAGATAAGTATTGACAAAATTTCGAAAGATTATTCGCGATAGCAATAACCTGACACACCAAAATACTTAACATACTTTGAGATTATCGATTAAAATTTAATATTATGGTGTTCTCAAATTAAGTATACCAAATTTTGAGATACACTTTGAGATTAGTGTTTCTCGTAACTCATCGTTTCCTTTCTGTCAGAGCTATCAAGATGAGAATCTATATCATCAATGCTTTCCAGTTGTAATTCATCTTTTTTTTAATACTTTGACTACATGAGAGGGAAACCTATAATGTTCCAAGAACATCATGTGAGTCAGCAGTGGAATGTAGACACGGAAGATAGGCATTCGTTCTTTTCTTGAAGGTTTGGAGAATATGGGCATAGGGGAAAACTACCTACATAGTTGAGCCCATCGTGCATCCCGCGGTAAGAAGTTCAATCCTTTCTAGCAGGTTGTTCTGGGGGCAGTTTTGCTTCGCCGATGTAACGGTGCCTGAAAGATGTCAAAGCAGGGCATTCCAACAAGATGTCAGGGGCAGTTTCCCCCACCTCTACGTTTCACCTACATAATAGGATCATCTGTGATACCCATAGTATGAAGGTGTTCGTTACAATGACAATGACTCGTTAGGATTTCAGTCATCTCTCTGATGTCCCTTCTGTTCAGAGAAAGGAGTTTCTTTGATAGCCCAGGTAAAGGCTCATCGATAAATAGCTTGGCCTGCCTCATACGTGGTGATCTTGCCACAAGTCAGAGCACTCTTTGTACAGTTGACTCAGAAGTACAAGATCCCCACGCATTTTGCTACAACGACCATTGGCTCCTGTCAGACAGGGACGCCAGATGACCCCCGCCTGGTAAGGCAGTAAGTGATTTCAGTTCCTTCAACTCAACTGTATCCAGAGATCCAGATGAGTTGACTCTATTTCTCTTGGCTGGTTCAGCCAGTGAATCCTTGCATTATTTGACAAGTCTTGATGTGACTCTAGGTGACTTGAGAGCGCCCAGTGCAGACCGGCTGTTTGTACAAATACATATGCTCCTATTTACATAGTTTCTTCGCAGATTTTCCATGGTGCAAGTCAATATTGCGTAGACCTTCGTCTGAACCCACTAGGTGAAGAGTTTCACAGCTTAGCTGTCCGGTGAAGAAATGAAGTCTGGTAGAAAGTAGTTTGGTAGGTCTTGAGCTTGACAGTGAAGGGGTGACAATTTTGAGCTCTCCTCGTCCACGTTGAAGCAGACGAAATTTCTGATGAACTCTGACCATTGAAATATCTATAGAAAAGGGTATGAGCTAACACCAGACTATATTCTGGATCCTCATTCTTAATTAAGATGGCGGCAACTGACGGTGTCGGCGATCTCGATGGTGAGGAGAAAGTGGAAAAAAAGATGAAAAAAGCGAAATTCTGATGAAATGTTGTAGCAAGCTATGTGCAGTATATGTCTGTATAATTTGTTATGGTATTTTACACAAAAGTTATACAAAAAGTAACCCAAAAATACTATTTCTGAATGGTCAGAAAGTGGTAAGTTGCAGTGAGACCAGTGAGGTTATGAGAAAACAAGTGGAATTACAGGAGAGAAACAAACTTCTAGAAGCTGAAAATAGGTACTTCAAAGGAATAATTGCAGAAATCAGAGATAAAAACAATATCTTGCACATAAATAATGATTTACTCCTTCAAAAAATGAATAACTATGAAGAACAGATAATCTATCCACAAAAAGCCGAACAAAATACGATCAAATCAAACCGGAGCAAGGTAGTCTGTGGTCCCAGGAATGAAAGCAACCAACACGAATTGGTCCCACATCTGCACAAATTGATACTCCAATTCGGTTTCCAGATTCCGGAGAAGATTATGAAGTTAACAATCAGCCAAATGGGCTAATATCGTGCGCATCTGGAATTTCGGAAAAGGTTGGCCCAGGAGAAACAAAGACGGATACTGACAATCAGATCAAGAATGATGAGTTTCAACAGGTGAAATGGTGTAAACCAAGAAAAAATAACAAAGACAGATGGATTTTCAGGTGTTCAAAAAAATTATGGATATACCTACACAAGGTGAGGCGAGAAGCTACTGGAGACGGAATTAAAAGCTACATTGGGAGCAAAGCTAGATTGGAGGAAGATGAAATATGGGTGGAAAAGATCCCCATAATTGGCGATGGACTCAGAAAATATGTTGTTTCTGCTCCTCTGCAGAAGAAAGAAGAAATGTACGACTCTTGTTTTTGTCCAAGTGGAGTTGGCATTAAAAGATTTGACTTTCAGAACCACAAGCAATTTCTTGTGCAAATTAGACAGGATAATGGGGGGAATTTTTGACATATCAACAAACATTGGATCAGAAAAATTGTGAAATTAGTATTATACATCAAAACGTGCAGTCAATAGGTAACTGTGTAGACGAGTTGGAAGAGTTGATGTCAGATAACGCATACTCCCAAATTCTATGTATCACAGAACACTGGAAAACTGGGGAACCACTAAAAACATTTAGCCTGAAGGATTTCTTCTTGGAGGCAAGTTTCTGTAGACAAAATGACAATGAGCATGGTGGGACAGCAATATACCTAAGAAGAGGGACTTAGGGCGTAGAATGAGATGAGTTGAAAAATCGTCAATAGAGAATCAAATTGACTGTGTAGCGAGTGAAGTTATTATTGGAAGAAGAAAAGTGCTTATAGTTTCTATTGACAGGCCTTCAGGTGAGAACGTTGACATATTTTTCTCTATATTTGAATAAATTTTTAATGTGGTATATAATGAGAGAGGAGATGTTGTAATTGCTGGTGACTTCAACATCAATGTTTAAGAGGAAGCAATAGATAAATTCAGATTCTGTAATATGATGAACTCAGTCAACATCATCCACAAAATTAATAAGTACACCAGAGTTACACCATCATCTCAATCATGTGTAGATAATATGTTCACTAATATTAAAGACACACCTCCAAATCAGATCACTTCGCACAGAAATTAACATTTTTGACTCAGAGAACCACATGCTCCCATACTTATAGCATATGTTTCAATGTGAATAATGTGGAAAAATTCGAGAGTATAATGAAAAATCAAGATTGGAATCATATGAATGACATAGCTAGTGACAAAATAAATGAGCCGTGGGAAATGTACATAATTACATAAAAGTACAGGGAATTGCACATTACATTGCTGACAGCTTCTTGAGCTTCATAACTGATTATATTGATGAGTTAATAATTGATCAAAATCAGCCACATATAAGCAACACAACCAAATATATGAAATCCATGTCTGTTAATTTAGTTAGTGGAAGTGATTTCCTGAATATAGTTAAAAATCTGGAAAATAGAATGAGCAGTGGTGTAGATGAGATCCCGAACAAATCGATAAAAATTGTTGATGTTTAATTGCAGAACCTTTAGTCTGCATCATAAATAACTCCTTCAAAATTGGTATATTTCAGTTGAAAACGGCATGTATAATTCCTGTATGATTGATTCTTACAGCATGTAAGTTGATAAGTGACTCTCAACATGGTTACTTGGAAGAAAAATCTACCAATACTGCAAATTTTCAGTTCATACAGCATATAATAGATTCATTAAAGGATGATACATTAGCATTTGACTCATTCTTAGACATTTCTTAGGCATGCGATTGCTTGAATCATGAGATATTGTTAAATAAGCTGGAATATTGCGGAATAAGGGGACCAGCTCTAAGATGGTTTAGATCATACTTAGAGGATGGGAAACAGACGGTGAAGATCACGAAAGATGAAGTTGAGGGAAAATCCTCCGAAAAAATATCAAACATCAGTATTCCACGAGGTAGCATAACGGGACCATCGCTTTTTAGAGTTTACGTGACTGATTTGAATAATTTCATGAAGCTTAATGAGGCTTGTAAATTGATTAATTATGCTGACGACACAAATATGCAAGTAAAGGCTCCTAATATGATCAGTATGATTGCCAAAGCAGATTTAGACTCTGAAAGAGCCAAATCTTGGTTCATACAAAATAAACTGGTTCTTAATGAAAATAAAACAAATCTCGTACAGTTCAAAACTATCTATGCCCGCACTGACTTGCCTTTTGATGTTAGTTTAGGTAGAAAGAACTTTATAGTTAGTAAGCACTCCAAGTTCTTGGGGGTCTATATAGATAGTTTTTTATGCTGAGTTATCCATGTTGAGCAACTCTGTCAAACTGAGTCACATATGTTACTCACTCAGGGTAATTGAAAAATATGCAAGCTTTCAAACACTGAAAATATTGCATTACGCAAATGTCGAAACAAGAATAACATATAGTTTGATATATTTTGGCAGTAGTAGACATATTGAAAAAGTGTTCTTAATTCATGAACGAGCATTGAGAATAATGTTGAAGTTGAAGTACAAAGAGTGATGTAGGGGCTATTTGAAGAAAAATAGGATACAGAGAGTACCAGCTTTATACATTCAAGAATATCTGTTATTTCTGTTCAGAAATAGGCATTTACTCACATAATTTGAAACAATAGGCCTATACCCAACTAGACATGTAAATCTGTAAATAGACTGAGTGTAACTGAAAAAGGGGCACTGTACTCTTCCATCAAATGTTTCAAGAAGTTGCCAGAACACATCAAAGTTATCAATAATCTTACTGCATGTAAAAAAGAAATCTATAATATGTAAATAAACTTGGAACCCTATACAATGAGAGAATTTTATAATATGTAGGTATTTTTGAGATCAACACTATTTTCTTCGATGGCTGCTCTACATGCAATGTATTGTAATTATATCTCAAAATGAAGATTATTATTATTATTATTATTATTATTATTATGCAATGAATGAACACCTTGTAAATTGGGTAAACTACTACCACAGTAGTTAGAGGATACATTAATAAAGCTTTATGGGTTCACCATCCACTTCAAAGACACAGCGGTTTTGAGTTATTAGAAACAACATGATCAGGATAATTTTATATAGTGGCTTCGAGAATATTGTAGAAGTGTGTGTGTGTGTGTGCGTGTGTGTATGTGTGTGTATGTGTTTTATGATAAAATGTCTTGTGCTGAAGTGACATTGAGATGTCAAGACCTTACAACTAATACAAAAAATAAAAGTAATTTGAAACCAATTTGAATTTGTTGAAATACGTATATCGGCAGTCATGCTCTCAACTACATCGGCTTCCTCATTAATAATTCATGTAAGATAATTTTCAAAAGATCTATTGTATCGTCACTTGATGAACTGCATTCAAACTAGAATATTGAAAATAAAAAGCCATTACGCTATTAGTTCGATGAATTTCCAACCCTGATTTACAACAAAATTAACAGAAAAGTTTGAATAACTTTATTTTGTTTTATACAAAATAATCTTCATTGTGGAATAATTAACTACCTTCTACTCAACAAATAAATATATATTCTGGAATGATATCACACGTCCAAACGCAACGAATGAAAATTGAAGTTCAGCTTCAATAGACAAATCTGCATAAATTAATCAAAGAACAAATTGTATAACACTCCGTAATTCCAACAAATTTTTATGATATTTGAAATAAAACATCGGGACAGTCGCAGCAGCTATTGTACAGTTATATTCCTCGCGAAACGTTAAGTTTACACATACAATGCTGCCAATTACGGACGCCGAGGAATTTGTGAAGTAAAAGCTGAAATATGCAAGAAGGACGCCGAGGGATTGATGGAATAAATCATGTATATACATCGGACATACGACGGCGCGCGCTGCGCCTCTCACTGCAAACCGATTGAACTATTATATACAGCGTAACATACAAATAATTCATCTCACTATAATCTGGGCGTCCTAGTCGATTTTCGGCAAACACTTCTATAACACTATACGAGTCCTCTGGCTAAATTTCAATGGGGATACCACTCGGCGTCCACATACGGACGCTCAGTTTGACATGGACGCCGAGAGAATAGTAAATCGACAATGTACGGACGCCAAGAATATAGAGGGATGTATATATATATATATATATATATATATATATATATATATATATATATATATATATATATATATATATATATATATATATATGTATATATATATGTAGAACTGGATTCTCGGGTATTGATCCGCGTTGTGTGGTTTCGATCCTCAAAAGGACCAATTTCACGACGTTTCGGCAAAGTCGCATTCGCCATCTTCAGGTGATTCGACAGTAGAGTCTGGAAAATCTAGGCGAACAGGCAAACTGGCAAATGCGACTTTGCCGAAACGTCGTGAAATTGGTCCTTTTGAGGACCGAAACCACACAACGCGGATCAATACCCGAGAATCCAGTTCTACACATTACGTCCGCGAGAACCTAAGAAGAAACATATATATATATATATATATATATATATATATATAGATTTAAAAAAGGGAAACCTGAGATCATTTGGAGTTATATAAGACCAAGGTGAGATCTTTTTCGGAAGCCGAGATCCAATTTCGGATCTCGACTTTCTTTGCATGTATATCAATTTTATATAATTGAGCCGATGTAGTAGAGTTCTAATTAAAAATTTCTGTCGGATCTCGAAATTCTAGTTTATTTCCAATTTCATACACCAGTTGTTCGCAAATGGTCCGATAGAGTTCGCTCATGTGCCGTGTATATATGAATACGTTTCTGAACAAACCGAGATCCGAAATGTTGGCAACGTAGCAAATTCAATAAAACTTTGTCGTTGCATTTAGCGAGCGAAAACCAAACAATCATAGTTCATAACGTCATTTTACACACTAGGTTGTTTTCATTTCCGTTTCAATTGATAATTACTTCTAAATTTTAAATATATCCGATTGAGAATAAATTTGATTTTGTATCCAAGCTAAATTCTGTTATATTAGATAGGTACAAAAAAAAACTACTGCATTCATTTATTCTTAATTAGCAATTCTATAATGAATGAACACCTTATCGCCGTAAATAGTATTTACATGAGAGGTATGAATATAAGATCAATTTCTTTTTTACAATCAAGAAATACATATGATTGTTATTTACTTATTTCACTATTTCTTTGTTGAAAAATGATGCTTAACCTCTAAAAGTTGATTCATCAAAATATTATGACAATTTAACTTAATTTTGCAAACCACTTAATCAGGTAGGTAACATTAACGCAAATCATTATACTATTATAAATAAATAATATAAAATAAACACTTAGTGTTACTTATGCTGTTATACTCGCATAAGCCAAGAACGTGTCGTCATGGATAAAGTTATTTCTTCAAAACGCTTTTTGAAAGAATCTATTCTATGATTAAGCAATATATTGTAACATATATCATCCTGATAGAAAACAGTGCCCGAATGTATTCTATATCTAAGCCGTTTCCGATTTTAATAACTGAATTAGTATAATTTTGCCAAATAAAAATAACCTTTTTGCAAAATTTCTCTTATCTTGTTATTAACACGTTTGGAATGGCATATTTCGCAATTGAGAACCCTCGGGTTTCGCTCGTGTGGAACATGATCCATTCCAAACATACTTTAATGTGGAATACGTACAGATACGCTATCATGTCGTTACGACCGAGACTGGTCACGTGAACGTTAATGAATAGGCCATATAAAAATTGTGATAATGGGTCTGCAAGGCAACAGTGATAAATTAGTTATTTCTTAGAAACTGCACGTTTCTCGTTTTTGGTGTTCCTCAGTTTTGGAGTCGCTCAGCCTAGAAAAATTATTCTGAGAATATCTTCTGATGTGGGTGTCTATGATAGCAATTTTTTTTTAGACACAGAACCTAGAAAAGTGACATTTTCTACCATTCCCCCAATATGCACTCATGCAGCTGAAAGGTGGCCAAAACACGGTACTTCCGAGAGTAAACTTTCTATGTTTAGAATACCTACTTTTCAACCTGAAAGTATATCAAGTGTGACCTTACTTTCATCAATTCTCTAAAATGATCTGGCTAATTGTGATCATACCTTAAAGAAAAAATTGTCTTAAAAGAAAAGCTTTCTATATATAATTTGAGTTTAGATGTAGTCTCTCAAGTTAAGATTAGTTTATAACTCAAGGTATATCTAAAATCGTTAAAAAAAAGTCCTAGCGCAAAAATGTTTGCATCAAAGTAATTTTCATCGAATTTTAAGAAACATATCGGAATCAGCTGCTGCAGTGGCTCAGAGGTTTGGATTATTACTCTTACGCAGTAGCACTCAGGTTCGATTGCCAGAAGCGGGAAATCTACTATATAGGAAAATAAACTAGAGATGTGCTGTCTCTTGGAATCTTTTGCTGTTACTCTTCGCAAATCATTTGATTTGGTTTCTGATTTTTATAAAATTGTTCTACAGTCTATAAGATACTCTTCTTCGCATTTGTGTGAAGTTAATGAACTGAATTATTTATTTCTCTATCTTAACACAACGAAATAATATCCAAATCAATGCTTTGAAGAAATTGTAAAAAATAATTGCCGCTTCTGAGGAATCAAACCCGAGTGCTGATGCGTGATAGAAACAATCAAAACCTCTAAGCCACTAAGGCACAGCTGACTCTAATATCTTATTGATAGATCTCATGTTTAAGTTCACTTCAATAATTGTATTTGTGGAACGATTTTGTAGAAATTTGGGGAAAAGCAGATTCAAATCAATATAAATTTACTGTAAAAGTTTTGAATCGATTCAATGTATACTTTACTTTTTTCAAAGATTTCAAACCCTTACAGAAGGATGTTTATTACATATATATTTATGGTTTCGACGTTTACCTAGTGTAAATTCATAATACCTCGGAAGTTGGAGAATAAAACTCAAATTTTACACAAAACTTCTAACATTTAATTTAAAAATGCTGACAAATTGTTTCACCACACTGTGGCATTATCTCCTCGCTTTGATAATGCCACAGTGTGGTGAAACAATTTGTCAGCATTTTAAAATTAAATGTTAAAAGTTTTGTGTAAAATTTGAGTTTTATTCTCCAACTTCCGAAGAAAAGATGTTTATTACAATAGGGTTTGCCTTCAAATAGATTTTCTGTAACAATTTTAGAAATAACTTGAGTAAATACAATATACTCTTCGTCTTCGGAGAGTATAACAATTCAGTTTATTATCTTTACACAGATGTGAATAGCATCTTATAGTATATGAAACTATTATAAGTTTATTATCTTTACACAGATGTGAATAGCATCTTATAGTATATGAAACTATTATATAAAAATCAGAAACCACATTTGCGAAGAGTAACCACAAAAGATTCCAAGCCGCAACATATCTCTAGTTCAAGTGTTATATTGTATACACAGTGTGAACTTGTTTATAGTTCATATGAATGAAAGTCAAGTTTAGAAATACTATTAAGCATTTATTCAAGAAAATATTTGGTGTCAGACGAAAATATTACAAACAAGTGTTGTTACGATCGCTTCTGATCTCTGAATATATTGTAAACAAACACTTTTATTTGCATCCAAGTTTTATCTTTGAACATATCTTCATGATCATTTTGAATTTTCAGGCATTCATGTTTTCTAGGAGTTATTTTATCTCTAATGTGTTTTTTGAAAAACTCCTTCATTACAGATTTTTGTTTATTACTCCACGACCCACGTTGTCGATCCTTAACTTTTTTCCTGTTATTTTTCTTACTAGTACCTATAACAATGAACTATGATTTTAAAATCCTCAATTGAACAATTAATTTACCTTCATCGCTTTCTGAGCTGGAATTGATCTCATCTTCCAAACACTCAGCAGTTTGTTCATTTTCTTCAATTACAGATTTTTGTTTATTACTCCACGCCCACGTTGTTGATCTTTAATTTTTTTCATATTATTTTCCTTACTAGTACCTACAACATTGAACTATTATTTTGAATTCCTCGATCAAACAACTAATCTACCTTCATAAGGTTTTGAGCTGAAATTGACCTCATTTTCCAAACACTCAGCAGTTTGTTCATTTTCTCCAATGCTAGATTCTAAAACATAATGCAATAATATCAGGGTTATAACGAATAGATTATGTTTCCACAGATTTTAGACATTCCCTTCGAAAGTTTACAATCAACATCTGATTGATGTAGCCATGCACAATATTTCGCCATAAAAAAAAGCATACAAAACTTAATTCAAAGAATTACCACTGTCACTGTCCTTTTTCCCAAGATCACATTCATTAAAACTTTCTAAATTTACATCAATTTCTTCAAGAGCTTTTCCATGATACTCGGCCCCTACTCCTTTATCCATCATGAGTAATAATTTAGCTATCTTCGCCGTTTGATACACATCTTGCGGTAGTCTACATTCGAAATCATAATATAATTTTAATATAGACAGATTATACATTTACCTATCAAGTTAGGATACTGAGATAAGAATATTATGCAAGGGGACGATATGACATACCATTTAAAACAAGTTAGTTGGACCCTATATTGGTTAGGATGTAGTAGCTAATTGGAGATAATATACTATTCTCATCGAATATTATATCATACTTGATGCATAACTGAATGCTGTATGAAACATCAACAAAAAGCATGTCAAATTTATGAAGTGCGAAATTGACCAAACTAACAGTGCCGCATACTCGACTTATCAGAATTGCACAGTCATCAGTTTTATGTTATTTGAATTCAGCCAACGATATTTGTAAATAGAACTGACCATGTAGCAAATTTTAAATTTTGAATGTGAAAAGACCAATAGAAAAATACACTCGTTTTTAAAGACTAGTTTGGAAGACCAACAAGGGTAGCCTCACCTGTAAAACTCTTCATGCGTTTTCTTTGTGTGACCCATGAAAGAGGCCATCTGTTCTTTTTCAGTTTCGTTCAAATTTAGCAGTTGTAGAACAGTGGCTATTTGTTTCCTCAAACGTGAAGATGTCAATGTTTTTGGATTTACAGCGCCACAGGAAGCTGCATATTTTCGGAGGACCGATGACCCATCTACCCATTTTTCTTTACTGCCGATTAATGCAAAAAGGAATGGATTTTCCGTTGGAATTAGATTATTTTTCTCTCTGCTAGATAAAAGCACTTCTACACATCTTTGAACATTTTTTGGAAACAGAATCGGAATAGATTTGCTACCTTTTCCAATGGTTATAATTCGCTTGAAATGGGCTGATAATACTTTTTCTGCTTCAGTTAATACTTTCAGACACTCTTCTTGACTTTTGTTAGTAGTGCTTTGTGTGTAGGAATCTAATTTGATATATTGAACATCACCAACTCTTTTCCGATTAAGTAAAATTGTTAAAACAAGAACAGATTCTGTCAATTGTTTAAAAGATAATACATCATTAAAGTTTTCGTTTAATATGTCCATGCTTCGTTCAGCAATACTAAGAGCATACTGTTTAAATTTAATAACATCACTTGTTATCGGTAACGTTTGATATTTTTTTCCGTGTTTTTCATTGAGATCTTTCAATGCCAAACTGCCCATGTCAAATTTCCATCTTTCGTTCACCAATGACCGAAAATTTTTGACAGACTTGAGCGCTCTCGTGTAATCAGTGATTGGAAGAACAGGATCCTGCTTCAATAATAGCGTTTTAGCTGCTAAACATGCAGCCAAAAGAATTGTTTTCAAATGCATTGCTAAAGATGGTGATTTGAACATTTTCGATGTGGCATCGTAGCCACAGATTATTTGTGCTGCATGGATAACCTTCTCATAGTTTTTTGTATTCATTGCTTCTTGCATTGTGGCTAAACCATAAATATCTTGAAGAGGAATAAGAAGCCTGCCAAGTTCTCGTATTTTATTAGAAACTGCATTTCTAATGTGAGGTCTTTTATGTTTACGTAAATAATCTTCACCATACTGGCAGATAACAGGGTCATTTTTGCCGTTAAAAGATGCTCTATCTGCGTGCATTTTCGGAAACACCTCAGTTTTCAATCTCAGTTTATCAAAAAAAGATTTCCGAGATGCCTTAAAAACCAACAGATTTTGTCCTAGACTTGCAATATTACATTTATCGCCATTATGTGGTTTGTATGAACATATTTTTGAATGCTTTCGCAGCGATCCTAAACGATATATGCCTTTGCAGTATGGACATGGCATGAACTCTTGAGCTTCTTCTACATCTCCCTGCCTCTTTTCATAATTTTGTGTGGCTCTTTGAACTGGTCTAATTTTGTTTTCATCTAGTAGAGTTAGGTTCCCTTCCTTCCTCAATAAATTAATCATGTGTTTCCTTTTTTTATCCCCTTTCGGAAGTTGCACAATTTTAAGAACTGAATCTTCTTTTTCGTGATTTCGAAGTAAGTGTCGCGAAAAATTTGTAACATCGCGGTTACAATAAACACATCTATCTTTCTTATCCCATATTCTACTTTTTCGGTGGCTAATGTCAACAAGTTTCTTTGAATCGCCTATTATTCCAACGCTCTGTATGTTTGAAAAAAAGGTATTGATCATAAAATGCCAAATTTTATAAGCTATGAATCATTAAATTTAATTTATAAATGCTGAAAATTGTCAATTATACTCTCATTTTGTTTTTTTTGCAAACACAATTAATAGTCACTTTCCTTACCTGAATACTAATTCTATTTTTGGCTGCTATGGTGGTGGTATTGCTGTTGTTTTCATCTCTGGTTAACAAGAACTAAAACAAAATTGAATAGGTCCATGTTGAAAAACAATTTTTGAATATTCTAATAAACATCAATTTTTGAACAAGATGATTTTTTTATGGATCATTTGAGCACTGTTTCTTTCACTATACTTATTATTTGATATCAATTTTGCCTAATATTATTACTTACACTGATGTCCTGCAAAATTGTTGTATTCGCATTATCTATATCATTATTATTATCTTCCTGCATATGAAATTGCTCCTACAACAAATTAATGAGTAAAGAGAGTGTAAAAAAGAATTAGTTATACCTACTTCATACATGATAGACTTTGAGACTGGTATTTGTTCTGATGACATATATTCTGTACTATCACATTCATTCTCATCGGGTTTCCATGATGTCTGAAAAATACAGTTAAATACACAAGTCACATAATAATAATTAATTATATTGTATTCATATTATCTATTAGATATTGAGTATTTTTCAATTTGCATTATGAACCTTACATATTTTCAAATGATAAAAAATTTGCAAAGTCCATATCTATCCTACTAAACTTACTGATGATTCTATAACCTCTGTCTCAGATTTATTTTCTTCCCCAGCATCATTTGATTCATGCTCCGATTCCATTTGAATTCCCTTGAAGAACAAAACTAAATTGAGGACGCACAATTGAGTATTCATAAAATACAAATATTTTCAAAAACAGAAGGTTTCGGCAATCATTAATTCATAAGCTCCACACCAATACCAGATTCAAAACACTACATATGAGTTTTCTTGAATACTCGTAACATCATCACAAGAAAATAATTGATTTACATGCATTTTCTGATTACATTGGCATAATCATTTAAATAATGTAAGTACCTATATGATCCTTCAGAACCAAATATTCCAATTTTACCTAAAATAGATAAGTACTCTTTAACTCACTTGATTGCTACGTTTTTCAATTATATTGGTTTTCCACTTTTTAAATTCAATCCAAGGATCATTTACTTCGAATTTGTCGATTTCATGTACATCATAAATTGAATTGACTATATTGGCTTCATTTTTTCTGTAAAAGCTGCTTTCTTCTAGAAGAAGTATGGATTTCTCCATTTCTGATTTTATATGAAAATAAAATAAACTTACCCTTCTTCTCTTGAGTACCAATTGTATTATTTTGTAATAAATTTACTGATGACTCTGTGGCCTCTGTCTCAGATTTACTTTGATCCTCAGCATCATTTGATTCATGCTCTGGTTTCATCTCAATTTCCTTGAACAACGAAACTAAATTGAGATTATCACCAAAAACAGAAGGTCTCAACAATCACTTATTAATAAGCTCCACACCAATTCCAGATTTTAAAAAACTAGGTAATTCTATTGTTGAATATTCCAACATTACGAGAAAACCATTTGTTCATATTTCAACATTACGAGAAAACCATTTGTTTACATGCTTTTTTCTGATTATATTGGCTTAATTATTTAAATAATATAAGTACCTATATGATTAATATTCTAATAACCTAAAATAGATAAGTACTCTTTCACTCACTTGATTGCAATGTTTCTCAAATTCAATCCCCGGATCATCTACTTCAAATACGTCGATTTCATCTACATCAGAAACTAAATTGTTTTTTCCGTAAAAGCTGCTTTGTTCTAGAAGAAATTTCGGTTTGCTCACTTCTGTCTCATCTTATGAAAATCTGATTATAAATTTAAACTTACCTTTCTTCTCCAGACTACCAATTGCAGTATTTGGAGTAACACGTGCTAATTCAACGAGTCGTTTGCCACGATCACCCATTATTATTGTTTTATGAATAATGAATCACTTTAACTTAACCCAAATGTAAACACTACGCGAAGATTCTTGAAATAGCGGTAAAACGACGAGATGAGGTTATATTAGCATGAACATAGGACTAGGATCTCATTCAGACCGTAGCGTAGACCATAAAGTTTAGTGATTCGTTGTAAGGCTGCCTGAACAATTCTACTAGATTAATGGTTATGACAAATTTGGCAACAGCGCAGGATCTCAACTATTTCTTATACATAATATAATACACTTAAGGATCTCTACTTGCATATTTTTGTAGTGGATCTCACTTCACCTAACTTTTAACATGAAAAATAAAATGCAAAGTTACTTTCCCCTCTGTGGTAGTAACGTTCAAGATCATTGTATATAGACTGTTTATGAAAGATATATTCAAAGATTTATATTTCACATGAGGGATCTCAGGTTGTCCTAGTTTTATTCGGATCTCATCTTGGATAGAAAACGTATATATATATATATATATACATATATATATATATATATATATATATATATATATATATATATATATATATATATATATATATATATATATATATATATATATATATATATATATATATATATATAAACAAGTTTAAAGTTTCTTTGCCTAATTGGCCACTATCGTGTATGTAACTTAAGAGATATAGAATTAAATTTTCTGAATTATGAAGATAACTTAGATAATTTAACATAGGATTATAAAGATGAATAAACGTAAAAGATTGAACCATAGGCGGGATTCGAACCCACATTTCTGGATTTCTAGTCCAGGGTGTTTACCAATTACACCACTTCGGTCCTGTTAGATTTTTATATTTTTGTAAATATAAACCTCTGAAAGGATAGTAGATCATTGATGAACACAATGCGATTCGATGCCCTACCATAGATCAACTATTCACGCACATTCATCTAAAGTTCAGTCGTTTTTTGAAGTAAGGATTGTAGGTTAGTACTGCTATGGTTGGCAGTTACTTGACAGTTCTTATTCAAATGACAGCATCCTGGTTCTTATATATTTCAATAGAACTGACTGAGAATTGTTCTGGTTAATTATAAACAAGTTTAAAGTTTCTTTGCCTAATTGGCCACTATCGTGTATGTAACTTAAGAAATAAAGAATTAAATTTTTTGAATTATGAAGATAACTTAGATAATTTAATATAGGATTATAAAGATGAATAAACGTAAAAGATTGAATCCCGCCTATGGTTCAATCTTTTACGTTTATTCATCTTTGCTTGCTTTCTAAAGCGGGTTTCCATGTTGCTGGTAATCTTAGAACGTCATCTCGTTTGTCAAGACTATGTGGACGTTTCTCGATCTCTACTGCCTCTCTGGTTATTCTGGTGTAGTCCAGGGTATTTACCAATTACACCACTTCGGTCCTATTAGATTTTTATATTTTTGTAAATATAAACCTCTGAAAGGATAGTAGATCATTGATGAACACAATGCGATTCGATTATAATCCTATGTTAAATTATCTAAGTTATCTTCATAATTCAGAAAATTTAATTCTATATCTCTTAAGTTACATACACGATAGTGGCCAATTAGGCAAAGAAACTTTAAACTTGTTTATAAGTAACCAGAACAATTCTCAGTCAGTTCTATTGAAATATATAAGAACCAGGATGCTGTCATTTGAATAAGAACTGTCAAGTAACTGCCAACCATAGCAGTACTAACCTACAATCCTTACTTCAAAAAACGACTGAACTTTAGATGAATGTGCGTGAATAGTTGATCTATGGTAGGGCATCGAATCGCATTGTGTTCATCAATGATCTACTATCCTTTCAGAGGTTTATATTTACAAAAATATAAAAATCTAATAGGACCGAAGTGGTGTAATTGGTAAACACCCTGGACTAGAAATCCAGAAATGTGAGTTCGAATCCCGCCTATGGTTCAATCTTTTACGTTTATTCATCTTTATAATCCTATGTTAAATTATCTAAGTTATCTTCATAATTCAGAAAATTTAATTCTATATCTCTTAAGTTATATATATATATATATATATATATATATATATATATATATATATATATATATATATATATATATATATATATATATATATATATATATATATATAACATACCGTGCATCAACTCTTCTGTTGATATTCTTGAACCATTTGTAATATTTGTATGTTTTCTTGGTATATTGGTTCGTATATATACTGATAATGAAATAAAAATTCTGTTTTTGACGTTTCCACAATGTTTATTGCCTTTATCAAAATTGTTAATTGAATTAGTGTTTCCATGTAATTTAGAAAAGAATAGATGATTTCGATTAATGAAATGCGTCTGCAGCCGACTTATGTTTTAAGATCCAATTAAAACTGCAGAAAAACATTGGATCGGTTGTGTGTGAAAGAGTAATGTATGGCTAATTACAATTTGAAATGAATTGAATTTGATTAAATACAAGACATTTTAAGATTGTACAATTATAAATATCTATGAATTATTGTATGAATTAGTTATTCTATGATAAGCATTTCAGATCTATCATAATCAACTATTCAAGTTTAAGATAAATCTATGGAATTTAACCTCAAAATTGTTACTCCATAGTGTCATAGTTAAGTAATACTTCATCTTTTTTAGGTTGAATTTTAAATAGACAAATGGAAAGTGACACTTCAAATTAATAAAATTTTGTTAAGTTTACAATAATCTAATTCAAACTTAACGGGATAGACCAAGGTGTAAATCCCTCAGTCTCGGATGTAAGCTCGGCTGACCTTAGATAGCCGAAGGTCAGCCTAATTGACAAGCCGAGCGTTTCGATGTTTCGATAGAAAACACCGTGTATCGGCTTGGCAACATGCCGCCTGAGCATAAGATCTTGCTTCGCGGCATTTATCTGGGCTTTCAGGAGAGAAGGTAGGACCTCGAGGTTGCCCTCTAGTCGGCCTTCTCGACCGATCTGAAATCCGAGACCAAGTTCTTCCGTATCTTTCTGTGCTGCCTTAACGATAAATGCCCCCACTCTGGCCAATTCGTGACTTTTAACAAGACACAGGAGCAGGTCCGAGCTCCTAAGAACTTTACAAACTATACTCAGAACCACACTTCGATGCAGACTCTCCAGACTGAGAGGTCCCCTACCTCCCCGATGACGTGGGAGATAAATGCGGGAAATGGACGACCTAGGATGCAAACTGTGATGGATATGTATCATTTCCGGGTGTTTTTATCGAGTCTATGCAGCTCATCTACCGTCCATTTCACCACTCCAAAAGAGTGGAGCAGGACTGGAACGGCAAGCATATTTGTTGCAGGCACCTTGTTTTCACTCGACAGTTCGGAAGACCAAATCTTACTAACAAGGTTCCTGTTTTTGCCTTGGAAGCCAACTTTACCTGGGAAGCGTCATAATTGGGACGCTGTTCAATTCCCAGGTATCGATAAGTCTCTCCAGCATTAAGGTGTTCAAAGATGCTTCCGTCGGCAAGCTGCATATTCTCGTACACTTCCGAGGAAACCTGAAGCAGAACATAAATCAACTCTACGGGGAGAAGATAACCCACGAAACTAAGATCTTCGAGAACCTACGATCCAAACGAAGCAAGCTATTGTGTACCCTCACCTTCTTGGAACGCTGCAGAGACGAGGACATCATTCCGAAAAGCATGCAGATCAAATTTCACAAGAATAATTCCAAAACAAACATAATTCTAAGAAGAACAAGCCGTGCCCTGATTCGAGAATTCATCCAAGACACAAGAAAGATCCTGGACAAAACCAACAAGGAGCTATTACAACTACATCTGGAACTAAGCAGCAGACTACATCCATTACTCTGGAACAAAATAGACCAGCTGTCGGATTTCCGTTCCAAAACAGACGCCGAATGGACCACTGCCAAACAGAAGAGGAAATTTGAAGAGCTGAAGAGGACTCAAAGGCCCAATAAGGAGGTACAGCCGTTGGACATCAATAAACTGGTGTACAATTTGTCAAGTTTTCCTCTAGACCACAACGAACAACGTGTCCTCGCCAAAGGATCCAACTACGCAATAGCACCCACCCAGATTCCTACCGAAGACATCATTTGCTGTGTAGAAGCCTCAATAACAAGTCTTCCATCCACATCAGCTGACGCCATACGACAGGATGTAGTCCGAATTCTGAAAAAAGCTGAACCTCCAAAGAAAAACCTGACACGAGATGAACACCATGCTCTGATGAACCTAAGAGCAAAAACTGACATCATCATACTACCAGCAGACAAGGGCAACGCAACTGTAGTAATGGACATCAAAGAGTACGATGACAAAATTCAAACACTATTACAAGATGACACTTACCAACCGATAGCCACTGACCCCACTACGTACCTGGAGAAAACCACCAGAACAAAAATCAAGGCAAGCCAAATCGACAAAGAAGAACAGCAGAGATTAATACCAAGAGAGAAATCGTCGAAGTGCCCGAAACTGTACGGCCTTCCCAAGATCCATAAAGAAGGAGCTCCACTTAGGCCTATCGTCAGTTCGATAGGTTCACCTCTACAGGAGCTCGCAAAATTCCTAGCAAAGAAGCTACAACCCTATGCCGAAGAAGACGAATCTTACGTGAAGAACGCAAGCCACTTCATCGAACGCATAAAGAACATAAAGCTGGAACCTGGCCACATGCTCGTGAGCTTCGACATCGTTTCACTCTTCACTAATATCCCCATCGATGAGGCCGTCGAAATTATCCAGAAGAAATACCAGATACGAAAGGACATCATCGAACTTACCAAACACTGCCTCAAAAATACGTACTTCATCTACAAGGACCAAAGATACAAACAAATTGAAGGGGCGCCGATGGGATCACCCTTATCCCCAGTATTAGCCAACCTGTTTATGACAGACTTTGAAGAACGAGCCATCCAAACAGCCAGCCAAAAACCAAAACTATGGCTACGATACGTAGACGATACGTTTGTTATCTGGACTCACGGAGAAGCCGCACTGACAAAATTTCTGAGCCACATAAACAGGATTCACGAAAAAATCAAGTTCACAATGGAGATCAAGAAGGACAACCAACTACCCTTCCTAGACGTTCTTGTGAGCAAGACAAACGGCAGAATAGGACACACCATAAACAGGAAGCCAACACACACGAATCGTTACTTCAACGCCCAGTCACATCACCATCCAGCACAACTCCAATCCGTAATAAAAACACTCATAACCAGATCAGACCGACTAACCGACAATGACCACAAACAACAAGAAATGCAGACAATACAAACCACGCTACAACAAAACGGGTTCTCAAAAGACAATATCAGACGAGCACTAAGACCACGACGCCAGACAGATCGAACCACAGAAGAAGAAAAAAGAGAACCTGTCGCCAAAGCCCATCTGCCATACGTCAAAGGTACTACAGAGAAGATCAGCAGAATTCTCAAAAAACACAACATTGAGACAAGTTTCAAAACGACAAGAAAGATTGGTCAAGTACTGCCTAACGCTAAATCCAAAATAAATCTGGAAACACAAGGGGTCTACGAAATACCATGCAAAGATTGCGGAGGAAGCTACATAGGACAAACTAACAGAAGAATCAACATTCGACGTGAAGAACACCGCAATGCAGTCGCAAAGCAAGAAACAACATCATCACTTGCCGAACATGTGAGAAAAACTTCACATGAAATCGATTTTGACAACACCCGAGTCCTAGCCAGCCTGGAACACAAAAGAAAACGCATCATAAGAGAAGCTATCGAAATCGAGAAGCGACCTTCAAATCTCAATACAAGAGATGATACACAGAGATTACCAACTGCTTGGAAACCCGCCCTTCAACCACCCAGGAGAACAGTCAACCAGACTAATTCAACGGACCGGCAAACTCGCTCAAACGCAACGAACCGACAAAATCGCTCGAACGCAACAGACAAACAAACTCAATCAGACGCATCAAACCGGCAAAATCATCCAGATGTAACAAGGATACATAAAACACCAACAGGATCAACGGAGATCAGTTTCAAGTTAACTCGAAGCAGAGCAGCAGCCCTGAAGAGAAGACCTGAAGATGGCACATGAGATTGTGCCGAAACGTCGTCATATCAACGGTTTCTATCGAAACCAATCTACGGCAACGCGGAGTATATCCCGGCAACCCAATACAGCATCCAACGCCCGCGGAAACCTGAAGCAGAACATATATATATATACTTTTTTTTTTTTTTTTTTTTTACATTCAACATTCAAACTTGGTCGGGGCTGCTGCGAGCTCCGACGACATCGCAGCAGTCGCGCCAGAAAAACCTAAAAGGCGGTTAACCGAAGCTACTCCTCCCCACCGGTCGGTAAGTAGCTTCAGGTTCCTAAATCGTGTGCCCTAAGTATTCTAATTGAACCCAGAATGACTGCCTTTTGCATCCGGTCTATCAAGATCTGCGCCGAGTTCCTACAGGCCGGAATGATCTTCAAGTTTGAACGCAGCGAAGACCGAATTCCGCCCAAAACACCGATGATCAGAACCACTAATACGACCTTGTGGCCTGGGTATAGCGTGCGGAGCTCGAACAGGAGGTCTTGATACTTTGTCCATTTTTCCTCCTCTTTCAAGACTATGTTCTTCTCTGCCGGAGCGGAGAATTCGATGACATACATAGTCTTGATTAGTTTTTCGAGGAGGACAACGTCAGGCCTATTTGCTTGTATGGACCTGACGGTCGGAAACGGATAATTCCAGAAGATCTGGCATTTTTCGTTTCCGACAACGGACTCGATATCTCCTGGCATGTAAGGCAGCACCGGCTCTTGGTATATATATATATATATATATATATATATATATATATATATATATATATATATATATATATATATATATATATATATATATATATATATATATATATATTTACATCCCGCTATCTCCAGGGCGTCCTTTCACTATTCCTACTCTGAGCGTCCACTGCGTATTTCTCATGCAATCCCTACTATAACGTATGAATATATTCCAACTTTGAACAGTAGAGGTCGTAATAAGTTCATATCCTCCATATTATAGGAAACAATTTTTAAAATTTGCATTCTACTGATTTCAGAGCGTCCGTTCATAAAGCCGCTCCCGAGCGTCCAAAATATACAGTAAAGCTTTCAAATTCCGGGTACTCAGCGTCCTCGGAGTATAGTTTGCTTTCATACACCACATTTCTGAGCGTCCAGCGATGTTGCCAGTTCAGAAGGCTTATAATCGATATGAAGGATTTTACAAATCAGAAGATAATGCTAATCCTTTCGGACCGTTGTTGAATAAAACTGTTTTGTTGGTCCTCTATAACAGTCCCAAAATTTACATTGCGTATCATATTCTTTCTTGAATAACTGATGAACATTTCAGTTATATTTAAAGTTCAAAATTGGAAATATTCAATATGTAATGTATTTTTTATAAGAAAATGTATAGATACATTTATTACTTAACTTGAAATTGCGTATTTTTCTAACCAAACGAAATTTTCTGTGGGAATTGAGGTGATCATACATAAATTTTTGAGAAAATTTAAAGGCAATGAGAATGAAAAATTCCTCAACTAAAAACGCACTTTATTCAACATAATCAAACTTGAAACAAACGAAACCTTCTCTTACTCTATATGGACAGAAAAATATATAACTAAATAATAATTTTTCTATAGCCCAACGGCAGTAATTGTCCACATAAGTAAAAAATTGTCCACATAGGTAAAAGGTATCAACTTCTTAACAACCTCTTTTGAGCTATAAAATCTTTTTTGAAATTGATTTAAAGAGCAGTTTTGAAAATCCGTATCCCAGATCATCTTTTAGCGTTAGAAGGAATCTTGGATATACATTTCTAAAGCGATTGCAAACATTTTTTAGCTTGAAATAGGATACTGAATACATTTATTCAATCTACAGATAATGACAAATTCAAACAAATGAAATAATAATTTTTTCTTGTTATATACAGGAGTTGGGTCAAGGAATATGTAAATAAATAAATCACTTTTTTCTATAGAACTCAACAGCATCAGACTGTGGTTACTTATAACATTCAAAGCATCTGTCTACGATTCACTGAATCACTGTAACTTGTAGTATAACGTAAAATGTAAAAAATACCGAAGAATATTCGAGAACCGGCGTTTGGGGACGCCCACAAATCGACGGCCTGAAAGTACTGTATACAAACACCTCTCCCATCTCCTACTCTGAGCGTTCACCACATGTTTCTACCGCTAAAGCTGAATAATATTCACAATCTACCGATTCCAAAGCATCCAAAACATATTTCTAAATGTGTAAATATCGGAAAGTACGCGTATAGTGGCTTTCATTCTGCACATTTCTGAGCGCCCAGCAATCTCATCTAAGGCAGCTGAATTCATAGGAAGGACTTTACGAGTCAAAAGTTATGAAAATTAATTAAATACCTCACGATATTCTGTTTTAAATTCATGAAGACTTTCATAATCGGCGATTAAAAGTCCGAAACAGAATTCTACAGTTGAGTTGATTAGAGAAGCACGTTTCACATAAGATGTGTTGTGATTAACTGACCTCATGTTGTAGGATTGGGATATCTGGTTGGTTGAGAATATTCTCAACCTTGTTGTTATCGACTATCATCAATAATCAATATGAATGAGAAATAATCACCCTTCAAAAATTCAATTGTGGAAGCCGTTACTTTGTGATAGTTTAGCATTTGAAGGAAATAATAAATAAAACTACTTTGTTATACTATAACTGATATTTAATATAGTCGTTACTATAGTTTCAACACTAAACGTGTCATCTTCAGACGAAAACGAAGGTATGAATTTAACATAATTAATACAAACAAATTTTATGGCTATAGGAAATAGTTCTAGGAAGAACCAGAGAGGGGTAAAGTGATTAGGTAGTTCCGTGAGAACCTTAGTGGTGCGGGTATATTTACTAACGGACTTTAGATTCGAAAATCAGGTTATTAATACATTGAAGAGATTACTGTAATACAAATCTAGTTGATCGCTTAGGATCTTATTATCATACATCTTCATTGCTTTGAAAATTGCTAATCATTTTTCACAAACTGGTCATAATTTCCCTAATTTAGATAGCGTAAGCATTTTACATAACCAAACCAGAGGTTTCAAATTGAATATATTAGAATCAATAGAGATTTATAAAGGTGTCAAAAACTCTAATAAAAATATCCTCAATGATCAGTTAGACCTATATCAAAGTGATCTTTTCATGTGTCTTTCAAACCGCTCTTAAAATAATTCTTAGAATATTAAATTATAATCACACTAATTCACAAATTGTTACCTTGTTTACCATATAATACTGTACTGGCTTTCAAACCGCTCTTTAAGTAATTCTTAGAATATTAAATTTTAATCACACCAATTCACAAATTGTTGCTATGTTTACTATGTAATACTGTACTTTCCTAGGATCTACCTGTTTTTGGAATTTCCGTTGATCCCTTAATCTCAACCCTACTTTACTCTACTCTATTCATACTTGAACTGTTTCATTGATTTCTTCATAATTTTCTAATTGTTTGATAATGGCACTTCGGTGTTGAAACTATAGTTACGTTTTCACGTTATTATTAATAAAAGTGGTATAAAAACAAAGTAGTTATTCTTTCATATAATCAAAATGATAAATTACCATAAAGTAACGGCTTCCATCACCGATTTTTTTTTGAAAATTCCCATTGACTAATATATTTAGTTTTGAAATTTTAACCTGAATATGTAAAATTTGGACATTATTCAAAATAGGAAAGGTGCCTGTTTCTAAAATATGATTTGCAAATGAAGAATCGGTCTTATTATTTTAAAAGGAACGAAAATGTTCTTTATATCTAACTGCTATGTTACCGCAAGATCTACCTATGTAAAAACTATCACACTCTGAACAAGTTAGTTTATAAGCTCCGGGCCTTTTAAATTTGTCAGTTTTATCTTCCGCATTGAACAGAATATGACGTAATTTGTTTGGGGGCTTAAAGCTGATGGTCAGGTTATGATGGGATAACATGTTTGCAATTTTTTCGCTTATAGGACCAAAATAAGTTAAAGAAACATATTTTAATGAGTTACCTTTGTCTTTCATAAAGGGATAAGTGCTATTGTAAATTAATTTTTGTCTTTTTCTATTTATTAATTCAGAAATTACTTGAGGAACGAAACCGTTATTTGTAGCAATAACTTTAATAGTATCTAATTCTTTACTAAGATTTTCTTGAGATGAGGGAAGGGAAAAGACTTTATGTATCATTGACTGAAAAGCAGCTAGTTTATGACTATAGGGGCTATGTAAAGAGGTACAAATTACTGTATCTGTGGAAGTAGGTTTTCTGTAAATGTCGAATGAGATGCTATTATTATGATGTAATAATGTTAAGTCTAAGAAATTTATTTTGTGATCCTTTTCTGTCTCTAATGTGAATTTTATGTTGGAATAAATATTATTGATGAATGATAAGGAAACATCTAACTGTCTACATGTACCTTTAAAAAGGGCTGAAATATTGTCTAGGTATCTGTACCAAAATTGAATATGTTTTTTGTTATGGCAGAACTCATTATAGTATCATCTATGTGAGAAATAAAAATATCTGGAGAACCGATAGCTAATCCGTTATTTTGAGTATAAAATTTGTTATTAAACTGACAGTACTTTTGACTGAGGCATAAATCGAATGCCTGTTCAATTTCTGATTTTATCGAAGGATTAATATGTGACTTTTCTAAGATATTTGTGATTAAAGTTCGACATTCAATGGGAGGGATATTTGGGAACATATTAGAAACATCAAAGGATACCAAAATACCGGTGTTAGGTATAATTTTTGGTTTTAATTTGTTTGTATTGCTTCTTTAACCTACATATAGTAGATATAGTACTTGTAAATTCATACCTTCGTTTTCGTCTGAAGATGACACGTTTAGTGTTGAAACTATAGTAACGACTATATTAAATATCAGTGATAGTATAACAAAGTAGTTATATTTATTATTTCGTTAAAATAATCACCCTTATTCACTATAATTATTTCTTATTTATAGTGCTATCCACAGTAACTCTTTTATAGTTTATTAGTCAACAAGCAATATTAAGGTCTACAACAGAGGATTTTTTCGTAATGAGATGATTTTCAACTATGATTGGAAATATTCTTTTCTAACAAGCTTAGAACATGGAATGGTATCTCCGCTTGGTCTCAATTTCCAGTTGCACAAGATAGATGACTTTCACCCATAGATGACAACATTGTCTTCACAAAATCATCAAAGTCTGATGCAGACACAATAACATTTGAAGATATTCAATCTCCAGATTGAAGATCGGAAATAATTTTCATTTTTTATATCCAGAAATAGACGCTCAAGATGAGTCGATAACTTTATCTTCGAATTGGATAGAAATTTCAATATTTCTTTGCAAAGAAATTCTCTGACTAATCGGCTGTGTTTAATTCAGCAAAACCAATAATATTCCTGGAAATGATTGAAAAGATTGTTCTCATTACCAGCTGTTGAATGCGCTGATACTGTTTTTACAGACATCTAGATATGTCGAAGATCACCTCTTGCGAGAACGGAAACATGATCAGTAATGATTTCATACTTGTAGGGTTCACTATTATTACCTGTATGATGGGAAGATGACGATAAGTGTCTCGTAATAAATGTGTTTGTGCCTCTAGAAGGCCCAATTTTGGGCCTATGGACAAAGTCTTAGAGCAAACAGAGAAATACATCGACTATTCAGATTTGAAACAACGTACGGAAATTCGTTCACAATTCCAAGTTATAACGAATTTCATCATAAAAAACTAGCGCGGAATTTCATTTAGCGGCAATAAACGAGGGTCGGTACAATAGATTCCGCGAGAGAAAGTATACTTTTTAAATGTTTTAAAATGCACCTGAATGCTTATAATCGTTTTGTGTGAATGTGAGTGTATGTAAACGGGTGGTGTATATGTGACCGTGACATGATATCGTTATAGGGTGTTATATATCAAAATCATCATCATCTGATATACTGATTTCTGACTCGGGGAAATTAGACCATTCTTCACCTTCACAATGCTTACATATGAGCTACAAGGTAATCCTAAACTTTTCACAAACATTTACCAGTACAATTTTATTTACAATCACGAGGGATTATTTTAATCAATTTATCGGGACGTGCATTTTATTGTTTGTAGCATTATCGTATTTTCATATGGTTACCTCGATATTATGTCGAGTATGGAAGATCGGAAATTGTAATTTGCTAACAAATGTGTCAAACAAAAAGCTCCCAATTTTTCATGCCAGCGAACGATTACGTTATGCCAAGGCATCACAAGGTAACCATATGAAAATACGATGATGCTGCAAGCAAAATATTTTTAGGATTATTACCAACTTCAGGTTTGGAGGCTCGTCCCGATGAGTTGATCAAAATAATCTCTTGTGGTTGTATGAGAAATGGTACTGGTAAATCCGTGTTTAAAATTAGGACTACCTTGTAGCTCATTATGTAAGCATTATGAAGGTAAAGAATGTCTTAATTGCCCCGAGCCAGAAATCAGTATATTAGATGATGATGATTTTGATAAGTTTATGGATGAGAATAAACACGATGATGAAGATGATGACGATATCAATGATGTAATCAATGACAATTGCGACGATCAAATTTTATCAAACTTAGATGATGAAGCGCCTCACGATGATCCGTATATCAATAATGATCATCATTAGCAATATATGCTGACAGTGATGACGAAAACTTAGGTTATTTGTGAATAATTAGACATATAGATAATTCTTCAATAAATTCGAAATGTAAAAGAAAAAAATATATAAATGTGAAAAAAACAAATTATTTATTAATCTTAGTTTTTTTTTGTTCAAATATTGAAATTTGTTATGTAACACCCTATAATGACATCATGTCTCGGTCACATATACACGTTCACACGTCTACATACACTCACACATTTACACAAAATGATTATAAGCATTCAGGTGCATTTCGAAACATTTAAAATAGTATTATTTCGCGCGAGGAATCTATTGTACCGCCCTCGCTTATTGCCGCTAAATGGAATTCCGCGCTAGTTTTTATGATGAAATTCGTTATAACTTGAAATTGTGAACGAATTCCCGTACGCTGTTCCATACCTAAATGGCCGATGTATTTCTCTGTAGTTTGCTCTGAGACTTTGTTGATAGACCCAAAATTGGACCCTTTAGAGGTCCAAACACATTTATTAGGATAGCTTCATTTCTACTCGACTCAAATCGATCTGCTTGGACTTAAAATAGTCGGTATGAAAATCTCTTAAAGAACGTAGAATTTGAATTTCGTGAAAAATTTCTAACCCCAAAAGATTTGAATTTTTAAGCTGTCCAAAGCTTTCAAAATGGCGCCAAAGTTATGTCTTTGTTATGTTTTAGATCGAGAACTTAAGTATTTTGTCTGAAATTCGTAAAATACAGATTTTCAAAATGGCCTTTTTTGGCGCCAAAAAATGAGGTAGGTCAAGATACCAGAAACCGAAAGAAAAGAAATAAAAATACTATGTTTCCACCGAAACAGAATATGAAAAAAACAAAAACTCTTTGACATATACTCAATTTTTCAATGTGCTAAAAAACAGAGTAAGGGTCCATTTACTCTGTTTTTTAGCACATTGAAAAATTGAGTATACGTCAAAGAGTTTTTGTTTTTTGGCCGACGACCTCGAATCGATTTCGGACCAGAGCCAAAAATCGCGTATTAATTTTTCCAAAAACTTTTGTTCGAACATTTTTCCATACAACTCAAAGCTTTGTCTCAAAACGCAAAAAATTGAAAAAAGGCCATTTTTGCTTCCAAAATATGGCCATAGCTTTTTGAGCACAGGGTTAATGCAAATTTAAACTACCCCATCGTTTTCAGCGTGTCACATAGAATAGACCGAAATTAGACCTTGCGGAAATTAGGACAAAAATCGTCAATTTTCCTCCTTAAATGCCTGGACTATTGACGGAACGCGCTATCCCTTTATCGGGTGCCGCACCTGCTGGTGTAATCGGTAGTGAACGTGTTTTTATAATATTTCTCTCTACAATCGGCAATCGGCCAGATGATTAGCGCTCCAAATGACGCGCGAAACAGAGCGAAAAGTGTCGAGTATTTCGACAATCCGTACTACTCAATAACTCAAAACCGGTCGTACCTCTTTGAACTTTCAAGTCAGTAAGTTTCGAGCATCATTCCATAATTTGTGTTAAAATTTCTGATAAGCAATGAAAGAGTTCACACTATAAAACTATAAATAAGAAACAATCGCTCTTATCCACTAACAATACTGTTCTGTTTACTCTGATGACGGCTACTTGGTAGCTGAAAGGTCCTAAGTACTTGACAGTATTTCAATTGGATAAGTATGATAGTTCCTTATTTATAGTGTACAAATTTTAAGTGGATTGCATTTATCATTTGGCCTCTACACGAGAACATACTTTATGCCATATAACTCGATTCAAGATTAAATGGCAAAAATTAACAAATATAACATGTGCTGGAAATGTCCGTCTTTCTAGTCGATTCCTCATGGATAATCTCTCTCAAATAAGCCTTCCTTATTCCGAATTATCTCGTATTGCTCTATTACTATTTGTTCAAGATTTCTCTCATTCTCAATTTGCACCTAGTACATTTAAATAACCCCATGGAACAGAATCTGAGGATTGTTAGTCAGGTAAACGAGGAGGCCACGCAACTGTACGGCGTTATCCTCTTTTGAGGGTAAATCTAACTAAAATGAGGAGGTGCTCCATCATGCATGAATCAACTTACTGATCTCTTTGCGTATGGTACATTAACTATTAGATCTGTAAGGTCGTTCTCCAATAAATTGAAATATGTTTCACCATTTAAGTGAGGAGGAATTATAAAAGGTCCATTTCCACCCTTTTCAAATAAATTTTCAATGAAAATGTTTTTTCTGAAAAAAAATTTAAAAATACTTTTTGAAGCAAAATTTTCCCAATAACCTATAATTAGTTTTAAAATAAAATAAAATGATGCGATCCAAAATAAAGCAGAAAATGTATTGCAAGTTTCCCGTACCGTCGCTTCTGTTGAGAAGCTTCGTCGACCGGTACCTACAATATAAAAAATTTTGCATCGATAATTACTAAAGCCAAACTACCAAAATTGAAAGCTTGGAATGTTATAGTTCCTGAGTCATAAAACGAAAAACATCTTTCAGTCTTCATCTTTAAAGCTCCGTAGCTCTTTATTATTGAAACATTTCCGGACTTGATTTGATATGAATTTTTCTTATTTTTTTGTTTGGCATATGAAATTTCGGATATGCTATATAGACATCTAGATATGGATCACCTTTCGCATGAAAGAAAACATAATCAGTAATGATTTAATTCCTATGGGCCTCATTATCATTATCTGGATGAAGGAAAGGAAACGGGCACACGATAAGCTCCCCGAATAACCGTTTTTTGGATAACTGGGGAATTTCCTACTCGGGACCTTTTTGTTCTCCAGAATTACAGCTGCTGTCCTGATTCACAACAGTTTCAATAAAATGGAGGAGAGCATACAGTAGATTTGTCGTAGGAATCGGTTGGAATGTATAAATGAGGGTGATGGCAATATATAAAGGAATATTAAAAAACTTATTAATAACTGAAGAAATATAATAAACTATTTAACTAGCTTGATATGGAACAACTTGTTCTATCGAAAATAATTTTAAAGTAAAAAAAGCAACTCTAGAACACAAACAATTAAAATCAATCTAGAAATTAATATTGAAATTAAATCTTTAAATATCGTATCACAGATTCTAAATATACTATGCAAATCGGGCATAATAACATATTACTTCATCTATACATTTTGACCAATCTAATATTCTGTTCTTTCATCGTAAAATGCAATAATATTAATAATATAAAGATAGAAATCAACCTAGCTCTCACCGGCTTAAACTAAAAAAATTTGGGGATCGAATTTAATTCTCTACAACAAATATTCAATCAGATTGATTCACAATATAGATGTTGAAACTCTTTTTTTCGATTAAAACTCTAAAGAAAAATTACGCTATTAATTAACTTATAATCTCCACCAAATGATCCAATTATCATTTATCTGAACCTATATTTACGGACTCGCCGATCATCGACCACCTTAAAGTTGCAGAGAAGTTCACTTCTACGGAGTTTATCATTTGGTTTTTCAGCAATACACGAAAACATATTATGTAAAATTATCTCTTCATTGCGATGATGAGACGACACAGAATTAATGTCGTTGGGTATAACGATGAATTGATATTACCTCAAAGTTTATTAACATCTACGTACACCCTGATCTCACCCAACCTCGCCAATTCGTTACAAATAATAAAAATCATATGGTGTGTAATTATTTTGGTTCAGTAAAAAATTGTCTTTTATATTGAGAATGCGGATTCCGGAAAAAGAAAGCATTTATCTATTCAATATAAAATTGATGTTAATGCGGCTAGTAAACAACTCAATTCAACTGTTCGATATGTTTTTTCTAGAAAAAACACCATCTCTGAGTATCGACATTTCAGAATCCTCAAGAGTTTCCGCTGTCGGGATGATACTCTGTAGAAGTCCAACAATACATTACAATAAAAATCAACTAAAACAAAAACCATACAATTATAAAGAACAAAGAATGAGCGTAATTTACAGATTCCGTGGATGTAATAAATCTTATTCGAGATACCTCAAAGATCAGATATTTGTCAATAAGCATCTTTGTGATAACAATCAATGCGTAAAGTGGAAGAGAGCGCATCAATTTGTGGTGCCGCCTACATGATAAGTTTGGTGCTAACCATAGGTTCGATCAATTATTAAGTATGAATATCGGAATAACGTTTTTTATAATTATTGTAATGTACGCTACTTCCTGGTTAAGTGATAAATAATCTAGTAATAACCATAGTCAGATACTGGAATTCCTATATAAGCTTGCTCAACCAAAACAACTGCTTACGCTCAGTTTGAAATGCAAGGAGAATGAGAATAATGCTGAATAACTATCAGAATACGGCGTTGTCATTTCTCCTCGACGTCGAGGACGCCTACAAATCGACAAGCTGAAAGTACTGCATACACCTGACTAATACACAGGAATTGTAGCGAACGCCTCTAACGGCAGACACGTTGTACTATCAGTATACTTTTAATACCCAAAACGACAGGTTGCACTATCATCTGAGCGTCCAGACAAATTTTTGCCAACGGGTTCAGCGAACAAGTATGAATGATTTACTACGGGGAAACTTCCAAGCGTCCGTATACGGACGCTCTGTAGGAACCGGACGCTTGGAAGATAGCAATCCGTCAATGTACGGACGCTCGGAAAGTAGTAGGATAAATATATATATATATATATATATATATATATATATATATATATATATATATATATATATATATATATATATATATATATATATATATATATATATATATATCCGTTTCCGACCGTCAGGTCCATACAAGCAAATAGGCCTGACGTTGTCCTCCTCGATAAACTAATCAAGACTATGTATGTCATCGAATTCTCCGCTCCGGCAGAGAAGAACATAGTCTTGAAAGAGGAGGAAAAATGGACAAAATATCAAGATCTCCTGTTCGAGCTCCGCACGCTATACCCAGGCCACAAGGTCGTATTAGTGGTTCTGATCATCGGTGTCTTGGGCGGAATTCGGTCTTCGTTGCGTTCAAACTTGAAGATCATTCCGGCCTGTAGGAACTCGGCGCAGATCTTGATAGACCGGATGCAAAAGGCAGTCATTCTGGGTTCAATTAGAATACTTAGGGCACACGATTTAGGAACCTGAAGCTACTCACCGGCCGGTGGGGAGGAGTAGCTTCGGTTAACCGCCTTTTAGGTTTTTCTGGCGCGACTGCTGCGATGTCGTCGGAGCTCGCAGCAGCCCCGACCAGGTTTGAATGTATATATATATATATATATATATATATATATATATATATATATATATATATATATATATATATATATATATATATATATATATATATATGTTCTGCTTCAGGTTTCCGCGGGCGTTGTATGCTGTATTGGGTTGCCGGGATATACTCCGCGTTGTCGTAGATTGATTTCGATAGAAACCGTTGATATGACGACGTTTCGGCACAATCTCATGTGCCATCTTCAGGTCTTCTCTTCAGGGCTGCTGCTTCGAGTTAACTCGAAACTGATCTCCGTTGATCCTTTTGGTTTTTTATGTATCCTTGTTACATCTGGATGATTTTGCCGGTTTGATGCGTCTGATTGAGTTTGTTGGTCTGTTGCGTTCGAACGATTTTGTCGGTTCGTTGCGTTCGAGCGAGTTTGCCGGTCCGTTGAATTAGTCTGGTTGACTGTTCTCCTGGGTGGTTGAAGGGCTGGTTTCCAAGCAGTTGGTAATCTCTGTGTATCATCTCTTGTATTGAGATTTGAAGGTCGCTTCTCGATTTCGATAGCTTCTCTTATGATGCGTTTTCTTTTGTGCTCCAGGCTGGCTAGGACTCGGGTGTTGTCAAAATCGATTTCATGTGAAGTTTTTCTCACATGTTCGGCAAGTGATGATGTTGTTTCTTGCTTTGCGACTGCATTGCGGTGTTCTTCACGTCGAATGTTGATTCTTCTGTTAGTTATAGCTTCTCTTATGATGCGTTTTCTTTTGTGCTCCAGGCTGGCTAGGACTCGGGTGTTGTCAAAATCGATTTCATGTGAAGTTTTTCTCA
Source organism: Endomychus coccineus (assembly GCA_958510875.1). NCBI lineage: Eukaryota > Metazoa > Arthropoda > Insecta > Coleoptera > Endomychidae > Endomychus > Endomychus coccineus. Next base: position 184,510,083 of record OY294067.1, on the reverse strand, counting down.
CATGTTCGGCAAGTGATGATGTTGTTTCTTGCTTTGCGACTGCTTTGCGGTGTTCTTCACGTCGAATGTTGATCCTTCTGTTAGTTTGTCCTATGTAGCTTCCTCCGCAATCTTTGCATGGTATTTCGTAGACCCCTTGTGTTTCCAGATTTATTTTGGATTTAGCGTTAGGCAGTACTTGACCAATCTTTCTTGTCGTTTTGAAACTTGTCTCAATGTTGTGTTTTTCGAGAATTCTGCTGATCTTCTCTGTAGTACCTTTGACGTATGGCAGATGGACTTTGGCGACAGGTTCTCCTTTTTCTTCTTCTGTGGTTCGATCTGTCTGGCGTCGTGGTCTTAGTGCTCGTCTGATATTGTCTTTTGAGAACCCGTTTTGTTGTAGCGTGGTTTGTATTGTCTGCATTTCTTGTTGTTTGTGGTCATTGTCGGTTAGTCGGTCTGATCTGGTTATGAGTGTTTTTATTACGGATTGGAGTTGTGCTGGATGGTGATGTGACTGGGCGTTCAAGTAACGATTCGTGTGTGTTGGCTTCCTGTATATGGTGTGTCCTATTCTGTCGTTTGTCTTGCTCACAAGAACGTCTAGGAAGGGTAGTTGGTTGTCCTTCTCGATCTCCATTGTGAACTTGATTTTTTCGTGAATCCTGTTTATGTGGCTCAGAAATTTTTTTCAGTGCGGCTTCTCCGTGAGTCCAGATAACAAACGTATCGTCTACGTATCGTAGCCATAGTTTTGGTATTTGGCTGGCTGTTTGGATGGCTCGTTCTTCAAAGTCTGTCATAAACAGGTTGGCTAATACTGGGGATAAGGGTGATCCCATCGGTGCCCCTTCAATTTGTTTGTATCTTTGGTCCTTGTAGATGAAGTACGTATTTTTGAGGCAGTGTTCGGTAAGTTCGATGATGTCCTTTCGTATCTGGTATTTCTTCTGGATAATTTCGACGGCCTCATCGATGAGGATATTAGTGAAGAGAGATACGATGTCGAAGCTCACGAGCATGTGGCCAGGTTCCAGCTTTATGTTCTTTATGCGTTCGATGAAGTGGCTTGCGTTCTTCACGTAAGATTCGGCTTCTTCGGCATAGGGTTGTAGCTTCTTTGCTATTAATTTTGCGAGCTCCTGTAGAGGTGAACCTATCGAATTTTATAAGAAATGCAGTCATCCAAAGTAGAGTGTGAAAGAAATTTTTACCATTTGCGTTACAAGCAATAAATAATTTTGTAGGTTTCAGTTTAATTGAGCATACAAACTACTATTCTTCAATTTGTGTATTTTCAAATATATTTTTATATAGTTACATCAATGGTTTTTGTGGACTAATTAAGACAAACCACAATGACCTAACAAATAATCCATTTACTCACGCAAACGTTAGGACGCCAAGTACTGAACTGAATCGGTTATGAGAATACATCATGAGGTATTCAGAGGGAGAACAATCATCAATAAGAGAAACAATTAAAACTAACTTACATTCAAAATTTTCACACAAAGTAATAAGATTATAGCTCCTGCTTCTAGTAACTATCACTTAACAATAAGATACGCACATTTGATATTTGCAAACTGCGAAGGAATGATGAAATCTCGAATAAAATACAATAGACGATAGCGTCGTACAGTATTGAAATATGGCAACAAGGCATGAGGTTGTAATGAGTCCAGAATGTTGGTATTTCGAATAAAAATTAATGTATCTGACGCCACAATCATTGCAGTTTGGTGAGATGTACCAATATTCTATAATTGGTGAGAGAATGTTTATCATAAATCTCAGGTAGAGGAGTTAAATTGCTAGATATTGAACTGTGTGAATATACACAATCAAGACAAACGCTAGATCTACTCTTTCTAGTAGGCTATAAGGTTTGGATATGGAATGACGCCTTAATGTTCATATATATATATATATATATATATATATATATATATATATATCTATATATATATATATATATATATGTATATATATATATATATATATATATATATATATATATATATATATATATATATATATATATATATATATATATATATATATATTTTTATGCGGAAGTGGCTGGACGTTTTTTGATACATTTGGATCATAGCTGGACCAAATGGGTAATACCTGGACGTCCAGCTAATTACAATATGTTTATCCGGAAATAGCTAGGCAATAGTTTTCAGGAGACGGTTATAGCTGGACAGTCATTTTCAGGATATGTCTATAGCTGGACAATCGTTTCCAGGAATATGGCAAAAACTCACCTGTTCAAGCATCACTTGAAATTTGCAATATGTATAAGTAGATGTGCTAGGACAGTTCGGGCTCAAAATCACCCTTTTTTGCATGTAAATCTCCATAAGGAAATCTAAGGTTCAAATTGTCAGAAAACGGTCCATTCCAAGGTCATCCACAATCACGCATGCGCAGTCATATCGATAGGGGTAGGTAGTCTATGGTTCTGTGAACTGGTCATATGTCTATGGTTCCCGAAGTCTGTGAACTAGTCATCTGTCTATGGTTCTTCCTCAACTATGGTCGGGTCAAGTCTGTGAACTAACCATCTGTCTATGGATCTTCCTTAACTATGGTCGGGGCAATCTGAAGTCTATGAATTAGGTATCTGAGTACTCACATTCTACTGAAATGATTTTTCTACACACCGAGATTCGAACCTGGGAAATAAACTCTAAAGTTAGGCGGCTTAACCGCGAAAAGGTGGACTTGAACAATTTAATGCACTCCTACTGAAAATGAAATCTTTTTCTACACACGGGAATCGAACCCGAGAAATGAAATCAAAAGCCAGCTCCTTAACCGCTCAGCTATGGACGAATTGAGAACAAGAAATTTTAATGTTGTAGATATAACCGCGGGGTATCCGGTCTGAGTGATAAGTGCGAGTATATTGCAGCCTATGTGGTACAGGTAGTTGTTTATACATGACGTCAGCCGTGTGGATGTTTGAACACGAAGGGGACGAAGTGTATGGCGCGGGGTCTACAGCGAGGTATGGAATGTGAGACTTCATAGCGCTAGCCATAGGTGTTTTGGAAGAGTTATAATGGGAGTGTTTGTACATAACGTCAGTCGTGGAGATGTTTAACGTGTGGGGATGAAGTGTATGTCGCAGGATCTACAGCGAGGTATGGCATGTGAGACTTCATAGCGCTAGCCATAGGGGTTTTGAAAGAGTTATGATGCGCTGTTTATGTATGCTGTCAGTCACGTGATTTTTGAAAGAGGCGGGTATTCATCGGAGGTGTCATGGGAGGGCTGCTGCTCCTCGAATGCATAGATGGAATGTTATACAGTATGGAAATGATATCTTCTACATTTCTCAAACGCGATGTTTATGAGGAAATTACTTTCAAAACGTTTATTCAAGCAGCCTGTACCTTACTTGATTGCTATATTACAAAATGCGATTTCAATCATCTTAAACATATAGATATATGAATATTATTTTTCAGTATACAAAAATGGGGTTGGGGGACTTCAAATAAGGTATGGAATGTGGGGTTGTTTAAACATGACGTTAGTCGTGTGGTGGTGTCTGTCGCGGGGGCCTACAACGAGGTATGGAATGTGAGGTTGTTTTTTTTGACTAGTGAGTGGTGTTTTATTGAACTGAAGATCCGATGATGACGTCATCATCGTTCACGAACTATGATGGGCTAATGAGGAATAAAATCTGAATAATCATAATGTTTGTAATACATTCATGCACATGTTTTATCGCATGATTCAACACATGCTTTAACATTCAGACACTTGTTTCAGCATTCAGACACGTGTTTCAGCATTCAGACACGTGTTTCAGACACGTGTTTCAACATTCAGACACGTGTTTCAACATTCAGACACGTGTTTCAGACACGTGTTTCAACATTCAGACACGTGTTTCAGACGCGTGTTTCAATATTCAGACACGTGTTTCAGCATTCAGAAACGTTTTTCAGCATTCAGACACGTGTTTCAGACACGTGTTTCAACATTCAGACACGTGTTTCAACATTCAGACACGTGTTTCAGCATTCAGACACGTGTTTCAGCATTCAGACACGTGTTTCAGACACGTGTTTCAGCATTCAGACACGTGTTTCAACATTCAGACACGTGTTTCAACATTCAGACACGTGTTTCAACATTCAGACACGTGTTTCAACATTCAGACACGTGTTTCAATATTCAGATACGTGATTCCTTCGCGAGCACGACTTTTACAAACTTCATATGTTAAAGCGTTTATATATACATACATACAGACAGTTACGTAAAAGTTATATTGATAAACACATTTTTATTTTCGCGGGTTTAATCAATTTCAATGGAAACATATAAGCAAGGAGTTTTAATGGAGATCAAGTCCGTTTCCCAACCACCCAAGGGGTAGAACTTATGGCACGTTGCTTTTTTGATAAAGTGGAAAGCATCCCCAGGAGGCCTACAAACCACGTGTGAGATGTATGAGAAATGAAATATCGATATTTATTCTGAGAAAAGCACATTTTCATTTCGGGGGTATGATATTGAGAAGTCAATCTTGCAGATCGTCAACATTTTGGGCTGCATACATATATTTTCCTCCATCGTATATGGAACGTCAACCAATCACAAATCATATAAGCTGCTTACAATAGTTGTATAATTATATTAAATATGCTTCAAAACTAATCAGGATTTATAAATCTCTATGATTGCAACTATATGCTAATATATTCAACTAATAATCACTAATCTGTGTCCATGATTGCATAATACCCCCAAGGAAGCGTAGCAAAAGTTCCTGGTATTAAGTATCGTTAGTAGATATACTCCACGAGTTCTACGATCAAGAACCAAGATGGCGGCCATAGGGGTGTCGGTGATAAGGAATGGATGTGTGTGATAAGGTGTGAGATAAGGATATGTTGTTTGTAAAGAGTATACAGGGTGCGTACAAAAAGTGTGTCACATGTACACGTTCACGTGACTATCACGAGGCAGCTGCCATCGAGTATACAGGGTGTGTACAAAAAGTGTGTCACATGTACAGGGGTCATGTGACTATCACATGACAGCTGTCATGGCGGACTTAAGGTACAGATTGCTTCGTGGAGATGTCACCACCACGTGACAGCTGTCATGGTGGACCTAAGGTACAGATTGCGTTGTAGAGGTGTCACCACCACGTGACAGCTGTCATGGTGGACCCAAGGTACAGATTGCGTTGAAGAGGTGTCACCACCACGTGACAGCTGTCATGGTGGACCTAAGGTACAGATTGCGTTGTAGAGGTGTCACCACCACGTGACAGCTGTCATCGAAGGTACAGAATGCTTCGTGGAGATGTCACCATCACGTGACAGCTGTCATGGCGGGCCCAAGGTACAGACTGCTTCGTGGAGGGGGCTCCGCCACCTCTACGAAGCAGTCTGTACCTTTGGTCCAAAAGACACAGCCTGCTTTCATGAGAGGTCGAAGGTACAGACTGCTTCGTGGAGGTGACGTCACCAGTTCGACTCATGCGACTCGAAAGCGACTCGTAAGCGACTTGCAAGCGAGTCAAACGACTTAGGATCGTTTATGATGTGTGTGTGTGTGTGTGTGTGTGTGTGTGTGTGTGTGTGTGTATGTGTATGTGTATGTGTATGTGTATGTGTATGTGTATGTGTATGTGTATGTGTATGTGTATGTGTATGTGTATGTGTATGTGTATGTGTATGTGTATGTGTATTTGTATGTGTATGTGTATGTGTATGTGTATGTGTATGTGTATGTGTATGTGTATGTGTATGTGTATGTGTATGTGTATGTGTATGTGTATGTGTATGTGTATGTGTATGTGTATGTGTATGTGTATGTGTATGTGTATGTGTATGTGTATGTGTATGTGTATGTGTATGTGTATGTGTATGTGTATGTGTATGTGTATGTGTATGTGTATGTGTATGTGTATGTGTATGTGTATGTGTATGTGTATGTGTATGTGTATGTGTATGTGTATGTGTATGTGTATGTGTATGTGTATGTGTATGTGTATGTGTATGTGTATGTGTATGTGTATGTGTATGTGTATGTGTATGTGTATGTGTATGTCTATGTCTATGTCTATGTGTATGTGTATGTGTATGTGTATGTGTATGTGTATGTGTATGTGTATGTGTATGTGTATGTGTATGTGTATGTGTATGTGTATGTCTATGTCTATGTCTATGTCTATGTCTATGTGTATGTGTATGTGTATGTGTATGTGTATGTGTATGTGTATGTGTATGTGTATGTGTATGTGTATGTGTATGTGTATGTGTATGTGTATGTGTATGTGTATGTGTATGTGTATGTGTATGTGTATGTGTATGTGTATGTGTATGTGTATGTGTTAGTGTATGTGTATGTGAGTAGATGTACTCCACTAGCACGGGCTCAGGATATCCGGTCTCCACTTCCGGTCTAGCTGTCGATGTGCATCCGGTGCATGAGCTCGTCCTTATCAGTTTTGAAAGGATGTAGGTGATAAGGATTTTATTTTATTTGTAAAGAGTATACAGGGTGTGTTCAAAAAGTGTGTCACATGTACAGAGTCATGTGACTAACACATGGCAGCATGGTGGCCCTAAGGTCCAACTGTCATGGCGACCATGAGGTCCAGCTGTCATGGCGACCATAAGGACCAGCTGTCATGGCGACCATAAGGACCAGCTGTCATGGCGACCATAAGGACCAGCTGTCATGGCGACCATAAGGACCAGCTGTCATGGCGACCATAAGGACCAACTGTCATGGCGACCATAAGGTCCAGCTGTCATGGCGACCATAAGGACCAGCTGTCATGGCGACCATAAGGACCAGCTGTCATGGCAATCATGAGGTACAGGTTGCTTCGTGTAGGTGTCACCACCAAGTGACAGCTGTCATGGTGACCATAAGGTCCAGCTGTCATGGCGAGCATGAGGTACAGCTGTCATGGCGAGCATGAGGTACAGCTGTCATGGCTACCATAAGGTCCAGCTGTCATGGCGACCATAAGGTACAGCTGTCATGGCGAACCCAAGGTACAGACTGCTTCGTGGAGGGGGCTCCGCCACCTCTAGGAAGCAATCTGTACCTTTGGTCCAAAGGTACAGGCTGCTTCATGGAGATGTCACCACCACGTGACAGCTGTCATCGAAGGTACAGAATGCTTCGTGGAGATGTCACCACCACGTGACAGCTGTCATGGCGACCCTTGGGTACAGGCTGCTTCATGGAGATGTCGCCACCATATGACAGCTGTCATGGTGAACCAAAGGTACAGGTTGCTTCGTGTAAGTGTCACCAACACGTGACAGCTGTCATGGTGAGCTGAAGGTACAGGCTGCTTCGTGTAGGTGTCACGTGACAGATGTCATGGCGGACCGAAGGTACAGGCTGCTTCGTGTAGGTGTCACCACCACGTGACAAAGACTGCTTTGTCATTGTTTCAATCCGGCGACCATAGTTTACGAACGATGATGACGTCACTGATTCGAACCGATGACAGTAACTGATTCAATCCGGCGACCATAGTTCACGAACGATGATGACGTCATCATCGTTCACGAACTATGATGGGCTAATGAGGAATAAAATGTGAATAATCATAATGATTGTATTACATTCATACACATGTTTTTTCGCATGATTCAACACATGCTTTAACATTCAGACAAGTGTTTCAACATTCAGACACGTGTTTCAACATTCAGACACGTGTTTCAACATTCAGACACGTGTTTCAACATTCAGACACGTGTTTCAACATTCAGACACGTGTTTCAGCATTCAGACACGTGTTTCAGACACGTGTTTCAACATTCAGACACGTGTTTCAACATTCAGACACGTGTTCCAGCATTCATACCTATTTAACATGTATTTGATACCTGATTTTGACAGAACCGTAGAAGCACCTAACCGCGCGATCAGACATACACAATATAACATCATCATCTAGTATATAAACAAATGCTTATTAACATATGTTCCAGTATGATTTCGATTCGCCTTCAGGCATGATGAAGATTGTTAAGCAAAAAGACTCGTTGAGTATTATAAACTTAGGGTCAAGCAATGAGAATGTTGAACAACCACAACGTCACAGCTCTTTGCTGCCTAATACTCTACGAACAATAATCTGTGGTCCAAGTAATTGTGGGAAAACAAATGTGATGTTATCTCTATTGTTAGATGCAAACGGTCTGAAATTTGAAAACGTGTACATATATTCAAAGTCTTTACACCAACCAAAATACCAGTTACTGAAGGAGACATTGAAGAAAATTGAGGGGCTTGGATATTTTCCTTGTACCGAAAGTGATGAGGTCATAGACCCCACAGAAGCGAGGCCTAATTCAATCATAATATTCGATGACGTGATGTTTGAGAAACAGGAGAAAATTCGTGCTTATTTTTCAAGAGGGAGACACAACTCAATTGATAGTTTCTATCTTTGCCAGTCTTTTGCTAAATGTCCAAAACATGGATTGCGCGACAATGCCAATTGCTTGATTATTTTCAAACAGGATGAGCTCAATTTGAAACATATATTCACCGATCATATAAGTACCGACATGTCACTCGAAAAATTCAAAGAGATATGTAGCGTATGTTGGAAAGATAAATATGGATTCCTTATGATAAACAAAGACTGTGATATGAACAAAGGACGTTATCGCAAAGGTTTTGATAGTTATATATACATCTAACATGTATATATACTTTCATTTGAAATAGACAACCCGCTCAGCATGGACGTGGGTGTGAGTAACACGCTTAAAGAAAAACAACAATTGAAGAAAAAAATTTGGGAGTTAGCAAACGTTGTGAGGAAAAAATATATGGCTGTGAAATTGGGTAAAGCTGAAAATGATGAGATTCTAGATAATATGTTCAGGAATGTATCTAAACCTCTGGAGGAAATTGCGAAAAATGCTGAAATAATCAAACAAAATTCGTTGGTTAAACCTAAAAGTATTGTTTCTACAGCAACACAAATGGAGAACATACCAATCCCAAATATTGTAACTGAAGGGGAAGAGTTCGTATATAACCCCCAAAATACTGAGGAGGATGTGTTTACCCTCGAACCTACTATCGATCAGATTCGTGAAGAATTCAGAAAACATAAGAAAGATAATGCAGAGGCTACAGAGGAGTTTCTGCAACAATACCCCACATTAGCACGTTATTACTTGGAAGGATTCCTATTGGATGATGATGTCAAGAAATACGATGATAGAATGGGATTGCAATATAATTCAACTTTAGACAAATGGTTCATGGGTAATCAACCTATAGAAATTGATAGTGAGAGTAATATATTTATCAAGGGTACTCCGTTCAAGGGTACCACAGGACTGTATAATTTGATATTTTACAGAGATGTTCTACCTGATACTTACACTGTGGAAGATGGGAAAAATTACAGTCAAATGATGGAAATGACTAGTGCCCATAGGCGTAATAACGATCCAGCTGATCGAATAAGAAACATTGTAAAATACAAAAATGTACTGAAACCTTTGATTAATTCCATGAAAAGACCCAGAGCCAAAACATACACTGGAAGTGCATATATCAAAAATGATATGCTTGAATATAACGAGAAACCTATCGAATATGTTTATTGGGATGACGTTAACGAAATTGTGGATAGACTGAGACTTTTGTTGCATCCTCGCATGCAGGTAACCATAATCATCACAATGAGATAATCTCTATAATAGAAGAATTGATAGAGGCAGGGGTAATTGAACAAAAACCAGGTGTAAGACAAATTCATCTCAGTTATAAAGATGGTTTCAATGGATAAGTTTGGCAGAGCCTCCTCTTCCATGTGGATATATGATACAAATGTATTTAATAATAATTTCAAACAAGTTCACGGACAAGGATTATTCCTAACGAGCGATGGAAGTTATGATATGGAAAATCGTAGATTGTGCAACGTAAAATCACCGAATGATGATGGAGATGTTGCAAATAAAGTATTTGTTGATAAATTAACACACAAACTGAATCTGAAAACGGAAACCAGTCTTAAAGATACCTTCAATGTTAGGGTTGATAATTTGATCAAAGATATCAACAAGGATCTGGATGAACATAACTTAACGAATGACAAGGTTATTCTCAACATTGATAAACATCTGATGGACATTCAGAATAAATATAATGGAATGGGGATCTATATAAAATCAGAGTATAAAACAATCAGTGATAGTGTGAGGGAAAACAGAAATGAATTGAAAGAGATCAATAACACATTTAACAGTGTGAACATGCGTCTAAATGACATTACTAGTAAAGTGGAGGCGTTAGAACGACGGATGACATCTGTGGAACCTTCTAAGAAGAGACCCTCATCATCCACAACAACAAAGCAGGGCTCTGTGAAACGTATATCTCCAAATCCTGTGAATATACCCAAAAAATTAATTCTACACTAGATTTCCACATTGATAAGATGAGTAGAGAACAAGTTGTGCATGAGCTTCATAAGCCGAGTAGGAAGAATTTCAAACGACGCAGAACGATCATAAAAGGTTTGGATGATTTGTGGCAAATGGATCTGGCAGAAATGGGTAATTACGCTCGTGAAAATAGAGGATTCAAATACATTTTGATTATGATCGATTGTTTCTCGAAATTTCTATGGACACGCCCGCTGAAAACGAAATCAGCCGAAGAAGTTCGGAAAGCGGTCAGTTCTATATTGCTAGAAGGACATCGTAAGCCTAGGAATCTGCAAAGCGATCAGGGAAAAGAATTCTTCAATAAACACTTTAACGATCTAATGAAGAAACATAATATCAATCATTATAATACGTATAGTGTGAAAAAAGCAGCCATTGCTGAACGTGTCATTCGAACGTTAAAGGAATCGCTCTACAAACATTTCAGTCTCAGCGGGAAATACAAATGGCTTGATATACTTGAAGAAACCACAGACAAATATAATAAACGTGAACATAGTACTATAAATATGGCTCCAATAAAAGTGACGAAACAGATTGAGAGCGAGATATTGAAGCGATCCTACTCACACATCAAGTTAGCTCTGCCTCACAAATACAACGTAGGAGATGTGGTACGAATAAGTAAGGCTAAACATATTTTTGAGAAGGGATTTAAGCCCAATTGGAGTACGGAATTATTTAAAATCATCAAAGTAAAAATTACCAACCCGGTCACATATCTACTAGAAGATATGACCAACGCACCAATCAGCGGCTGTTTCTACAAGGAAGAATTACAGAAAACAAAAAACCCGATGTGTATTTAGTCGAAAAAATATTACGAAAGAGGAGGGGTCAACAGTATGTGAAATGGTTGGGTCTAGATAATAATCACAACAGTTGGATCAATAATTCGGATCTCGTTCAATGGATCCATCATTGATCATTTGGAGATTATTAGGAACAAACAAATAGCTGGAATATTATTGACTCGAGGGTATGGTTATTATAATAGAACAAAAATTCCGTGAATATGAGGGTGAATCAAGAGTGAAGATTATAATATTTGAAACATATATTGTTAAGATTATACTTAAGTCTTCTGTATTGAGAAAATTTTGAAATTAATAAAAAATATTATTTTGAGATCTTTGATCTTTCTCCCCCCCTCGTTAAATAACGGTGCAATCTTGAATTTTCATCAGTCTGTATGGAAGCGTACGTAGGAAAAGGTGTTCTCAATACGCTTATAAACAAGCTCCCGTTTGAACTTCATATTCCTGGTTATCAATTCTGTGGTCCCGGTACAAAATTAGAAGAACGGTTGAGAAGAGGAGATTCAGGTATCAATCCACTCGATAAAGCTTGCCGCCAACACGATATTTCATATCTGCGAAACGCTAGTTTGGAAGGACGTCACGAGGCGGATAAAATATTAGAGAACGCTGCTTGGCAACGTGTCAAATCTAAAGACACAAAATTTGAAGAAAGGATTGCCGCTTTCGGTGTAAATAAAATTATGAAGGCAAAGAGGAAATTGGGAATGGGTATGAGAAAGAAGGTTGGGTTCGGAAGTGCAATTGTCGATGGGGTGAGAAAAGTTATGAAGAATAAGTTTGACTCATCCAATCTGAAGAAAACATCCCAAACAGCGTTGAAAGTTGCACGAAAACAATTCAAAAAAGCGGGTGGACGGAAAAATGTTCGGTTACCAAGAGTAATTCCTATTCCAAAGACTGGAGGATTCCTACCATTTTTAATACCTCTGTTTGCCGGCTTATCAGCTGCTGGAGCATTGGCGGGGGGTGGTGCAGGCATCGCTAAGGCCGTCAACGACAGCAAAGCAGCTCGGAAAACCTTGGAGGAAACGGAAAGACATAATAAAACAATGGAAGCTATAGCTTTGGGGAAACAAGGATCTGGTCTATATTTGAAAAAGTATCGCAAAGGTCTTGGTCTATATTTAAATAAACATCCAAAAAACTGTCAGTAAACCTACCCAGAAGACCTCTGACCGATCTCGATCTACGAAAACTAGCAAAAGCTCTGAAAATTCCCCATTTTAGAGGAGTATTTATGCGTGATGAACTACCATCCAACGGACCATGGAAAAACGAGCGTGGAATAGTTAATTTAGATAGCTCGGACAATGGAGGCACTCACTGGGTTGGGTTTAATAAAGTCGGTGATACAGTTTTATATTATGATAGTTTTGGCAATTTACGCCCCCCTCGCGAACTAGTGGATTATTTCAAGAAGTGTAAGATATTATTCAATCACGATAATTTTCAACAATATAACACTTATAATTGTGGTCAGTTATGTTTAGATTTCCTCTCTAACTCTTCAGTTGTGCTCGACTAACCCTGCATTTATTAGTATATAAATAGATTGTTGGTAAAGTTTGCATCAATCATGTCTCAGACGTTCACTATCACGGGTAAGAACACCCGCTTATCTGTAGATTTCCACCCACCTATAGAACTAGATCCTCATTCATATTATTCTATCGCACTTGTTGGCTTGCATACGTACAATAGCATTCCGAACATTGAAGAAGGTTTTAATAAATTTTATTATAAAAATGTGAAGGGTGAGGGAGAAGTAGTAACTATACCTACGGGGTCCTACGAGTTGACAGACATCGAGGATTTCATACAAAGTGCAGTTTGTGGGATAGGAGTGAAGCAAGAAGAACGTGACCGGAAATTATCAATAAAATCTAACAACAACACTCTACACACAGAGCTGAAGAGTGATTTTGAAGTGAATTTTATTCCTAAAGATAGTATAAGCGAACTGTTGGGATTCAGCAGAAGGAAATTGACATCTCGCGAACTACACGTATCTGATCGACCTATAAACATAATCAAAGTTCAAACAATACGTGTTGAGTGTAACTTAACCGCAGGAGCATATTATAACAATAAGATAGCTCATACGATATATGAGTTTTCACCTCTTGTACCACCTGGGTTTTCCATTGATATAGAGCCGAAGAATCTTATTTATCTACCGGTCATCAGCAAGACGTCCTTCGATAACATCACGCTGAATATTTTAGATCAGAATTGGAAACCGGTAAATTTTCGTGGAGAAGAAATTATTATACGATTGGAATTGAAAAAGATCGTTAGGGATTATACCTCACAACAATAAATAATAATCCAATACTCACCACCACTCATTATATGAAAGGAATTCAACTGAGAAGGTTGCAGTAGCCATCACTTGAGAACATGGGTTTGGATTTCAGCAATAAAAGACATCTCCATAGTGGTCATCAGTCATTATCTACAACGAACTCGAGGGAGAAGGTTGCTTCTGCATCACTATCATTGGAAAATATGAATTTTTTGAAGTCCCTTGGTTACAATGTCGGAAAAACTTCAAATATTCAACGAGCCAAACTTCAATGAAGACATCATCCGAGAAGAAACTCATACCTACTATCCCCACACAACATCTTTTGGCAACAGCGATGAAATTGAGATATTAATCAATCAACAAGATGTGTTGGTAGATTTGGCCTCGTCTGCTTTATTCATCGAGGCAGAATTCCAGCCAGAAGCAAGTGGTGATGGTGAATGTAAACTAACGAATAATTTCGGAGCGTTTCTCTTCGAATATATCAGTTACGAATTGAATGGAAAAGAGATAGACAAAGTACGTGATCCTGGTATTGTCAGCACCATCAGAGCTCATCTAACATATGCCAAACATGAATCTATACCTCTAGCTATTTCTGGATGGTCATTTAAGGATGTATTGAGTTCAGTCTACAATAATAAAATCAATATATGGACACCGTTGAATTTTCTACTAGGCCTATTCATTGACTATAACAAAGTTTTGAGTGGAAAACATAAGCTGCGCTGATAAGGTCTCGAACCGATAACGATTGCTATACTAATAGCACAGGCACGAAAACGGCTAAAATAAATGTGAAGACGATAGCATTAAAAGTGCGACATGTGTTTCCAAGTGATCAAGTTAAATTTCAAATGTTGGGGAATTTGAGTGCTGAGAAGCCTATTTTGATTCCATTCCGTAGTTGGGATCTGCATGAAAATCCGTTGATGAAGGAGAGCACTCGCGACATTTGGGCTGTTAAAACTTCAATGAATTTGGAACGACCCAGATATGTGATTCTAGCTTTCCAAACTGATCGAAAAAATAATCCTGTTAAGCACAGTGCATATTTCGATAATATAAACTTGCTAAATGTTAAATTATACTTGAATTCAGAGTGTTATCCATATGGAGCAATGAAATTGAATTTCACCGACCAGCAATACGTGGAAGCATACCAGATGTACTATGATTTCCAGAAATCATTTTCAAATAAAATAATAAGCGAACCCATGTTGGATTATATAGCATTCAAGAATAGAGCAATTTTTGTGATTGACTGTTCAAAACAAAACGATGCTATAAAGTCATCAACAGTTGACGTCAAACTAGAGGGCTTATTGCATCATCATTAACGATCGTATAATGGAGTATTCTCCGATTACAGGATCAGTTCGGAATTTGGTGTGAAGAACCAGGTGATGAATCATAATGTTATAATTTATGTTCTAAATGATGTACTATCAAAATGTATCTTTCCCAATAAATGTTATTATTATTATTATATTTGATATTTTATTTCTCAAACGGTAGGTGGTGATGTAAACATCCGACGATCATAGTTTGTAAACTATGGTAGTCGGTTGCTGGAAATGAAACAAATTGAAACAACTAGTGACGTTATCAGTCAGTTATCAACGTTTGCAATGATATCGAAACGGAGAGTTAGCCCCCACCCTCACTATTCACGTTCACGTTCTCACGTATGTAAGAGAGAATCATTTCAGAAAATGTTCAGTTTTAAAAATGAACTTAGCAGCGTGCGTTCGTGATTCAAATGTGGCTACATGGTCCACCAACAATTTTATTAAGTTAACAGTTAATGAAGTGTGTCTAAAATTTGGGATCGATATAAGAAACGATAAAAGAAACTATTTATTTTGGAATATTCAACTAAACCAACGCGTTCTGATGAATGAAGATCTATTGGATTGGTTAGGTTATCGCGGCAAAAAATATCATGCTAAAAAGGGTGTTAT
>OY294067.1:184294518-184487018 GCA_958510875.1 Endomychus coccineus | reverse complement strand
TCTCACCACACCGAATGCAGTGCTTAGAACGATCACACGAGCTTCTGCAATCACGCGCAAAATGGCCAAATTCTAGGCATTTGAAACACCTAAGGATGTTTGCTTTCTCTCGAATTCGGCAGATCACCCAACCAATCCGTACTCTTCCTGCTGCCGTCATCACGTTAGCAACTTCAGCAGGAAGCCCAGCAACGGAAGTCTGTGTTCCACCAAACGAACGCCTCATGGACCTGACCGCGGTCACCGGAAGTCCTCTCGCCTCTGCGAACTGCTCAGACAACGCCGCGCAGACCTCCTCTCTCGTAGTTACCTCATCTATGTCTCTGATTTCTACAACGACCTCATGAGTCAAGGTTTTGACCAGAGCCTGACTTCCCAGTACATTCTCCACTGACGCTTGAAATGTCGACGTCTGTTCACGCGCAGACCTCTTCAGATTCAGGAGCAGATCTCCTTTAGCCGTCTTCTGGATACGGGTGACGCTGGAACCCAATTCTTTCAATGTAGGATCTGCTTTAACTGTGCGCAACATATCAGCGTACGTAAGTTCTCCTGTCGCCTTTATAATCAAAGCGTCCGGTCGAGGGGGCCTCTTTCTCTGCCTCGACCGCTTCTTGTTCTCCATTGTCACCCATTCTGTGCTATTTTGAGAGCTCAGGGACCCCGGAATTGGCTGGGATGCTTTGGGCTGCCTGTTGCTGTTTGCGACGATCTGCCGCTGCACTGGCTTTACTTTGGACTTTGGCGACGTCTGAGTCGTCTTGACCTCCGTCCCTAGCGTAGTCTGCGTGCTTTCTGTTTTTGTCTTGACTCCAGACACTCCTTCGGTCACTTCTCCTTCGAAGGCGACTGCGGTCGCATCATAGTAGCTGCGGATAATGCTCGCCAACCGTTTGATTTCACCGTGAACGTTGTGTTTTGGCTTCACAAACTCCAAAAGCTCGGTGATTTTCTCCCCGAGCCTGACAAACTCCTGCAGTCTCTTATCACTTGTAACATTTAATGCAACAGTGGCCAAGTTTTCCACCACTGAAGCACTGCGGTTGAATGATTTCGACATCTCGGAGCCCGCTTGCTCACTCCTGACAGACGCCGGTACTGGGTTACCGACCCCCTGCACCGTAAGTTTCGATCTCGAATGATTCTCCATTAGTGGTTTATTCTTCGGGGTTCCTTCCCCTATCCTGTTGGTTTGCGAGAAGTATGTAAGCTCGTACTCACTATTATCAGCGAGCATCCCCCGATTTACCACCTGGGGACACGCCACGTAGGGTAACAGGCTCCACCTTCGTGTGCGTATGTGTGGGTGTGTGTGTATGTTTGGGTGTGTGTATATGTGATGTTATGGGAAAATGGTTTGGGGATTTGTGTGGGTCTTGTGTATTGTCAGCAGGGAGGACTAGGGTTTTGTTGGGTCAGCGGATAGCTGGACGACGCTGGCAGTACGGTGTACGCATTGTGTGTGTGTGTGTGTGTGTGTGTGTGTGTGTGTGTGTGTGTGTGTGTGTGTGTGTGTCTGTGTGTGTGTGTGTGTGTGTGTGTGTGTGTGTGTGTGTGTGTGTGTGTGTGTGTGTGTGTGTGTGTGTGTGTGTGTGTGTGTGTGTGTGTGTGTGTGTGTGTGTGTGTGTGTGTGTGTGTGTGTGTGTGTGTGTGTGTGTGTGTGTGTGTGTGTGTGTGTGTGTGTGTGTGTGTGTGTGTGTGTGTGTGTGTGTGTGTGTGTGTGTGTGTGTGTGTGTGTGTGTGTGTGTGTGTGTGTGTGTGTGTGTGTGTGTGTGTGTGTGTGTGTGTGTGTGTGTGTGTGTGTGTGTGTGTGTGTGTGTGTGTGTGTGTGTGTGTGTGTGTGTGTGTGTGTGTGTGTGTGTGTGTGTGTGTGTGTGTGTGTGTGTGTGTGTGTGTGTGTGTGTGTGTGTGTGTGTGTGTGTGTGTGTGTGTGTGTGTGTGTGTGTGTGTGTGTGTGTGTGTGTGTGTGTGTGTGTGTGTGTGTGTGTGTGTGTGTGTGTGTGTGTGTGTGTGTGTGTGTGTGTGTGTGTGTGTGTGTGTGTGTGTGTGTGTGTGTGTGTGTGTGTGTGTGTGTGTGTGTGTGTGTGTGTGTGTGTGTGTGTGTGTGTGTGTGTGTGTGTGTGTGTGTGTGTGTGTGTGTGTGTGTGTGTGTGTGTGTGTGTGTGTGTGTGTGTGTGTGTGTGTGTGTGTGTGTGTGTGTGTGTGTGTGTGTGTGTGTGTGTGTGTGTGTGTGTGTGTGTGTGTGTGTGTGTGTGTGTGTGTGTGTGTGTGTGTGTGTGTGTGTGTGTGTGTGTGTGTGTGTGTGTGTGTGTGTGTGTGTGTGTGTGTGTGTGTGTGTGTGTGTGTGTGTGTGTGTGTGTGTGTGTGTGTGTGTGTGTGTGTGTGTGTGTGTGTGTGTGTGTGTGTGTGTGTGTGTGTGTGTGTGTGTGTGTGTGTGTGTGTGTGTGTGTGTGTGTGTGTGTGTGTGTGTGTGTGTGTGTGTGTGTGTGTGTGTGTGTGTGTGTGTGTGTGTGTGTGTGTGTGTGTGTGTGTGTGTGTGTGTGTGTGTGTGTGTGTGTGTGTGTGTGTGTGTGTGTGTGTGTGTGTGTGTGTGTGTGTGTGTGTGTGTGTGTGTGTGTGTGTGTGTGTGTGTGTGTGTGTGTGTGTGTGTGTGTGTGTGTGTGTGTGTGTGTGTGTGTGTGTGTGTGTGTGTGTGTGTGTGTGTGTGTGTGTGTGTGTGTGTGTGTGTGTGTGTGTGTGTGTGTGTGTGTGTGTGTGTGTGTGTGTGTGTGTGTGTGTGTGTGTGTGTGTGTGTGTGTGTGTGTGTGTGTGTGTGTGTGTGTGTGTGTGTGTGTGTGTGTGTGTGTGTGTGTGTGTGTGTGTGTGTGTGTGTGTGTGTGTGTGTGTGTGTGTGTGTGTGTGTGTGTGTGTGTGTGTGTGTGTGTGTGTGTGTGTGTGTGTGTGTGTGTGTGTGTGTGTGTGTGTGTGTGTGTGTGTGTGTGTGTGTGTGTGTGTGTGTGTGTGTGTGTGTGTGTGTGTGTGTGTGTGTGTGTGTGTGTGTGTGTGTGTGTGTGTGTGTGTGTGTGTGTGTGTGTGTGCGTGTGTGTGTGTGTGTGTGCGTGTGTGTGTGTGAGGAGAGGTGTTTGAGAAATGAAATATCAAATATTAATAATATTTTTATTTTGGAGAAAGTACATTCTTATTTTGGAAGTATGATGGTGAGGAACCAATGTTGTAGATTTTCGATATGGATGACTGTACACATATATTTCCCTCCATCATTGCGATGATTTAGGCAGCTCAGTCTGTTTGTAGGATCGAATTTCCCCGTTTGACATAGGGTGTTGTCGAAACTGCACACATCTACGATTCGTGGAAAGATATCTAGCTCCACACACTTTCTCGAGAGAAATTCGGCTTTTTGATGTCCTCGAACATATATAATGTCGGCTGCACTCAGTAGAGTCAATCTTAGAATATTATCAATTTCTTCATATTCCACATCGCCCGATGTATATTCCAAACCATGACAAAAATGTTCCAAATACCAAACAGATTTTCGATCCTTCTCACTTAACATCGTAAGCGGTACGGCTGGCTTAAACAACGAATAATGTCGTTTGAACCCAATTTGTATAGACATTTCTTTGGCATGGAAGACATCATCAATGATGAACCCCTGAATATCAACCAATACTATTCTCATGATGACTCGTACTAAACTGATCGGGTGACGTCGTCGTCGTTAGGCAGTATGTTTTAGATTAGACTCTTCACTATTTCCGAGAGGGGGTAGTACTCCATCAAACAATCGTAAATGATGATGCAATATGCTTTCGTATTGGCTGGAAATCCCTTATCTGTTGCTTCGTGGAGATGTCACCACCACGTGACAGCTGTCATGGTGGGTTCAAGGTACAGAATGCTTCGTGGAGATGTCACCACCATTTGACAGCTGTCGTGTTGGATCCAAGGTACAGAATGCTTCGTAGAGATGTCGCTATCACGTGATAGCTGTCATCGAAGGTACAGACTGCTTCGTGGAGATGTCGCCACCACGTGACAGCTTTCATGGTGGGTGCAAGGTGCAGACTGCTTCGTGGAGGTGGTCCCACCACCTCTATGAAGCAGTCTGCACCTTTGGTCCAAAGACACAGACTGCTTTCATGGGGGGATCGAAGGTACAGACTGCTTCGTGTAGGTGTCACCACCACATGACGGTGGACCAAAGGTACAGACTGCTTAGTGGAGGTGGTGCCACCAGTTCGACTCGTAAGGTTTTGAAATCACATGCACATGATCTGTCACGCGGTGAGATATCATGACGTCTGTCACTTCGACGAGGTGTCTGTCCCGTGGGGCTTCAACGAGGTGTCTGTCACGAGGTGTCATGGCTGCTATCACGTAAATGCGAGTGATAATAATAATATCTACTCATTATTCGTCACACTGTAAAAATGAAGTTATGAGACTGTTGAATACATTAGGTGTGAAAAGTGAATGGGTAGTACATTCATGCACATGTTTTATCTCGTGATTCAACACTCCGACACGTGCTTCAACATTTAGACACGTGTTCAGTCACATGCTCAGACACGTGCTTCAATACTCAGACACGTGTTAAGCACGTGCTTCAACATTCAGACACGTGCTCTACTCAGACACGTGTTCAGACATGTGCTTCAACATTCAGACACGTGTTAAGCACATACTTCAACATTCAGACCTATTTAACACGTATTTGATACTTGCTTTGGACAGAGGCGTAGAAGTCCTTAACCGCGTGATCGGACATACACAATATAACATCATCAACTAGTATATAAACAAATGCTTATTATCATATGATTCAGTATGATTTCGATTCGCCTTCAGGCATGATGAAGAATGTTAAGCAAAAAGACTCGTTGAATATTATGAACTTAGGATCAAGCATTGAGAATGTTGAACAACCACAACGTCACAGCTCTTTGCTGCCAAATACTCTACGAACAATAATCTGTGGTCCAAGTAATTGTGGGAAAAGAAATGTAATGTTATCTCTATTGTTAGATGCAAACGGCTCGAAATTTGAAAACGTGTACATCTATTCAAAGTCTTTACACCAACCAAAATACCAGTTACTGGAGGAAACATTGAAGAAAATTGCTGGGCTTGTATATTTTCCATACACTGAAAGTGATAACGTCATTGACCCCACAGAAGCGAAACCTAATTCGGTAATAATATTCGATGATGTAATGGATGAGAAACAGGAGAAAATTCGTTCTTATTTTTCAAGAGGGAGACACAACTCAATTGATAGTTTCTATCTTTGTCAGTCTTATGCTAAATGTCCAAAACATGGATTGCGCGACAATGCCAATTGCTTGATTATTTTCAAACAGGATGAACTCAATTTGAAACATATATTCACCGATCATCTAAGTACCGACATGTCACTCGAGAAATTCAAAGAGATATGTAGCGCATAATGGAAAGATAAATATGGATTCCTTATGATAAACAAAGACTGTGATATGAACAAAGGACGTTATCGCAAAAGTTTTGATAGCTATATATAATACATCTAACATGTATATATACTATCATTTGAAATAGACAAACCGCTCAGCATGGACGTGGGTATGAGTAACATGTTAAAAGAAAAACAACAATTGAAGAGAAAAATTTGGGAGTTAGCAAACGTTGTGAGGAAAAAATATATGGCTGTGAAATTGGGTAAAGCTGAAAATGATGAGAATCTAGATAACATGTTCAGGAATGTATCTAAACCTCTGGAGGAAATTGCGAGAAATGCTGAAATAATCAAACAAAATTCGTTGGTTAAACCTAAAAGTATTGTTTCTACAGCAACACAAATGGAGAACATACCAATCCCAAATATTGTAACTGAAGGAGAAGAATTCGTATATAACCCCAAAGATACTGAGGAGGATGTGTTTACCCCAGAACATACTATCGATCAGATTCGTGAAGAATTCAGAAAACTTGAGAACGATAATGCAGCGGCTACAGAGGAGTTTCTGCAACAATACCCCACATTAGCACGTTATTACTTGGAAGGATTCCTATTGGATGATGATGTCAAGAAATACGATGATAGAATGGGTTTGCAAGATAATTCAACTTTAGACAAATGGTTCATGGGTAATCAACCTATAGAAATTGATAGTGAGAGTAATATAATTATCAAGGGTACTCCGTTCAAGGGTACCACAGGACTGTATAATTTGATATTTTACAGAGATGTTCTACCTGATACTTACACTGTGGAAGATGGGAAAAATTACAGTCAAATGATGGAAATGACTAGTGCCCATAGACGTAATAACGATCCAGCTGATCGAATAAGAAACATTGTAAAATACAAAAATGTACTGAAACCTTTGATTAATTCCATTAAAAGACCAAGGTCCAAAACATACACTGGAAATGCATATATGAAAAATGATATGCTTGAATATAACGAGAAACCTATCGAATATGTTTATTGGGATGACGTTAACGAAATTGTGGATAGACTGAGACTTCTTGTTGCATCCTCGCACGCTGGTAACAATAACCATCACAACGAGATAGTCTCTATAATAGAAGAATTGATAGAGGCTGGTGTAATCGAACAAAAACCGGGTGTAAGGCAAGTTCATCACAGTTATAAAGATGGTTTCAATGGATAAGTTTGGCAGAGCCTCCTCTTCCATGTGTATATATGATACAAATGTATTCAATAATAATCTCAAACAAGTTCACGGACAAGGATTATTCCTAACGAGTGATGGAAGTTATGATATGGAAAATCGTAGATTGAGCAACGTAAAATCACCGAATGATGATGAAGATGTTTCAAATAAAGTATATGTTGATAAATTAACACACAAACTGAATCTGAAAACGGAAACCAGTCTTAAAGATACCTTCAATGTTAGGGTTGATAATTTGATCAAAGATATCAACAAGGATCTGGATGAACATGAATTAACGAATGAGAAGGTTATTCTCAACATTGATAAACATCTGATGGACATTCAGAATAAATATAATGGAATGGGAATCTATATGAAATCAGAGTATAAAACAATCAGTGATAGTGTTAGGGAAAACAGAAATGAATTGAAAGAGATCAGTAACACATTTAACAGTGTGAACATGCGTCTAAATGACATTACTAGTAAAGTGGAGGCGTTAGAACGACGGATGACATCTGTGGAACCTTCTAAGAAGAGACCCTCATCATCCACAACAACAACAAAGCAGGGCTCTGTGAAACGTATAACTCCAAATCCTGTGAATATACCCAAAAAATTAATTCTAAACTAGATTTCCGCATTGATAAGATGAGTAGAACAAGTTGTGCATGAGCTTCATAAGCCTGGTAGGAAGAATTTCAAACGGCGCAGTACGATCATAAAAGGTTTGGATGATTTGTGGCACATGGATCTGGCTGAAATGGGTGATTACGCTCGTGAAAATAGAGGATTCAAATACATTTTGATTATGATCGATTGTTTCTCGAAATTTCTATGGACTCGACCGTTGAAAACGAAATCTGCCGAAGAGGTTCGGAAAGCTGTCGGTTCTATATTGTTAGAAGGACATCGTAAGCCTAGGAATCTGCAAAGCGATCAGGGAAGAGAATTTCAGTTTCAGCGGGAAATACAAATGGCTTGATATACTTGAAGAAATCACAGAAAAATAGAATAAACGTAAACATAGTACTATAAATATGGCTCCAATGAAAGTGACGAAACAGATTGAGAGCGAGATATTGAAGCGATCCTACTCACACATCAAGTTAGCTCTACCTCACAAATACAACGTTGGAGATGTGGTACGAATAAGTATGGCTAAACATATTTTTGAGGAGGGATTTACGCCCAATTGGAGTACGGAACCATTTAAAATCATCAAAGTAAAAATTACCAACCCGGTCACATATCTACTAGAAGATATGACCAACGCACCAATCAGCGGTTGTTTCTACGAGGAAGAATTACAGAAAACAAAACAACCCGATGTGTTTTTAGTCGAAAAAATATTACGAAAGAGGAGGGGCCAACAGTATGTGAAATGGTTGGGCCTAGATAATAATCACAACAGTTGGATCGATAATTCGGATCTCGTTCAATGAACCCATCATTAAACATTTGGAGATTATCAGGAACAAACAAATAGCTGGAATATTATTGACTCGAGGGTATGGATATTATAATAGAACAAAATTCTGTGACTATGATGGTGAATCAAGAGTGAAGATTATAATATTTGAAACATATATTGTTTAGATTATACTTAAGTCTTTTGTATTGAGAAAATTTTGAAATTAATAAAAAATATTACTTTGAGATCTTTAGTTTTTCTCCCTCCCCTCGTTAAATAACGGTGCAATCTTGAATTCTCATCAGTCTGTATGGAAGCGTACGTAGGAGAAGGTGTTCTCAATACGCTTATAAACAAGCTACCGTTTGAACTTCATATTCCTGGTTATCAATTCTGTGGTCCCGGTACAAAATTAGAAGAACGGTTGAGAAGAGGAGATTCAGGTATCAATCCACTCGATAAAGCTTGCCGCCAACACGATATTTCATATCTGCGAAACGCTAGTTTGGAAGGACGTCACGAGGCGGATAAAATATTAGAGAACGCTGCTTGGCAACGTGTCAAATCTAAAGACACAAAATTTGGAGAGAGGATTGCCGCTTTCGGTGTGAATAAAATTATGAAGGCAAAGAGGAAATTGGGGATGGGCATGAGAAAGAAAGTTGGGTTCGGAAGTGCAATTGTCGATGGGGTGAGAAAAGTTATGAAGAAAAAGTTTGACCCCACCAATCTGAAGAGAACATCTCAAACAGCGTTGAAATTTGCACGAAAACAATTCAAAAAAGCAGGTGGTCGGAAAAATGTTCGATTACCAAGAGTAATTCCTATTCCAAAGACTGGAGGATTTTCACCATTTTTAATACCTCTATTTGCCGGCTTATCAGCTGCTGGAGCATTGGCGGGAGGTGGTGCTGGCATCGCTAAGGCCGTCAACGACAGCGAAGCAGCTCAGAAAACCTTGGAGGAAACGGAAAGACATAATAAAACAATGGAAGCTATAGCTTTGGGGAAACAAGGATCTGGTCTATATTTGAAAAAGTATCGCAAAGGTCTTGGTCTATATTTAAATAAACATCCAAAAAACTACCAGTTAACCTACCCAGAAGACCTCTGACCGATCTCGATCTACGGAAACTAGCAAAAGCTCTGAAAATTCCCCATTTTAGAGGAGTATTTATGCGTGATGAACTGCCATCCAACGGACCATGGAAAAACGAGCGTGGAATAGTTAATTTAGATAGCTCGGACAATGAAGGCACTCACTGGGTTGGGTTTAAGAAAGTCGGTGATACAGTCTTTTATTATGATAGTTTTGGCAATTTACGCCCCCTTCACGAACTGGTGGATTATTTCAAAAAATGAAAGATATTATTCAATCACGACAATTTTCAGCAATATAACACTTATAATTATGGCCAGTTATGTTTGAAATTCCTCTCTAATTCTTCAGTTGTGGTCGACTAACCCTGCATTTATTAGTATATAAATAGATTGTTGGTAAAGTTTTCATCAATCATGTCTCAGGCGTTCACTATCACGGGTAAGAGCTCCCGCTTATCTGTAGATTTTCACCCACCTATAGAACTAGATCCTTATTCATATTATTCTATCGCACTTATTGGTTTGCATACGTACAATAGCATTCCAAACATTGAAGAAGGTTTTAATAAATTTTATTATAAAAATGTGAAGGGTGAGGAAGAAGTAGTAACTATACCTACGGGGTCCTACGAGTTGACAGACATCGAGGATTTCATACAAAGTGCAGTTTGTGGGATAGGAGTGAACCAAGAAGAACGTGACCGGAAATTATCAATAAAATCTAACAACAACACTCTACACACAGAGCTGAAGAGTGATTTTGAAGTGAATTTTATTCCTAAAGATAGTATAAGCGAACTGTTGGGATTCAGCAAAAAGAAATTGACATCTCGTGAACTACACGTATCTGATCGACCTATAAACATAATCAAAGTTCAAACTATTAGAGTGGAGTGTAACTTAACCGCAGGAGCAACTTATAACAATAAGATAGCTCATACGATATATGAGTTCTCACCTCTTGTACCACCTGGGTTTTCCATTGATATAGAGCCAAAGAATCTTATTTATCTACCGGTCATCAGCAAGACGTCCTTCGATAACATCACACTGAATATTTTAGATCAGAATTGGAAACCGGTAAATTTTCGTGGAGAAGAAATTATTATACGATTGGAATTGAAAAAGATCGCTATTATGGCTTCCAACAATAAATAATAATCCAATACTCACCACCACTCATTATATGAAAAGAATTCATCTGAGAAGGTTGTTGTTGCAGTAGCCATCACTTGAGAACATGGGTTTGGATTTTAGCAATAGAAGACATCTCCATAGTGGTCGTCAGTCATTATCTACAACGAGTTCAAGGGAGAAGGTTGCTTCTGCATCACTATCATTGGAAAATATAAATTTTTTGAAGTCCCTTGGTTACAATGTCGGAAAAACTTCAAATATTCAACGAGCCAAACTTCATTGAAGACATCATCCGGGAAGAAACTCATACCTACTATCCACACACAACATCTTTTGGCAACAGCGATGAAATTGAGATATTAATCAATCAACAAGATGTATTGGTAGATTTGGCCTCGTCTGCTTTATTCATAGAGGCAGAATTCCAGCCAGAAGCAAGTGGTGATGGTGAATATAAACTAACGAATAATTTCGGAGCGTTTCACTTCGAATATATCAGTTATGAATTGAATGGACAAGAGATAGACAAAGTACGTGATCCTGGTATTGTCAGCACCATCAGAGCTTATCTAACATATGCCAAACATGAATCTATACCTCTAGCTATTTCTGGATGGTCATTTAAGGATGCATTGAGTTCAGTCTACAATAATAGAATCAATTTATGGATACCGTTGAATTTTCTACTAGGCCTATTCATTGACTATAACAAAGTTTTGAGTGGAAAACATAAGCTGCGCTTGATAAGGTCTCGAACCGATAACGATTGCTATACTAATAGCACAGGCACGAAAACGGCTATAATAAATGTGAAGACGATAGCATTGAAAGTGCGACATGTGTTTCCAAGTGATCAAGTTAAATTTCAAATGTTGGGGAATTTGAGTGCAGAGAAGCCTATTTTGATTCCATTCCGTAGTTGGGATCTGCATGAAAATCCGTTGATGAAGGAGAGCACTCGCGACATTTGGGCTGTTAAAACATCAATGAATTTGGAACGTCCCAGATATGTGATTCTAGCTTTCCAAACTGATCGAAAAAATAATCCTATCAAGCACAGTGCATATTTCGATAATATAAACTTGCTAAATGTAAAATTATACTTGAATTCAGAGTGTTATTCATATGAAGCAATGAAATTGAATTTCACCGACCAGCAATACGTGGAAGCATACCAGATATACTATGATTTCCAGAAATCATTTTCAAATAAAATAATAAGCGAACCCATGTTAGATTATATAGCATTCAAGAATAGAGCAATTTTTGTGATTGACTGTTCAAAACAAAACGATGCTATAAAGTCATCAACAGTTGACGTCAAACTAGAGATGGAAAGTTTCCTTAATTTCCTCAAAAACACCAGGGCTTATTGCATCATCATTAACGATCGTATAATGGAGTATTCTCCGATTACAGGATCAGTTCGGAGTTTAGTGTGAAGAACCATGAATCATAATGTTATTATTTTAATTCTAAATGATGTACTATCAAAATGTATTTTTCTAAATAAATGTTATTATTATTATTTTCGGTATTTTATTTCTCTCACTTTCCCGCAAGACATCACAATAATGAACGAGCCGTTGATGGATCAACCCATCAGGATTGTAATCTAAATTACAGATATCGCTTCAGAGTTAGAAACAAAAAAATTTACGTTACTATCTAATTAATAAATATAAATATACTTTTGTTTTATTACATGTTTACATATAATGTTCCTCAAAAAGTGATTCGGATTATTATGTTATCTTTTCAATTATTATAATATGTAGTAGTGGTTATAAGACAGTTTGCGGTAAATATTCTCTCTTATTTCGAGTGTTGAAGCCGATAAAGTTGTCACATTCAGAATAGCGTATATGAAAATAATAAATAACCTATCAAATCGTTGAAGCTTCTTTCTTCATGTGGGTTATCAATCTCAAACTTGAAGAATCTCAAATGAGTCTCTACAGGTAATAATAGTCAAACATATTCATTCAGCCCGACCAACACACAGGCCCTCGTAGGCTCGCAAATGATAACAATGTCGCATACAAAATAGCTTTAGGCAATAATCCGTTACATGGGAAATATTGATATTCTCAAATAAAAGGTGATAATAGTGGGGTAATTTCTACAGCTGATTTAACCTCACATCCTTGATATCAATGAATATTCGATAATTCCAACACACAGCTCTTCTTTCGTGGAATATCCTTGAGAAATATCTCGAAAAAAGGGGTAACTTGTGAAAATTATAGAACTACACGATTTTTCGTCGTTTTTTAAACAGTGAATTTTATCAGTAGGATTGGGTTATATGGTAGGATGAGGAATAAAACTCTTTATATGCATTAATCTTTATTGAAATTACATATTCCAGAATCCTTGGGTGCATTAACATTTATTGAAATTACATATTTCTGAAGCCAGGAATATCTTCTTCATCTACAAATGTTAATTTACAATTTTCATCCATACTATACAGTCTATTGTTGATTTGTACAGATGATGTAGATTTATGTTCGATAAATGGCGGCTTATCTGAGTATCCTTTGATGAAACACATGTTTACAACGACATTCCCGTCTTTTTCTATCTGCTCCATCGCCCTCCAAATAGACTCAACTATATTTTCCGTAGTCCATTGCTGACCTTGAATTCCCACAGTATCGAGAAGGTGAATGTTTTGTGGTGTACAATATTGGAATTTTGCCTCTATCCTCAAAACATTCTGTATGTTTTTTTCCTGAGAGGTTATGTTCAAGTAGGAATTTCTGACCTAGGGCTCCGTAGGGTGCCTGCTGCAACGCCCGAAGCATAATTCGATCAAACTCCGGTGTGAACTGCATCAGGAAAGATAATTTCATATCTGTGGTTAGTTTATACCTTTTCACATCGTACTTTCTAGTATAGCTTTTTTGACATAACTCGCAGTTCAGCGTCTGCTCGCTACGGCGACTGATTAATAACTGATACCTCCATTGATCGCTCCAATACTCAAACCACCTGCTGTTGTTGTTGTTCAATGTTTGTTTCTTCTTCTTCATCATCTTCCTCTTCTGGGAAGAGTAGGGTGTCGGGTGTATGTCTTGATAGAATCTCACGCAACAATTCTTTCAACTGGTCGAGCAAGCTCACATTTGGACATTGTATTCCGAAAATGTTTGGATTGAATTTTTCCACTTTCACCAGGGTATGAAGAAACTCGTTATATTGATAAACCATATCCTTCTGGAAAAAATATAGTATTCCGTCGATGTAGCGAAATGCGGCCGAGATGGGTGTAGGGGCAGTATAGAAGAGTTTTGTTATCAGTCCGTGATATTTCGTTGTGAAGTCACACTCGTTGATTTCGGCGAAATAATAATTGTTGTAAAAAATATATGTACGCCCTGTATATGAGCTCACCACACCTTGTATATGAACATTAGGTACCCTCAATGCATTTGAATAGGATTTTGGCCAGCCTTTAATCAACTGTAAGCTAGGAAATTCCATCATATATACCATTCTATCTATGAAGAATACAATCTCTCCTGAGGGTCTTTGATAAATTGCAGATATTTTTCGGAAGTTGGCCGGTAAAAACGGTAGCCATTCGGTAATTAACATTGGCTGCTCCATAATTTTCGTTTCTAATTCCATCACCCAAACCCACTTTCCATAGAAAATATACAAGCGCTGGTTCACCACCAGGAAGGTGTGCAGTCTATTCATATTACATATATCTGGAGGGGTGGGTGGTTTGGTTGTAGTAGTGGTAGTAGTAGTGGTAGTGGTGGATGTGGGTTTTGGGGACACAGGCCTATTGGTCGTTGTTGTTGTTGTTGGTGGTTTCCCATACAGGCTCTGTACAGCATAAATATCATCGTTACTCAGGGTGATATTAGAAAAGTCTTTAGGCTCTTCGTAAAATGCAAACATTACAGACTCATTATCGCCTGTATGTGCTAATCCTATTGCATGTCCGATTTCATGTAATAGTACAGCAAACAAATTTGATTCGTTATAAGCAGGCTTCGTTTTTGTTTCACACCAGTTTTCATCTCGATCCAGATGTATTTCGACCGTTGACCCATCACTTGTTGGAAAATCCGAGTGTGCGAGAATCGTTCCAGGTCCATCAAACAATCCTGAACACACCCCATTGTTCGTAACTCTACGATGCATTCCTCTCTGATA
Source organism: Endomychus coccineus (assembly GCA_958510875.1). Lineage (NCBI taxonomy): Eukaryota > Metazoa > Arthropoda > Insecta > Coleoptera > Endomychidae > Endomychus > Endomychus coccineus. The sequence goes on along the minus strand of OY294067.1, from coordinate 184,472,528 downwards.
CGAAATGAGTATATCGGCTGTGTTACCACCTGTATATTCAAAGTTCAACCCCGAATATTTGCTCCACACTTCAAATACCTCTGTGGTCAATCTAAGCAGTTGAGTTGAGGCAAATCTGAATCTCCATGTCAATTTCGACTTCAACCATCTGGATGTTGTTCTGTATTGAGAAGGATCATCAGCCACTCCGCACCTTTTCGTATTCATCAATTTTTAAAGTCTCATTATTTAGGGTACCGTCTATTGGCAATCTATAGAATTCTTGAAACACTCTCAATGCATCCTCTGTTTCACTCAATCCGTTGGAATTTTCCGCCATATATCCATATTTTACTAGATATTCGTTCGCCTGGACTCCGACGAAGCATAGAATGAATAATAACATGTTGCTCTATCGACAACTTTACACATAATGCCTTACCTATCTGAAACTTTTATATATATATCTAACATAATGCCTTCCCTACCTGAAACTCTTATATATATATATATATATATATATATATATATATATATATATATATATATATATATATATATATATATATATATATATATATATATATATATATATATATATATATATATATCCACATTCGTGGAATTTTTGAAGCGTGTTCGCTGGAGAAACAAATGTGTGGGACACCTGTCACGTGGTGGTGACACCTCTACAACGCAATCTGTACCTTAGGTCCACCATGACAGCTGTCACATTGTGGTGACACCTCTACAACGCAATCTGTACCTTAGGTCCACCATGACAGCTGTCACGTGGTGGTGACACCTCTACAACGCAATCTGTACCTTAGGTCCGCCATGACAGCTGTCACGTGGTGGTGACACCTCTACAACGCAATCTGTACCTTAGGTCCGCCATGACACACTTTTTGTACACACCCTGTATACTCGATGGCAGCTGCCTCGTGATAGTCACGTGACCCTGTACATGTGACACACTTTTTGTACGCACCCTGTATACTCTTTACAATTAACATATCCTTATCTCACACTTTATCACACACATCCATTCCTGATCACCGACACCCCTATGGCCGCCATCTTGGTTCTTGATCGTAGAACTCGTGGAGTATATCTACTATCGTTTATCGTCATTGGAAGATAGCGCAATCTTCTCCTGGTTTATGGAGAACACTTTATGTTTTACAGCCCTAATCTGATTTTGAGTAACTGACACCTCCTTCCACTCCTCAAGGCACTCAACATAGTCTTCAAAATCGATTCTGTTTTTAACGACGGAAAATTTTACTCCCTTAGCTTTTTTTGTTACGCCATAATTCCTCATTATTTCCGCAATTTCGGACTCTTCATACTCGGCTGCTTCAAGATCTTGAAGCAGTCTAGTGACATCATCCGCTGAAGTCAATATCTTAATTGCGTATAATTTTGACCTCAGGCCTACAAAATCGGTCATGGGGGTTCCGTTGTCCTCATCCTTCATCTTCCCTAATACTTTCTTATTGACGAGCGGAATATTATAGATGTTATCAGGCTGGTAGTCGCTGATGTCGAAGTATTGATGGCAGTCACGTTTCATTACATCATAAGGGTCTTTCCCCAACTCATATATGAGAGAGTCTGTATCTGTATACAGTATAGAACAACTATCCCCAAACGCTGGACCCATATACTTATAATGGAAGTCGTAGATAGTTGTCTTAGCCAAATCCAATATAGACATTCCTACATAAATAGGTTTATTTACCCACACTTCCAACTTGTTTAGCTTAACTGCTACCAAATTCTCGTTGAAGATGGTTCAGCTCTTGAACTCAGGCTTAGAAATATATGATTCAGCTCCATACCGCCCACCCCACTCGGTAAGTAGGCGAACATTCACTCTTTTGCGAATATTCTCCATAGTCTTGCCGAACACTGCATTATTCATTAATTTGAATAAGTTCTTCTCGAACTCATTCTTCGCAGCTTTTCGGAGGTCAGTGTTAAGATCTATGTAGGCTTTAAGCCATAGGGCTTGCTTAAATTTCAAAATTCTATGGACTTTTTTCAGCACCAAACCGTTTTCTAGCGCTTGCTTGAGGCTACGGTGATGGATAACGTACTTCTCCTTGGGGTGAAGCGTCGCCATCAATTTTGATGGTGCATTTGATGAAGCGGGGGTGTTGCCTGTTTGAGGATCGATATGTAGGGGGCAGAAGGGTAAATTTTATGTTTGTCATGCAGATGTTTAGGGTACTCCAAATCGACTTCTAAAATATATCCTATATCAGAATCATCTGGAACTGTAGTAACATCAATATTTGTATCACACCATTCAAATCCACCATACGGGAGAGCTTGACTCATGGCCCAACCATACTGGTTATTGACGTCATAATACATCAAATAAAAATCAGCTTTCGACGGATTATAATTCGGCATATATTTATTGTTGGCGTGGGCTCAACGCTTAGAACATACTTGACTGAGTCCGCCTCTAATCCCTTTCTCAACGAATAGAAATATATCGAGATCTGTGAGAAGCTCAAGTTCTTGTTTCGTATGTTTCAGCATCGCATCCCAAGTAAAGCCAGGCAGTGTTAAGTAGTGCGCAGGATCCAAATTATATGTTTGATGGCAGCTACTCCTGAATTGTTCGAAAACATCGGCCAGTAGCATTATGTCTGTCTTCATATACAGATCGACGTATTGACCCAAGTTTCGCCATTCAAATTTTTCCCATATATGCTGAGCTCGCTGGTATAGTCTCCGAGGGCACGGCTCATCTTCTAATTTATTGCAGAAAGCCTCAATTGATGGTAAAAAAGACTCGGAGAATCTATCAAACGAGTCAACATAATCATACGGCATAACACCTTTCTTGGTTAGAAGCTTAACTCGTTCATCATCAAGTTCTTCAAACTGACATTTCAAATTTGGGTAATCACCCAAGTATGATGCCAACTTATCCAAGGACGAATTCATGAATCTAAACGAGTCGATGAATCTGAGTTGAATGGGGGCATCATCGATATGTTTGGTGAAACTTATATATTTCTCTTTGGTTATCGGGAGTAGGTTGATTTTACCGTCCATTCGTGAGGCTATATCTTCGATGATAAAGTTTGCATCGTAATTGGAAAGATTGTGAAAAACTATAGGAACAACATGCGTGTCCTGATAGTTAATGTTACAGCCTTCATGTGCGTCCCCTCGATAATTTTTCAGTGGCAGTAGGTGATTATGATCTCGAACTTTCTTATCAGTTTCTGAGAATGGCTGTTCGCGAATGTGGCAACAGCTCGCCCTTCTGAATGCAGCTTCATCGTCCTCAGACATATCGATGTCATATGTACACCAGAAAACTGTACCCAAATCTTCTGCGAGAGTCTTCATCTGATCTGCGAACCAACTCATACAATCCACGCCGCGATAGGCTCGATTGAAGGATAGGGAATCTTCATATGAACATTTCATATAATATCCGATAGCTGCAGGGATATGTTGCTGCGTCTTTTTCGGGTCCGAAGTGGGGCTAAGAACGCTTTCCAGTTCTGCGTATACCACAAATGGAGCTTTCACTTTATTCTTAAAATTTTTGAGTTTTAGGATATTCTTTCCAACTTCTGGCATCTTAACCTTACAGCTATTCAGCTTTAATTATTCAAACTGTTTCTATATAACTTTGATTGATATGTTCTTGTTAAAATTGACATTTCATTTAAGTGCATTCAATAATATATCAATCAAAATTATATAGAAACAGTTTGAATAATTAAAGCTGAATAGCTGTAAGGTTAAGATGCCAGAAGTTGGAAAGAATATCCTAAAATTCAAAAATTTAAAGAATAAAGTGAAAGCTCCATTTGTGGTATACGCAGATCTGGAAAGCGTTCTTAGCCCCACTTCGGACCCGAAAAAGACGCAGCAACATATCCCTGCAGCTATCGGATATTATATGGAATGTTCATATGAAGATTCCCTATCCTTCTATCGAGCCTATCGCGGCGTGGATTGTATGAGTTGGTTCGCAGATCAGATGAAGACTCTCGCAGAAGATTTGGGTACAGTTTTCTGGTGTCCATATGACATCGATATGTCTGAGGACGATGAAGCTGCATTCAGAAGGGGGAGCTGTTGCCACATTTGCGAACAGCCATTCTCAGAAACTGATAAGAGAGTTCGAGATCATAATCACCTACTGCCACTGAAAAATTATCGAGGGGCCACACATGAAGGCTGTAACATTAACTATCAGGACACGCATGTTGTTCCTATAGTTTTTCACAATCTTTCCAATTACGATGCAAACTTCATCATCGAAGATATAGCGTCACGAATGGACGGTAAAATCAACCTACTCCCGATAACCAAAGAGAAATATATAAGTTTCACCAAACATATCGATGATGCCCCCATTCAACTCAGATTCATCGACTCGTTTAGATTCGTGAATTCGTCCTTGGATAAGTTGGGATCATACTTGGGTGATTACCCAAATTTGAAATGTCAGTTTGAAGAACTTGATGATGAACGAGTTAAGCTTCTAACCAAGAAAGGTGTTATGCCGTATGATTATGTTGACTCGTTTGATAGATTCTTCGAGTCTTTTTCACCACCAATTGAGGCTTTCTACAATAAATTAGAAGATAAGCCGTGCCCTCGGAGACTATACCAGCGAGCTCAGCACATATGGGAAAAATTTGAATGTCGAAACTTGGGTCAATACGTCGATCTGTATATGAAGACAGACATAATGCTACTGGCCGATGTTTTTGAACAATTCAGGAGTAGCTGCCATCAAACATATAATTTGGATCCTGCGCACTACTTAACACTGCCTGGCTTCACTTGGGATGCGATGCTGAAACATACGAAACAAGAACTTGAGCTTCTCACAGATCTCGATATATTTCTATTCGTTGAGAAAGAGATTAGAGGCGGACTCAGTCAAGTATGTTCTAAGCGTAGAGCCCACGCCAACAATAAATATATGCCGAATTATAATCCGTCGAAAGCTGATTCTTATTTGATGTATTATGACGTCAATAACCAGTATGGTTGGGCCATGAGTCAAGCTCTCCCGTATGGTGGATTTGAATGGTGTGATACAAATATTGATGTTACTACAGTTCCAGATGATTCTGATGTAGGATATATTTTAGAAGTCGATTTGGAGTACCCTAAACATCTGCATGACAAACATAAAGATTTACCTTTCTGCCCCCTACATATCGATCCTCAAACATGCAACACCCCCGCTTCATCAAAATTGATGGCGACGCTTCACCCCAAGGAGAAGTACGTTATCCATTACCGTAGCCTCAAGCAAGCGCTAGAAAACGGTTTGGTGCTGAAAAAAGTCCATAGAATTTTGAAATTTAAGCAAGCCCCATGGCTTAAAGCCTACATAGATCTTAACACTGACCTCCGAAAGGCTGCGAAGAATGAGTTCGAGAAGAACTTATTCAAATTAATGAATAATGCAGTGTTCGGCAAGACTATGGAGAATATTCGCAAAAGAGTGAATGTTCGCCTACTTACCGAGTGGGGTGGGCGGTATGGAGCTGAATCATATATTTCTAAGCATGAGTTCAAGAGCTGCACCATCTTCAACGAGAATTTGGTAGCAGTTGAGCTAAACAAGTTGGAAGTGTGGTTGAATAAACCTATTTATGTAGGAATGTCTTTATTGGATTTGGCTAAGACAACTATCTACGACTTCCATTATAAGTACATGGGTCCAGCGTTTGGGGATAGTTGTTCTATACTGTATACAGATACAGACTCTCTCATATATGAGTTGGGGAAGAACCCTTATGATGTAATGAAACGTGACTGCCATCAATACTTCGACACCAGCGACTACCAGCCTGATAACATCTATAATATTCCGCTCGTCAATAAGAAAGTATTAGGGAAGATGAAGGATGAGAACAACGGAACCCCCATGACCGATTTTGTAGGCCTGAGGTCAAAATTATACGCAATTAAGATATTGACTTCAGCGGATGATGTCACTAGACTGCTTCAAGATCTTGAAGCAGCCGAGTATGAAGAGTCCGAAATTGCGGAAATAATGAGGAATTATGGCGTAACAAAAAAAGCTAAGGGAGTAAAATTTTCCGTCGTTAAAAACAGAATCGATTTTGAAGACTATGTTGAGTGCCTTGAGGAGTGGAAGGAGGTGTCAGTTACTCAAAATCTGATTAGGGCTGTGAAACATAAAGTGTTCTCCATAAACCAAGAGAAGATTGCGCTATCTCCCAATGACGATAAACGATACTTAATACCAGGAACTTTTGCTACGCTTCCTTGGGGATATTATGCACTCATGGACACAGATTAGTGATCATTAGTTGAATATATTAGCATATAGTTGCAATCATAGAGATTTATAAATCCTGATTAGTTTTGAAGCATATTTAATATAATTATACAACTATTGTAAGCAGCTTATATGATTTGTGATTGGTTGACGTTCCATATACGATGGAGGAAAATATATGTATGCAGCCCAACATGTTGATGATCTGCAAGATTGACTTCTCAATATCATACCCCCAAAATGAAAATGTGCTTTTTTCAGAATAAATGATATAATAAATATCGATATTTCATTTCTCATACATCTCACACGTGGTTTGTAGGACTCCTGGGGATGCTTTCCACTTTATCAAAAAAGCAACGTGCCATAAGTTCTACATCTTGGGTGGTTGGGAAACATACTTGATCTCCATTAAAACTCCTTGCTTATATGTTTCCATTGAAATTGATTAAACCCGCGAAAATAAAAATGTGTTTATCAATATAACTTTTACGTAACTGTCTGTATGTATGTATATATAAACGCTTTAACATATGAAGTTTGTAAAAGTCGTGCTCGCGAAGGAATCACGTGTCTGAATATTGATACACGTGTCTGAAACACGTGTCTGAATGTTGAAACACGTGTCTGAATGTTGAAACACGTGTCTGAATGTTGAAACACGTGTCTGAATGTTGAAACACGTGTCTGAAACACGTGTCTGAATGTTGAAACACGTGTCTGAATGTTGAAACACGTGTCTGAATGTTGAAACACGTGTCTGAATGCTGAAACACGTGTCTGAAGCACGTGTCTGAATGCTGAAACACGTGTCTGAATGCGGAAAAACGTGTCTGAATGTTGAAACACGTGTCTGAATGTTGAAACACGTGTCTGAAACACGTGTCTGAATGTTGAAACACGTGTCTGAAACACGTGTCTGAATGTTGAAACACGTGTCTGAAACACGTGTCTGAAACACGTGTCTGGAACACGTGTCTGAATGCTGAAACACGTGTCTGAATGCTGAAACACGTGTCTGAATGCTGAAACACGTGTCTGAATATTGAAACATGCCTCTGAAACACGTGTCTGAATTTTGAAACACGTGTCTGGAACACGTGTCTGAATGTTGAAACAAGTGTCTGAATGTTGAAACACGTGTCTGAAACACGTGTCTGAATGCTGAAACACGTGTCTGAATGCTGAAACACGTGTCTGAATGCTTAAACACGTGTCTGAATGTTAAAGCATGTGTTGAATCATGCGATAAAACATGTGCATGAATGTATTACAAACATTATGATTATTCACATTTTATTCCTCATTAGCCCATCATAGTTCGTGAACGATGATGACGTCATCATCGTTCGTAAACTGTGGTCGCAGGATTGAATCAGTTACTGTCATTGGCTTAGAGTAGTGACGTCATCATCGTTCGTGAACGATGGTCGCCAGATTGAATCAGTTACTGTCATTGGCTTAGAGTAGTGACGTCATCATCGTTCGTGAACGATGGTCGCCGGATTGAATCAGTTACTGTCATTGGCTTAGAGTAGTGTCATTGGCTTAGAGTAGTGACGTCATCATCGTTCGTGAACGATGGTCGCCGGATTGAATCAGTTACTGTCATTGGCTTAGAGTAGTGACGTTATCATCGTTCGTGAACGAAAGTCGCCGGATTGAATCAGTTACTGTCATTGGCTTAGAGTAGTGACGTCATCATCGTTCGTGAACGATGGTCGCCGGATTGAATCAGTTACTGTCATTGTCTTAGAGTAGTGACGTCATCATAGTTCTTGAACGATGGTCGTCGGATTGAATCAGTTACTGTCATTGGCTTAGAGTAGTGACGTCATCATCGTTTGTAAACTATGGTCGCCGGATCTTCAGTTCAAGAAAACACCACTCACTAGTCAAAAAAAAACAACCTCACATTCCATACCTCGTTGTAGGCTCCCGCGACAGACACCAACACACGACTAACGTCATGTTTAAACAACCCCACATTCCATACCTTATTTGAAGTCCCACAACCCCATTTTTGTATACTGAAAAATAATATCCATATATCTATATGTTTAAGATGATTGGAATCGCATTTTGTAATATAGCAATCAAGTAAGGTACAGGCTGCTTGAATAAACGTTTTGAAAGTAATTTCCTCATAAACATCGCGTTTGAGAAATGTAGAAGATATCATTTCCATACTGTATAACATTCCATCTATGCATTCAAGGAGCAGCAGCCCTCCCATGATACCTCCGATGAATACCCGCCTCTTTCAAAAATCACGTGACAGACAGCATACATAAACAGCGCCATTATAACTCTTTCAAAACCCCTATGGCTAGCGCTATAAAGTCTCACATGCCATACCTCGCTGTAGATCCTGCGACATACACTTCATCCCCACAGGTTCAAACATCTCCTCGACTGACGTTATGTACAAACACTCCCATTATAACTCTTCCAAAACCCCTATGGCTAGCACTATGAAGTCTCACATTCCATACCTCGCTGTAGAGCCCGCGCCATACACTTCGCCCCCTTCGTGTTCAAACACCCACACGGCTGACGTCATGTATAAACAACTACCTGTACCACATAGGCTGCAATATACTCGCACTTATCACTCAGACCGGATACCCCGCGGTTATATCTACAACATTAAAATTGCTTGTTCTCAATTCCTCCATAGCTGAGCGGTTAAGGAGCTGGCTTTGGATTTCATCTCTCGGGTTCGATTCCCGTGTGTAGAAAAATATTTCATTTTCAGTAGGAGTGCATTAAATTGTTCAAGTCCACCTTCGCGGTTAAGCCGCCTAACTTTAGAGTTTATTTCCCAGGTTCGAATCTCGGTGTGTAGAAAAATCATTTCAGTAGAATGTGATTACTCAGATACCTAATTCATAGACTTCAGATTTCCCCGACCATAGTTAAGGAAGATCCATAGACAGATGGTTAGTTCACAGACTTGACCCGACCATAGTTAAGGAAGAACCATAGACAGATGACTAGTTTACAGACTTCGGGAACCATAGACATATGACCAGTTCACAGAACCATAGACTACCTACCCCTATCGATATGACTGCGCATGCGTGATTGTGGATGACCTTGGAAGGACCGTTTTCTGACAATTTGAACCTTAGATTTCCTTATGGAGATTTACATGCAAGAAAGGGTGATTTTGAGCCCGGACTGTCCTAGCACATCTACTTATATATGTGTATTTTTAATATTAAAAATTGTATTAATTCATGTGTAAATGTCAAAATCATCTAAGGTGATACCTGAATGTTTATTAAGTAAGTAGGTACGGTACGTGAACTTTGGATAAATAGTTGAATTAATTTTTAGGTTATTTTGATTTCCTTTTCTTAAAATTCTGGAAATTAAAAAATAAAATCCCTAGTTTTACAAATTTCATAAGAGAATTTCCGAGATTGAAGATGTTTTTAGGAAAAGAAATAACAAGTTTGACTTGTGAAGGGAGTCACATATCCACTTTTGAGAAGGTTAGTTTCATACCACAAAAATGCAAAAGCTATTGTGAAAGTTCAATTTTGATGTAATCAAATGCAATTCAATGTGAACCAAACTCTTTGAGAAGCATTTCATACAACTGTATATAAGAAAAGTGTACCTATGCCGAAGAAATCTCAGATAAGTTCAGACACAATCAAGATTTCATGTTCATAAGTTACATATTTCAACCACTGACACAATAACCTAACCTTACTGGTCTTTCAGAGAAAATGGATTTCAAGTTATTAGCTTCTTCAATTGCCTATTAGATTGTAACGTGGTAGCTGTTGTTTATAAACTATGCCATATCACCATTGATTAACATGTATTAACAATGATATTACATTGTTAATGTATAGTGTCTTATTGAAAATGAAACATAAGTTTTGTCCATCTTCTAAGACTACAAATGTACCAAGAAACATACAGCATTTCAATTATGTTCAATACAGGAAGAAATATCACACAATCGACCCCAAAACTACCCTGGTTTCATCCAAAGATTTTAATGCAATCCACAACCATATTAGGGAGATTTAGCACAAGGCACGTTAACCTTTTCACATAGCAATCTCATTTCTGATTGACTGTTGTTGGAAACAACGCTAGCATATGTTTGCTAAAACGTCCTATTATTCCGGCGAAATTCACCAAATATGACAGTTCAAAGTTGAGTTGTCTAATTGTGGGGATGCACACAATAAAAATGAAATCGTTTGCTACAAGTACTCGTCTTTTTTTCAGCAGCAACTCAACAAAATTGGAATCTTACATATTTTTCAGTTCAAAATACCTAAATCCTAAAATGTCTTGAACAGAAATAATGAAAAGAATTTAGCAACTTTTTCAATTAATTGCGTTTTTTGTAATGTCAGTATTATCTTAGGAAGTTCAAAATTATTGGGGAAATAAATTTGAAAACCATTCTAATTTTTCAAAATAGTTTGAAGTTCAAAAGCTCAAAGTGTTATTGAGACTCGGAAAATAACGTGAAAACCGTTTCAATATGTTGTTTTAAGTTTTTGGTTTCTTCGGTATACATTAAAGCTCTACCAGATGTTGCGGTTCTATTTTTATTAATATTTGTATTCATGTCTTAGACGAGCTGACATTCTGTCATTGTTGGAGTGATCCCTTCTTAAGAATGCCATCAGTGGTAGTGAAACTTCCTTCTCATACTTAGGTAGTTCATTTCATGTTTTGGATTTCAATATGGATGAAGGTTTCGTACCAATATGAAAAATCCTCTTAGTATTCAAAGGGAATCAGGTTATTGGTGTTGAAGAATGAAGAGAAGTTAAAATTGGAAAAATAGTTAGTTATTTGTATTTAAGTCAAAGACGAGCTGGCATTCTGTTATTGTTGGAGTTATCCCTTCTAAGGAATGCAGTTAGTGGTAGTGAAACTTCGTTCTCATACTCCATGTCAAATGAACACTGAAATGTATGTGGTATATACCACTTTTTTTCCCTTCTTCTTCAGCCAGAACCTCTTTTCTTTGACATTTCACACACTGCATTTTCTATGTGAATAATATTCAAGCTATGACCATATTTATATTCAACCTATCAACTTCATCCCATTTGTCTATGAAACAAAATTAGGTAGTTCATTCTTTGTTTTGTATTTCAATATGGATAGGGGTTTCGTACCGATACGAAAGATTATAGAACTTTCGACCATAGAGGTCTGGATGTGAGTGAGGTTAGTTGGATGTAACGTTACTAACCCGCGAAATTCAAACATGTCCATAGAGCTTACGATGATTATAGAACTTTCGACAATAGAGGTCTGGATGTGAGGTTAGTTGGATGTGACGTTATCGACCCGCCAAATTCAAACGTAGAGGTGTTTTGGTGATGTTTATCATGGCCGACGTTGGAAGCGAATGTCAGAAGAGTAAACGTCAAAACCACAATATGACTGATGTTGTCATCTTTTGATGAACCGATGAACTATCATACTTGAATGTCAATGTCAGAACAGTTAACTTTAAACGACTACATCTATGGATGAACCGATCAACCGTCATGCATACCTGTCAACGTCAGAAATGTTTACGTCAAGGGACGACATCTATGAGGCCACAATTCAAAATATGACTGATGTTATAGCTACATCACCGCCATCTCTTAATGAACCGATGAACTATCATACTTCGATGTCAATGTCAGAACAGTTAACTTCAAATGACTACATCTATGAATGAACCGATCAACCGTCATGCGCACCTGTCAACGTCAAAGGACGACATCTATGAGGTATCTTGTTAATGTTTTTGCGCGGGAAATTTATGATCCGATGAACTATCATAGCGATGAACTAGCATACTTCGATGTCAATGTCAGAACAGTTAACTTCAAATGACTACATCTATGAATGAACTGATCAACCGTCATGCATACCTGCCAACGTCAAAGGACGACATCTATGAGGTATCTTGTTAATGTTTTTGAGCAGGAAATTTATGAACCGATGAACTATCATGGCTGGATGTCAATGTCAGTACAGTTAACTTCAGAGGACGACATCTGTGAGACTCCAATTCAAAATGTTACTGATGTTGTAGGCTATATCGCCATCTAATAATAAACCGATGAACTATCATAGATGAATGTCAATGTCAGAACAGTTAACGTCGAAGGACGACATCTATGAGGTATTTTTTTAATGTTTTTGCGCGAGAAGTTCCATCTCAATTCAAAAAACGATCTATTGATGAACCGACGAACTATCATAGCTTGATGTCAATGTTGGAACTGTTAGCTGAATGTCAATGTCAGAACAGTTAACGTCAAAGGACGACATCTATGAGATATTTTGTTGATATTTTTGCGCGGGAAGTCCCATCTCAATTCATAATATGATCTATTAGTGAACCGATGAACTATCATGACTGGATGTCAATCTCAGAACAGTTAACGTCAAAGTACAACATCTATGAGACCCCAATTCAAAATATTACTATTTCGCCATCTATCAATAAGCCGATGAACTATCACAGCTGAATGTCAATGTAAGATCAGTTAACGTCAGAGGACGATATCTATGCGGTACTTTGTTTTTGCCCGGGAAGTTGCATCTCAATTCAAAATATGATCTATCAATAAACCGATGAACTGTCATAGCTGAATGTCAATGTCAGAACAGTAAACGTCAAAGGACGACATCTATGAGACCCCAATTCAAAATATCACTGATTCTGTAGATATATCGCCATCTATTAATGAACCGATGAACTATCATAGTTGAATATCAATTTCGGAACAGTTAACGTCAAGGACGACATCTATGAGGTGTTTTGGTAACGTTTTGTCTGGAAATCAATCTCAAAATTGAAAATTGTTACTTACTGTCATCTATTGATGAAGTACACCCTAATTTCAAAATAATGAACTTTTAAAATAACCTACAAATTTCCTCAACGTTAAATGATTACTTACGTATATGAAGTTATTACACCAGAAACCACATTGAGTATGTGAGAACACGTGGAATCAATTCATTAGGTAAACAAATAGTTGTTTTATTGAATAATAATAATAACATGTATTTAATGAACATATATACAGATATATTTAATTTGGTAGAATAATGTTCAGGAACCATTGTTGTAGATTATCCACGTGATGAATTTACGTTAAATGTCTACTTACATATATGAAGTGTTTACACCAAAAGCACATTAAGTATTCATTTTCCAATGCACCTGCGTCATCACATTCACTTTAAACTGATTATGAGAACGACAACAGTCGTACAATGAGAAGTATTCATTAGGTAAACAAATAACAATGAGTGCATCATTTTTACTACACACAATCTGTTGAATTTCGTTAAGGATTGAATGCGAAAATATTAAATTTGATTGTACATATCGACAGTTTGATTAAAATTCTAATAATGCATCCCAAACGTTATTTTTGGAGCTCAAGTAATAAGAAATCTAAGGTATGGTGTTTATACTACCGTGTGTATTGAAATCACTAAATCTTATTTTTGAGAATATCGATGAAATCATACAATTCCAGCAGCCCGAAGGTTCGTTTGCAATTTTACGAATGATGATGAACGATAAAAATGAATACTTTAACTTTTCTCTGTAACTTAGGTATTGACGTAACGTATAAAACTCAGAATAATCTACAATTCCAGCAACCCGAAGGTTCGTTTGCACTTTTACGAATGATGATGAACGATTAAATTGAATAACGTAACGTTTAAAACTCAGAATAATCTACAATTCCAGCAACCCGAAGGTTCGTTTGCAATTTTACGAATGATGATGAACGATAGTAATGAATATTTTACCTTTTCTTTGAAACTTAGGTATTTTCGTAACGTATAAAACTCAGAATAATTCGAAACGATTGATTTTTATTGTTATCCACGATTGTCAACCTATATCTAGAAAAATCTTGTCTTCCGGATGGATTCCGGGTCACAATAGCTCGACTTGATGCCGACGTTTCGCCAACCATTACAGGTGGCATCTTCAGGGCAGGCTTGAGGCTTGAACTGAAACTGGTTCTACTGGTTTCTGTAGCCGTATTTATTGTAGGAAAAATCCTTCACGCTACATAGTTCACTGCCTTTGTTCCGGTGGTTAACTTCGTTCCGGCACCTGACCCTGCCGTTGTGCGATCATGTGCGAAGTGGAATTTTCGAGGATGGGTTTCCAAATGTTGGGAAGGTAATATCCTGAGTCACGGTTCAGATTGTTCGGATGTTTTTGGATTTCTATAGCTTCAAGAATTTTTCGCTGATAGAAGTTCGGGGTTCGGACTAGGATTTTAGTATCTTCAAAAAGGATTTGATGATTTGTGTTAAACTTGTGTTCCGCAAGTGCAGATCTACTAGTGTCACGAAGTCTTGTACATCGCTCATGTTCTTTCACACGAGTAGCTACTGTACGACCTGTTTCACCAATGTAGACCTTACCGCAAGAACAGGGAATACTATAAACACCTTCTGAGTGGAGAGGAGGAAGGGGATCTTTAATAGGTTTGTGAAACTGAGATAATTTTGGAAGTGTGGAAAAACGGGTAGAAATATTATGTTTTTTGAGGATTTTGGAAATTATATTTTGAATATATGGAAGATAGGCCATGGATAAAGCAGGTGGGAGGGTTTCTGGCTCAGGTCGATTTGGAATTTTAGGTGAAGTGTATTTCTTTATGGCTTTTTGAATGTTGTAATGGAAGAAATTATTTGATAATAAGGCAGATGATAGATGTTTCAATTCTGATTTTAAAGATTGAGACTGAGATAGGTTGACAGCTCTGTGGACCAGGGAGCTTATGACAGATTGCTTTTGGGCAGGGTGGTGGTGGGAAAGACCATTGAGGTATCTATCGGTATGGGTGGGTTTCCGATACACAGAATGTCCTAAAGTACCGTCAGTCTGTCGACTAACCAATACATCCAGGAACGGGAGTGAACCCTGCGATTCGACTTCCATGGTGAAACGGATATTGGGATGTAATGAATTCAAATGATTGAGGAAGGGAACAAGCTTTTCGCGACCATGTTGCCAAATAACGAAAGTATCGTCTACATATCTAAACCAACATTTCGGCTTGAGAACAGATGAGTCAATGGCATCTTGTTCAATCGACGTCGAATCACTGTTTACCAATGTTCCCATTCCAGACACCCTTTCCATAATTTCTCAATTGTTACCTGCCAAAAACATTTCAACGGACTTGCTACCGTTAATTGATTTTTGTCTATCCTCCACATATTTTCTATACGATGGCAAGTTCTACGAGCAGTCCTCGGGAGCTGCCATGGGTTCACCACTTTCCCCGATCATAGCTAATATCTTCATGGAAGCTTTTGAACAAGATGCCATTGACTCATCTGTTCTCAAGCCGAAATGTTGGTTTAGATATGTAGACGATACTTTCGTTATTTGGCAACATGGTCGCGAAAAGCTTGTTCCCTTCCTCAATCGTTTGAATTCATTACATCCCAATATCCGTTTCACCATGGAAGTCGAATCGCAAGGTTCACTCCCGTTCCTGGATGTATTGGTTAGTCGACAGACTGACGGTACTTTAGGACATTCTGTGTATCGGAAACCCACCCATACCGATAGATACCTCAATGGTCTTTCCCACCACCACCCTGCCCAAAAGCAATCTGTCATAAGCTCCCTGGTCCACAGAGCTGTCAACCTATCTCAGCCTCAATCTTTAAAATCAGAATTGAAACATCTATCATCTGCCTTATTATCAAATAATTTCTTCCATTACAACATTCAAAAAGCCATAAAGAAATACACTTCACCTAAAATTCCAAATCGACCTGAGCCAGAAACCCTCCCGCCTGCTTTATCCACGACCTATCTTCCATCCATCCGGAAGACAAAATTTTTCAAGATTAGCTGTCCGCGGAAGTCTACTATCCAAGAAAACCTATATCTAAATCAGCTCGAGATGCAGACTTTTCAATTTGTCGATATTTCGAAAGCCCACTTATACTGAACTCAAAATTTACAATACTTCAAACTATCCATTTCGCTTAGAATATACATAACAGTATGTTATAGAAACTGTTTTAAAGATCACATGTTATATAAGAATCGAATGATTCGAGATGTCGACTTTGCGATTTTTCGATATTTCGAAAGCCTACTGATCTCAAAATTTACAATACTTCAAACTACATTCCGCTCAGTACATTCTTTTCGAAGATATAGCTTTTCACTATAGCGAATTCCTCCTCACCTTGTTGAATGTAGAAAAATACACAATAATTAGAACGATTCCTCTCAAGCCCGTGAGTCTTATATTGCTTTGTAAAATATGATGATTCGAATCAATCATTGTTCTAATTATCTATCAAACTATTATGCAATATAATAGAACACAAACTCAGGATGATGAACGATAAAAATGAATATTTTGTATTTTCTTTGAAACTTAGGTATTGACGTAACGTATAAAACTCGGAATAATTCGAAACGAATGATTTTCATTGTTATCCACGATTGTCAACTTGAATCCACACTAACCCTCCAATATTTATTCACCCACGCGCCAATCATACAACATTGTATTTCTCGCTCAAACTGAATTGTTCGTAGAGCGCTTCTTCAAACTTTCTAATAATGCGGTAGCGACTTTTTCATAGAATAGGTATTGCAATGACTGATTTTATGTTTTTCCATTAACTTGTGAATAAAGTGTTTATTGAAGAATTATTTTCCATGATCGCCTTTGCAGATTCCTAAGTTTACGATGTTCTTTCAGGAATATCAAACTAACCGCTTTCCGAACCTCAAAACAAGTGAACTTGAAAATGTAACATATAATTCTATTATATTGATATTTTCCACATCCAACCTCGAATACATTGTCATTGTTATTTTAGACTGAAATGTTTGTAATGACTAAAATTTTTACAAAATGGACTAGAATTTTGCGAAGAGGAAATTGATTAAAATATGTTACTATTTTATGTATATAAAAATATTATATTAATTCAATTCAATCAAGTTTTTGGATGGTATGACTGATGATTTGAATTCCACAGGAAAGAAAACTGTAAGGAATAGCTTTAGAGCTCTCAAAATGTATACCTAAAATACGACCTGTTCCTTCGACGAGGTGTCATGACGGCTATCACCTGCCGAGGTGTCTGTCACGCAGGTCTTCAACGAGGTGTGATGGTGGTTATCACATGCCGAGGTGTTATGACGTCACGCAGATCTTCAATCCATCATATCGTCAAATGAATTAGCACGTTCTATTAAAAATGGTATTCTTTGGTGAGAAAGATGCAGAGGGGTCCGAACCCACGTCATTTTTTATCTGAAAATGTTTTATTATTTTACATGTATACTTACCAGTTCGATCGACCTCTTATCTCTCACCCGCAAGAATACCTTTCAGTTTTGATTGTATATTTTAGGTTGAAAAAGTCAATAGCTTGACATGCGCAGAGTATGAGGGAGTGTGTTGTTGTGTGCGACTGCTTCAACTAAATCGAACTCAATTCGTGATAATGTCTCCTCGAATATACAACAGTTTTATTCATAGTGTGCTTACCACCGTGTACGATGCGAAGAAATTCGTAATAAGCGTATGTCCGCCAAATTTGATGGAAATCCTCGAAGAATTACACTTTCCATCCTGTTAAAAACAAATTTTGTGATTCTAACCACAATTCTGAA
Source organism: Endomychus coccineus (assembly GCA_958510875.1). NCBI lineage: Eukaryota > Metazoa > Arthropoda > Insecta > Coleoptera > Endomychidae > Endomychus > Endomychus coccineus. The sequence continues at coordinate 184,454,553 of OY294067.1, read as the reverse complement.
TGGTATTCTATAAGCAAACGTTCCCCAACACGTTGAACGCATCTATATTCGCGTGGCGGGATGTCAGCACTGATGATGGTGGGGAGTGTAACCTTACCCGATGAATTTTACAATAAATCAACGATAACCAATTGGAGGTATTCACGTTTGACATTCCACAAGGCAATCATACATTATGAACTCAAACTCTTATTCCTCGATCGAAGTGAGGGGGCATATCGCTGAATGGCAATCATCATGTTTACCACATCTTATACAAGAGTTAACATCAGCATCATCCACACTAGAAGGAGATATTCCCAAAATTTTAGCAATTTTGTATGCTATTTTATCTTCTTTATCAGTATTAATATTGAAAAGGTTTATTAAAAATGTAAAGAAAGCTATTTACCATTTGAATAAATAATTATATAAACAAATTGTTTGTTTGCTCGAATTTCCCCGTTTCACATTAAGTACCATCGAAACTATGAACATCTACGATGTGTGGGTAAATATCCAATTCTATACTCGATTATTAAATTTGATTGAGAAAATCAAAGTAACGTCTTTCCTTTCAAAATAAATAAAATATTTAGTCTGAGAAGCTTGTAACTTTGTTTAAAAATGTGAAAGTTTTCATTATGTATTCAACTTATTTTACGAGATATGATATGCATGAATCATTCTTTGAAATAATAAAACATGTAATATATTTGATAGACTGAACTTACTTTTATCATCGTTAGAAACGCTTTGTGCTCAGAATAATTCGAAACGATTGATTTTATTGTTATACACGATTGTCAGCCTATATCTGAATCAGTTCGAGATGCAGACTTGCAATTTTTGTCGATATTTCGAAAGCCTACAGATATTAAATATGATTGTACATATCGACAGTTTGATTAAAATTCTAATAATACATCCCAAACGTTATTTCGTTTATATTGGTTCACACAACATTTGAACGCGTATATTGTTCAAGTGCTTGGAATTGAAAAAGCTCGAATTTTTGGAGCTCAAGTAATAAGAAATCTAAGGTATGGTGTATATACTAGCGTCTGTATTGAAATCAAACTATTCTATAGTTGACGTCATCGACCTCCCCTCCTATCTTAGAAAACATTTGAAACATCTTAAAGGTGTAAGAATTTGAAGAATCTCTTCGAATGCTGCGCATGTCCATTATCTCACATCGGTATGGTAGTAGTGCGATTCGATAAAAATTGACACCCATATCATGTAGCACTCTAAAAAAATCAAGTATATACGATCCTGGTTTCGGAACGATACCCGAAATTTGATGCAATATGATTTTTCTTATTCTTCTATGTTTATATTTGAACTGACCTTCTATATTCATATCGATTATCTTCCAATCTTCTGGAGGGGGAGGATCGAAATCTCCTCCGAAATAGAACACACAACATTTGAACGCGTATATTGTTCAAGTGCTTGGAATTGAAAACTCGAATTTTTGGATCTCAAGTAATAGGAAATCTAAGGTATGGTGTTTATACTAGCGTGTGTATTGAAATCAAACTCGTGAAAATTCACTGAATTTTATTTTGAGAATATCGATGAAATCATACAATTCCAGCAGCCCGAAGGTTCTTTTGCAATGTTACGAATGATGATGAACGGTAAAAATTAATGTTTTAACTTTTCTTTGTAACTTAGGTATTGACGTAACGTATTGAACTCAGAATAATTCGAAACGATTGATTTTTATTGTTATTCACGATTGTCAACCTATATCTAAATCAGTTCGGGATACAGACTTTTCAATTTGTCGATATTTCGAAAGCCCACTCATACTGATCTCAAAATTCACAATATTTCAAACTGTACATTTTGCTCAATACATATATATTTTTTAAATATGAAATGAAGTATCGAAACGATTGATTTTCACAATACGATTATCAATCATTATTTGAATCAATCTATGAATAAAACAAATGCATTACTTGAGTCATCGTATTATGCTATTCAGAAATTATGAATCAGCGGTAGTGTGTAAATTATTTATATTTGTCTACCGAACATGATGGAACATTGATCTGATGTCTGATGTATCTGTAATAATTGTTGACAGACACATTCCTCACATCAGGTCGTTGTACATTTGTTAAACAGGGGTGTATCAAAATGAATTTATGTTTTAGAGAAAGAATTTCATTTGGTAATATAAATTATAGTTAACTATAAGATTCAGTATATAATTATTGCAGGTAGGTGATGATGAAAAACGTTTCAAGTAAATAAAATATAAAATTTATTTTTATTTATTTTATATGTACACTATATACTTCGACATAAATACTACTACACAACCAGCGACACCTACGGAGTTAATCTGAAAAGAGAAAGATATTTTAAGTATAGACAATATGTGACTATTTTATGTATATGAAAAAAGATATTATATTGATTCAATTCAATCATGTTTTGGGTGATATGACTGGTTATTCGAATACCACAGGAGAGAAAACTGCAAGAAATAGCTTTAGAGCTCTCAAAATGTATACCTGAAATACGGTTTCACCAGAAAATAAAGAAGAACATTTTAGAAAATAAAGTGAATTGTATTTTACTCATTTAGAAAAGATCTATACTCGTTGACTTTCGAACCATTACGAAAATGATCCTGAGACCTAGTGGAGTGGTTTAGATCCTTACACGTAGTACTGTTCTATGAGGTCATTCATTCTAAATTACATTTGATCGACTAACCTATACGAACCATACCCCACCCATCTCAAAATGTACTCCATGTTCCCCGTTTCGCCGATTCTAGCAGCCAGGATTCTTTTCTACCGGATAATATATATAATCCATCCCTATAATTTCATTAAACTATTGTAAAAATCGGATACATCATAGAAACAATCATTTTATATAATAATCCTATTAAATAACTCTTCATATAACAAATTTCTTAATATAGTTAACATCATCGATAACATAATAATTATTATGGCTTCATTCATTCTAAATGACTTAACTAACCTGTACTGTTAAATTCGGCTAACAGCCTCGGGCAATTCAAATTCCATTCCGGCTCCCACGTGTCATTTTTCGAACCATACCCCACCCATCTCAAAAGGTACTTCTTGTTCCCCGTTTCGCCGATTCTAGCAGCCAGGATTCTTTCTATCGGATAATATATATAATCCATACCTATAATTTCATTAAATTATTATGAGAAAATCGGATACATCATAGAAACAATCATTTTATATAACAATCCTATTAAATAACTCTTCATATAACACATTTCTTAATATAGTTAACATCATCGATAACATAATAATTATTATAGCTTCATTCATTCTAAACTCTTGCAATTCAAATTCCATTCCGGCTCCCACGTGTCACTTTCCGAACGATACCCCACCCATCTCAAAAGGTACTCCATGTTCCCCGTTCCCCCCATTCTAGCGCCTACAATTTTCTCTAAAGGATAATATGTATAATCCATTTCATTAATTTCCTGAAACTATTTCAGAAAATATTAAAGAGTTCTAAAAGTTAACTGTTCAATGAATTATTCTTTGAAATTAGGAGAAAATGTGTTTCTTTGTTTTGAAAACATAATAAAATTCCTTTCAATCAAATTAAAATTGATAAAAATGATATCTAATCAATAACTAATAGAAAAATCAAAACGAAATTATCACAAAAAAAATGTTAAGAGCTGAAAAAGTTACCTTCATAATCAATGAATATTGATCTGAAAGAAAAATTGGTTCATTGAAATTAGTGGAAATGATATTTTTAAGTTAAGAAAACATCATAAATTTTCTTTCAATCACAACTAGTCTTTCATATATTAGGTTGAAAACATATTTAATCAATACTTCCTTTCGGCAAATTATATTTTACAATTGATAAAAATAGCATCTGATGAATAACTAACAGGAAAACTTAAACTTACCTTGAAACAGCCGAACACAAATAATTTCTTGTACATCAAACACTACTATATATAGACTAGTTTTATATTACCTAAGGAAAAAAAATAGACGCCTTTGATTAAATTGTTGTTGTGAATGAATGATATCTAGCTGAAAGGAAGCTGAGTTTGTCTTCTATTATATTGCATAATAGGTTGATCAATAATTGGAACAATGATTGATTCAAATCATCATATTTTATAACGCAATAATAGACTCACGGGGTTAAGAGGAATCGTTCTAATTATTCTGCGGATTACTATTATGAATATTATTTCTATGTGATAGTTTTATTATTTGAAAGAATGATTCATGCATATCATATTTCGTAAAATAAATTGAATATGTAATGAAAACTCTTTCAAATTTTAAAACAGAATAACAAGCTTCTCAGACTAAATTATTATTTATTTTGAAAGGAAAGACGTTACTTTGATTTTCTCAATCAAATTTAATAATCGAATCATCGATACATGAAATCGAACAATATCCGCCATTTCATGATGAATTGATGACCTTTGATCACACATCCAACTATAATAGAAAAACGACCTGCGCGAAACTAAATGAATATTTGTAGGTGAAGCTCCAACTAAATCGAAAAAAAATTAATCAGTTGCAATAAAATGTTCTCCAAAGTAAGATCAGTCTATCAAATATATTACATGTTTTATTATTTGAAAGAATGATTCATGCATATCATATTTCGTAAAATAAGTTGAATATGTAATGAAAACTTTTACAGAATAACAAGCTTCTCAGACTAAATTATTATCTATTTTGAAAAGAAAGACGTTACTTTGATTTTCTCAATCAAATTTAATAATCGAATCATCGATACATGAATTCGAACAATATTCACCATTTCATGATGAATTGATGACCTTTGATCACACATCCAACTATAATAAAAAACGACCTGCGCGAGGTTAAATGAATATTTGTATGTGAAGCTTCAACTGAATCGAAAAAAATTAATCAGTTGCAATAAAATGTTCTCCAAAGGTAGTGTGTTTAGCAGCGGTGCGTCTGAAGATAGTTGTATCGAGTTGGATCTGATTTTAGAAGAGTTAGGAAATGTATGCAATGAATGAAAAATTCCTATCAATGAATACTCATTGGAGGGTTGTTGATCAAGTCCTGCGCGAACCTTCACACCAACAATCTCTCTGAATCATCCTCCGCGAAATTGCAAACATACTTTCAGCCTTCTGGAATTGTATTATTTCATCGATATCCTCAAGTTAAAATTTGATGAATTTTCCACGAGTTAAGAGAGTGATTTTGATTCTACGCCTGTGGCATCTTCATTCGTAGATTGATTTGGATAATCATTAACAACCGTGGGAAACGATGAATAATCAATTGTTTCAGAAGCGCTCTACGAACAATTCAGATTGAGCGGGAAATACAATGTTGTATGATTTGCGCGTGGGTGAAAAAATATTGGAGGGTTACTCTGGATTCAAGTCGACAATCGTGGATAACAATGAAAATCATTCGTTTCGAATTATTCCGAGTTTTACATGTTACGTCAATACTTAAGTTTCAAAGAAAAGTCAAAATATTCATTTTTATCGTTCATCATCCTGAGTTTGTGTTCTATTATATTGCATAATAGTTTGATAGATAATTAGAAGAATGATTGATTCAAATCATCATATTTCATAACGCAATAATAGACTCACGGGCTTGAGAGCAATCGCTCTAATTATTGTGTATTTTTCCACATTCAACAAGGTGAGGAGGAATTCGCTATAGTGAAAAGCTATATCTTTAAGAAGAATGTATTGAGCGGAATGTAGTTTGAAGTATTGTAAATTTTGAGATCAGTAGGCTTTCGAAATATCGAAAAATCGCGAAGTCGACATCTCGAATAATTCGATTTTTATATAACATGTGATCTTTAACACAATAACATACTAATATGTATATTCCAAGCGAAATGGATAGTTTGAAGTATTGTAAATTTTGAGTTCAGTATAAGTGGGCTTTCGAAATATCGACAAATTGAAAAGTCTGCATCTCGAGCTGATTTAGATATAGGTTGACAATCGTGGATAGCAATAAAAATCGATCGTTTCGAATTATTCTGAGTTTTATACGTTACGTCAATACCTAAGTTTCAAAGAAAAGTTAAAATATTCATTACTATTGTTCATCATCATTCGTAAAATTGCAAACGAACCTTCGGGTTGCTGGAATTGTAGATTATTCTGAGTTTTATACGTTACGTTATTCATTTTAATCGTTCATCATCATTCGTAAAATTGCAAACGAACCTCCGGGTTGCTGGAATTGTAGATTATTCTGAGTTTTATACGTTACGTCAATACCGAAGTTTCAAAGAAAAGTTAAAATATTCATTTTTATCGTTCATCATCATTCGTAAAATTGCGAACGAACCTCCGGGCTGCTGGAATTGTATGATATCATCGATATTCTCAAAAATAAGATTCAGTGAATTTTTCATGAGTTTGATTTCAATACACACGGTAGTATAAACACCATACCTTTGATTTTTTATCACTTGAGCTCCAAAAATAACGTTTGGAATGCATTATTAGAATTTTAATCAAACTGTCGATATGTACAATCAAATTTAATATTTTCGTATTCAATCCTAAACGAAATTCAACAGATTGTGTGTAGTAAAAATGATTCACTCATTGTTATTTGTTTACCTAATGAATACTCCTCATTGTACGACTGTTGTCGTTCTCATAATCAGTTTAACGTGACTGTGATGACGCAGGTGCATGTAAAAATGAATACTTAATACTTAATGTGCTTTTGGTGTAAACACTTCATATATGTAAGTAGACATTCAACGTAAATTCAACACGTGGATAATCTACAGCAATGGTTCCTGAACATTATTCTACCAAATTGAATATATCTGTATATATGTTCATTAAATACATGTTATTATTATTATCATTCAATAAAACAACTATTTGTTTACCTAATGAATTGCTTCCACGTGTTCTCACATACCCAATGTGGTTTCTGGTGTAATAACTTCATATGCGTAAGTAATCATTTAACGTTGAAGAAACTTGTAGGTTATTTTAGAAGTTCTTTATTTTGAAATTAAGGTGTACTTCATCAATAGATGACAGTAAGTAACAATTTTCAATTTTGAGATTGATTTCCAGACAAAACGTTACCGAAACACCTCATAGATGTCGTCCTTGACGTTAAATGTTCCGAAATTGATATTTAACATTAATAGATGGCGATATATCTACAGAATCAGTGATATTTTGAATTGGGGTCTCATAGATGTCGTCCTCTGACGTTTACTGTTCTGACATTGACGTTCAGCTTTGACAGTTCATCGGTTCATTAATAGATCATATTCTGAATTGAAGGGTTAGTCTGGATTCAAGTCGACAATCGTGGATAACAATGAAAATCATTCGTTTCGAATTATTCCGAGTTTTATACGTTACGTCAATACTTAAGTTTCAAAGAAAAGTCAAAATATTCATTTTTATCGTTCATCATCCTGAGTTTGTGTTCTATTATATTGCATAATAGTTTGATAGATAATTAGAAGAATGATTGATTCAAATCATCATATTTCATAACGCAATAATAGACTCACGGGCTTGAGAGCAATCGCTCTAATTATTGTGTATTTTTCCACATTCAACAAGGTGAGGAGGAATTCGCTATAGTGAAAAGCTATATCTTTAAGAAGAATGTATTGAGCGGAATGTAGTTTGAAGTATTGTAAATTTTGAGATCAGTAGGCTTTCGAAATATCGAAAAATCGCGAAGTCGACATCTCGAATAATTCGATTTTTATATAACATGTGATCTTTAACACAATAACATACTAATATGTATATTCCAAGCGAAATGGATAGTTTGAAGTATTGTAAATTTTGAGTTCAGTATAAGTGGGCTTTCGAAATATCGACAAATTGAAAAGTCTGCATCTCGAGCTGATTTAGATATAGGTTGACAATCGTGGATAACAATAAAAATCAATCGTTTCGAATTATTCTGAGTTTTATACGTTACGTCAATACCTAAGTTTCAAAGAAAAGTTAAAATATTCATTACTATTGTTCATCATCATTCGTAAAATTGCAAACGAACCTTCGGGTTGCTGGAATTGTAGATTATTCTGAGTTTTATACGTTACGTTATTTATTTTAATCGTTCATCATCATTCGTAAAATTGCAAACGGACCTCCGGGTTGCTGGAATTGTAGATTATTCTGAGTTTTATACGTTACGTCAATACCGAAGTTTCAAAGAAAAGTTAAAATATTCATTTTTATCGTTCATCATCATTCGTAAAATTGCGAACGAACCTCCGGGCTGCTGGAATTGTATGATATCATCGATATTCTCAAAAATAAGATTCAGTGAATTTTTCATGAGTTTGATTCCAATACACGCGGTAGTATAAACACCATACCTTTGATTTCTTATCACTTGAGCTCCAAAAATAACGTTTGGAATGCATTGTTAGAATTTTAATCAAACTGTCGATATGTACAATCAAATTTAATATTTTCGTATTCAATCCTAAACGAAATTCAACAGATTGTGTGTAGTAAAAATGATTCACTCATTGTTATTTGTTTACCTAATGAATACTTCTCATTGTACGACTGTTGTCGTTCTCATAATCAGTTTAAAGTGAATGTGATGACGCAGGTGCATGTAAAAATGAATACTTAATACTTAATGTGCTTTTGGTGTAAACACTTTATATATGTAAGTAGACATTCAACGTAAATTCAACACGTGGATAATCTAAAGCAATGGTTCCTGAACATTATTCTACCAAATTGAATATATCTGTATATATGTTCATTAAATACATGTTATTATTATTATCATTCAATAAAACAACTATTTGTTTACCTAATGAATTGCTTCCACGTGTTCTCACATACCCAATGTGGTTTCTGGTGTAATAACTTCATATGCGTAAGTAATCATTTAACGTTGAAGAAACTTGTAGGTTATTTTAGAAGTTCATTATTTTGAAATTAAGGTGTACTTCATCAATAGATGACAGTAAGTAACAATTTTCAATTTTGAGATTGATTTCCAGACAAAACGTTACCGAAACACCTCATAGATGTCGTCCTTGACGTTAAATGTTCCGAAATTGATATTTAACATTAATAGATGGCGATATATCTACAGAATCAGTGATATTTTGAATTGGGGTCTCATAGATGTCGTCCTCTGACGTTTACTGTTCTGACATTGACGTTCAGCTTTGACAGTTCATCGGTTCATTAATAGATCATATTCTGAATTGAAGGGTTAGTCTGGATTCAAGTCGACAATCGTGGATAACAATGAAAATCATTCGTTTCGAATTATTCCGAGTTTTATACGTTACGTCAATACTTAAGTTTCAAAGAAAAGTCAAAATATTCATTTTTATCGTTCATCATCCTGAGTTTGTGTTCTATTATATTGCATAATAGTTTGATAGATAATTAGAAGAATGATTGATTCAAATCATCATATTTCATAACGCAATAATAGACTCACGGGCTTGAGAGCAATCGCTCTAATTATTGTGTATTTTTCCACATTCAACAAGGTGAGGAGGAATTCGCTATAGTGAAAAGCTATATCTTTAAGAAGAATGTATTGAGCGGAATGTAGTTTGGAGTATTGTAAATTTTGAGATCAGTAGGCTTTCGAAATATCGAAAAATCGCGAAGTCGACATCTCGAATAATTCGATTTTAATATAACATGTGATCTTTAACACAATAACATACTAATATGTATATTCCAAGCGAAATGGATAGTTTGAAGTATTGTAAATTTTGAGTTCAGTATAAGTGGGCTTTCGAAATATCGACAAATTGAAAAGTCTGCATCTCGAGCTGATTTAGATATAGGTTGACAATCGTGGATAACAATAAAAATCAATCGTTTCGAATTATTCTGAGTTTTATACGTTACGTCAATACCTAAGTTTCAAAGAAAAGTTAAAATATTCATTACTATTGTTCATCATCATTCGTAAAATTGCAAACGAACCTTCGGGTTGCTGGAATTGTAGATTATTCTGAGTTTTATACGTTACGTTATTCATTTTAATCGTTCATCATCATTCGTAAAATTGCAAACGAACCTCCGGGTTGCTGGAATTGTAGATTATTCTGAGTTTTATACGTTACGTCAATACCGAAGTTTCAAAGAAAAGTTAAAATATTCATTTTTATCGTTCATCATCATTCGTAAAATTGCGAACGAACCTCCGGGCTGCTGGAATTGTATGATATCATCGATATTCTCAAAAATAAGATTCAGTGAATTTTTCATGAGTTTGATTTCAATACACACGGTAGTATAAACACCATACCTTTGATTTCTTATCACTTGAGCTCCAAAAATAACGTTTGGAATGCATTATTAGAATTTTAATCAAACTGTCGATATGTACAATCAAATTTAATATTTTCGTATTCAATCCTAAACGAAATTCAACAGATTGTGTGTAGTAAAAATGATTCACTCATTGTTATTTGTTTACCTAATGAATACTTCTCATTGTACGACTGTTGTCGTTCTCATAATCAGTTTAAAGTGAATGTGATGACGCAGGTGCATGTAAAAATGAATACTTAATACTTAATGTGCTTTTGGTGTGAACACTTCATATATGTAAGTAGACATTCAACGTAAATTCAATACGTGGATAATCTAAAGCAATGGTTCCTGAACATTATTCTACCAAATTGAATATATCTGTATATATGTTCATTAAATACATGTTATTATTATTATCATTCAATAAAACAACTATTTGTTTACCTAATGAATTGCTTCCACGTGTTCTCACATACCCAATGTGGTTTCTGGTGTAATAACTTCATATGCGTAAGTAATCATTTAACGTTGAAGAAACTTGTAGGTTATTTTAGAAGTTCATTATTTTGAAATTAAGGTGTACTTCATCAATAGATGACAGTAAGTAACAATTTTCAATTTTGAGATTGATTTCCAGACAAAACGTTACCGAAACACCTCATAGATGTCGTCCTTGACGTTAAATGTTCCGAAATTGATATTTAACATTAATAGATGGCGATATATCTACAGAATCAGTGATATTTTGAATTGGGGTCTCATAGATGTCGTCCTCTGACGTTTACTGTTCTGACATTGACGTTCAGCTTTGACAGTTCATCGGTTCATTAATAGATCATATTCTGAATTGAGATGCAACTTCCCGGGCAAAAACAAAGTACCACATAGATATCGTCCTTTGACGTTAGCTGATCTTACATTGACATTCAGCTGTGATTGTTCATCGGCTTATTAATATATGGCGGTATAGTAATATTTTGAATTGGGGTCTCATAGATGTTGTACTTTGACGTTAACTGTTCTGAGATTGACATCCAGTCATGATTGTTCATCGGTTCACTGATAAATCATATTTTGAATTGAGATGGGACTTCTCGCGCAAAAACATTAACAAAATATCTCATAGATGTCGTCCTTTGACGTTAACTGTTCTGACATTGACATTCAGCTGTGATGATTCATCGGTTTATTAATAGATGGCGATATAGGCTACAACATCGGTAACATTTTGAATTGGAGTCTCATAGATGTCGTCCTTTGACGTTAACTGTTCTTACATTGACATTCAGCCATGATAGTCATCGTTTCATAAATTTCTCATGCAAACATTACATAAGTACCTCATAGATGTCGTCTTTTGACGTTAACATTTCTGACGTTTACAGGTATGCATGACGGTCGATAATGCTGCAGCTGCAGCTATTATACCTCCAATTTGGTATTGTTTGTGTAATTTAGGTTCTAAAAACAGTTCGATTCTGTTTAAGACCCACGTGAAATACGCCACGACACCTCGTTGAAGATCCACGAAACAGACACCTTGTTTGAAATTCCCGCGATAGCTGCCATGACAGTTCACGTGATAGACGCCACGACACCTCGTTGAAGATCCACGTAACAGACACCTCGATTTAAATTCCCGCGATAATCGCCATGACAGTTCATGTGACAGACGCCATGACACCTCCTTGAAGATCTACGTGACAGACACCTCGTTTGAAATTTCCACGATAGCCGCCATGAAACCGAATTTCATAGTTTACCTAATGAGTGAGTCCCATTCATCAAAAGATGGCGGCGATGTAGCTACAACATCAGTCATATTGTGGTTTTGACGTTCGCTTCCAACGTCGACCATGATAAACATCACCAAAACACCTCTACGTTTGAATTTGGCGGGTCGATAACGTCACATCCAACTAATCTCACATCCAGACCTCTATGGTCGAAAGTTCTATAACCATCGTAAGCTCTATGGACACGTTTGAATTTCGCGGGTTAGTACGTTACATCCAACTATCCTCACTGACATCCAGACCTCTATGGTCGAAAGTTCTATAATCATCGTAAGCTCTATGGACACGTTTGAATTTCGCGGGTTAGTAACGTTACGTCCGAAGTTGCGCGCGCAACATCCGGTCAATGAGTCATTTCCTGGCGCAGAAGTGGCCCACTTAATCTACTAGAGTATTATTGCAAACAACAATCTGAAGTAATCTGAAAAGAATTGAGTTATTACGATTGATATTTAAATTGGTAAAAACTAAGAAAGTAACTGAAAAGAATAATAATTAATAAGTCGGAATTTGTCACTTAGCATAAAAACTGATCTACGTGATTTGATTTGCACAAAGAATTGGGATTGATAATTCATACAATAATCTGAGCAAGTGTAACAGCGGTACCAAGTACGAGCTCAATAAGCAATAATTGAGTTACCTACTTTATGCTACCCAGAACAATATTCACTTCACCTTTCAGTCTAATAAGACAATACCCTGTGTACTCATGTACCAAGTCAACAGAGTGGTGATTCTCAAAATCACTCAATACGAACACGTGCTAATTGTTGGGTAAAACACAAAGAGGAAAAATTATCATCATACTAGCGTGCCCACGACTCGTTTAATCACTCTTGTATAAAAATTACAACAAAATATCCAAAGATGAGAAAGATTATCCATGAATTATGCTAAAAAACAGAGTGATTTCGAGAAGAGTGCTGGGAGGTATGTTGAGTAGTAATTCCACTGAAATATAACGACATTCAGGGACTGTACATCCTGAATTCTCATTACGAAAACAAATCAAATTAAATAGTCCCTGAAATCGATAATATTTTAATGGCAAATTTAAGAAAATGACTATAAAACAAAGATTTATTGAAACTCAACCTACCTTCATTAACACTGGCACGACAATGTCGTTTCACCGTTTCCGTTCTAGCTCCTTCCCATTCGTGATTCTCGCGCTAACAGCCGTGAGGAATACTTATTTCAATAATTGATTTCCAATTGAACGGGTAGATGCCTCTGTTGAATCATGTGCGAAGTTAGTCTCCAAACCTAAGAGAAATCGTTAATCTATCCATCACAGTGTTCTTTATACAGGTAACGTTGGAAGCGTCACAAACACGGATGATAAATTATTTGGTTTTTGGTAAATGACTTCCTGTAAGCAAATGGTCTGTTTCTCCTCAACACAAATAATAATAAGTTATTCGGTTTTTGGCAGTCATTTGAAACTGGAGTTAGTTGTACAATATTCACCTTCGGACTTGGTCAAAGTATATGAGTGAATCCTACGAAGTGCGGACTTAGTTTATAATGAAAAATAAAAATAAATTATCGGAAATTCACGGAGTTGAATTAATTGAACGGTGAGTAATAATGCATCTGAATCGTACTGACTCAGCGGTCGGACGGCTGATTCTCCAATCCCTTTCGTGTTCAATTCATTCTCCTTCTATACTGGTTTTGTGCTAGTAGAAATAAAACGTCAGAGGTGGCCTAAGATTCTGGCAGTCAGTGGTGAATTGGATAAGAACTTCCTTATCTCCTATTAGATTCAACTTTTTCCTCATAGAATATACAAAACTTTGATGCGTTAGAATCTCAGCATTGTCGATGTTATTCCTCTTCAACCAGAGGAGTACAGTAATTTATAAGTAACGAGGGCTTTTCGTTACACCAGGTGAGGGGGGACACATAGGTAAAGGTCTACGAACTATTCCAAAAGATATATCTGACAATTTTCCTGGTTTGCCGTATAATTCTAAAGTTTGTTATGTCTGTACGAAAAGATGAAAGTCTGACTTTGCGAATGCCGTTGAGATGGCAGATGGAAATGGTGCTGTGGATAATACAAACATGCATTATCAAGAAATATCATCGGACATGGATACTGATCATAGTTTTGCAGATAATCAAACTGTGGGAATTCATAGAATATCCTCGGAAATGGATATTGATCTTCCAGAAAACTCACCAGAAAATAAATCATCCTGAGAAATTCAACTTGAAGAAATATTTAATGAACTAAAAATGGAATTTTCTAGCCTCCAGTGTACGGACCGTTGGAAGAATTAACATGATTGGTCTTTATCAAATCCCATTATGCTTGCAAACCTACCTGGAACTAAAACTTAGTTCTCCTGAAATGAGAATTATGTCTATTACAATAGCGAAAGAAACTTTAATGGAAATGGTTATCCCATAGATTCAGTCAATTTCATAAGTAAGGACAAAATTCATAAATTTTATACCTCATCTGGTAAAATCAATACCAATAATGAGAAATCAAATGATGAGCATCACATATCTCTACCATATAATAATGGTCTTTCAGAAACATTATGTAATATAGTAAACCTTTATGACCTACATATATGTCATAAGAGTTATTTAAACCAGAAAAGTCTCTTTTCTAAACTAAGAGCAGAGTACCTTGCAAAAAAATAACCCATACTGTTTATTCCATCCCTTGCAAAGATTGCGAAAAGGTATACATTGGTCAATCTTCTCAATACCTCGAAAATAGATTGAATGGCACAAATATACCAGAAACGCATCAACTGCGCTTGATAAACGTGTAAAAGACACCAACCATTCATTCGACTACAATAATACCAAAAAATTTCGAATGTTGAAATGAATGACAAACAAACGTTTGGTATTAGAATGTATTCCAATTAAAAAGAAAAAATTTGTAAATGACAAAATAGATTCCAGTCTTTCGGAACTTTCCAATTATCTGATTGAAAGATACACTTCCACCTTGTCTATTCAAAATTCAACCTGAAAAAGATATCGTATCATTTAACTATGACACTATGAATAAGAATTTTGAGGTTGAATCCATAGTATTAACTTGAACTTGATTAGTTGTTAGTAATAGATTTGAAATATTTGTCATTGAATAACTAATTGATACAATAATCATGGATATTTAGAATTGCATAATCTCAAACAGATCCAATGTTTTTTGCAGTTTTAATCGGATCTTAAAAACACAAGTCGGCTGCAGACTCATTTCGAATTTTTATTTCATTTTCAGTCTATCTACGAACCAAGAAAGCATACATATATATATATATATATATATATATATATATATATATATATATATATATATATATATATATATATATATATATATGTAGAACTGGATTCTCGGGTATTGATCCGCGTTGTATGGTTTCGGTCCTCAAAAGGACCAATTTCACGACGTTTCGGCAAATGCGACTTTGCCGAAACGTCGTGAAATTGGTCCTTTCGAGGACCGAAACCACACAACGCGGATCAATACACGAGAATCCAGTTCTACACATTACGTCCGCGAGAACCTAAGAAGAAACATATATATATATATATATATTTGTATGTTTTCTTGGTATATTGGTTCGTATATATACTGATAATGAAATAAAAATTCTGTTTTGACGTTTCGACAACGTTTATTGCCTTTATCAAAATTGTTGATTGAAATTAGTGTTTCCATGTAATTTAGAAAAGAATAGATGATTTCGATTAATGAAATGCGTCTGCAGCCGACTTGTGTTTTAAGATCCAATTAAAACTGCAGAAAACATTGGATCGGTTGTGTGTGAAAGAGTAATGTATGGCTAACTACAATTTGAAATAGATTGAATTTGATTAAATACAAGACATTCCAATATTGTACAATTATAAATATCTATGAATTATTGTATGAATTAGTTACTCTATGATGAGTATTTCTATAATAACTATTCAAGTTTAAGATAATTCTATGGAATTTAACCTCAAAATTGTTATTCTATAGTGTCATAGTTAAATAATACTTTATCTTTTTTAGGTTGAATTTTAAATAGACAATGGAAAGTGGCACTTCAAATTAATAAAATTTTGTTATGTTTGAATTAGATTATTGTACAGTTTCGAAAGATTGGAATCTATTTTGTCATTTACACAATTGTTCTTTTAAATTTGAATAGATTCTAATATCAAACGTTTGTTGTCGTTTGTTTCAATATTTAAAATTTTTGTATTGTTGTAGTCGAAAGTATGGTTAGTGTCTTTCACATGTTTATTGAGCGCAGTTGATGAATTTTTGGTATATTTGTGGCCATTTAATCTTTTTTCGAGGTATTGTGAAGATTGGCCAATATATACCTTTTCGCAATCTTTGCAAGGGATGGAATAAACAGTATGGGTTATTTTTTTGAAAGGTACGCTGCTTTTTAATTTTGTAAAGAGACTTTTCTGATTTAAATAACTCTTATGACATATATGTAGGTCATAAGGTTTCACTATATTACAAATTTTCTCTGAAAGTCCACCGATATATGATAGTGATATGTAATGCCTATCATTATTTTTCTCATTATTGGTATTGATTCCACCAAATGAGTTATAAAATTTATGAATTTTGTCTTTAGTTATCGAATTTACTAAATCAATGGGATAACCATTTCTTATTGAAGTTTCTTTTGTTTTTGTAATAGATATAGTTCTCAGTTCAGGAGAACTTAGTCGAATAGCTCTATCTATTAGATTTATAATAACATTTTTCTTATATTTTTTAGGTATATTAGAATTGAAATTAGTATACCTTCCTGACCAAGTAGGTTTGGTATACCATTTTGTTAGAATTTTGTTATCATTTGATTTTCTTACTAAAGTTAAATCTAAAAAATTTATTTCGTTATGATTTTCTAATTCAATCGTAAATTGTAACTTATGGTGAAAGGAATTGAAAGAATTCAAAAATTCATTACATTTGTTTTCAGGGATTGCAGCAATACAATCATCAACATATCTTTTGAAGAAGGCTATATTATAATTTAGTTGAGATACTACTTTTTCTTCAAGGAATTCCATTACTATTTGGGCTATGATACTTGATATTGGAGAGCCCATTGTACAACCATCTAATTGTTCATAACAATCATCTTTATATTGTAAAAAATTAGCGGTGAATGTATATTCTATAGCTGTTAAGAACTCATTCATAGGTAAATTTGTATATAGTTTTATTTCATCCCATTTATTTTGAATTATTTGTTTAGCTAATTCTAAAGGGATATTTGTATATAAAGATGTGACATCTAGTGATACTAAGATATAGTTTTTAGGTATTGTAATTTTGTTAATGAATTCCTTGAAATCCCAAGAATCTTTGATGTAAAATTCATTTTTGTAAGCTATGTTTTTTAGTATGTTGGATAAGTATTTAGCCATTTCATAAAAAGGTGATTGAATGCTGCATACTGCAGGTCGCATCGGTATATTAGGTTTATGAATTTTGGGTAAACCATATATTTTTGGAGGATGAGCATTATGTATCGTTAATTGTCTATGAATGTATTTTGAAATATATTTCTTTTCAAACCATTTTTTTACTAAGTTATTATTTTAAGTTTGGTAAATATTAGTTGGGTTGTTATTTAGTTTCTTATATATTTTAGGATCATTCAACATTGTAGACATTTTATCCTCATATTCATTTGTGTTCATGATAACAGTTTTATTACCTTTATCTGCTTTCAAGATAGTAATTTGTGGGTTAGATTTGATGAATTGTTTGATTTCTTTGAAATTTTTGATTGATTTGTTATTTTTATTATTAAATTTATTATTTTTAACTGTTTGTTTGAAATTAGTTATTGTGTTTATACATTTTGATCTTATCTCATTTGCTATTTGAGTAGGTTTTTTAGCAATTTCAGTTTCAAGTGAAGAAATTATGTTATTGATAGGTATTTGTCTTTCGTTATATAGAGTATTACTAAATTTATCACCGAGAGCTAAAGTGTCTATTACATTTTTTGGAACATTTGTTTGAGATAAATTCATTAGCCAATTATTATCAACTATGAGATCTCTTTTGTTATTGTTATTTAATTTATTTATTTTCTCAATATTTATATATATATATATATATATATATATATATATATATATATATATATATATATATATATATATATATATATATATATATATATACATATATATATATACATATATAAGTACACATATATATATATATATATATATATATTCTTTTGTTGATATTCTTGAACCATTTGTAATATTTGTATGT
The DNA here is from genome assembly GCA_958510875.1 of Endomychus coccineus. Classification (NCBI taxonomy): domain Eukaryota; kingdom Metazoa; phylum Arthropoda; class Insecta; order Coleoptera; family Endomychidae; genus Endomychus; species Endomychus coccineus. The sequence goes on along the minus strand of OY294067.1, from coordinate 184,436,162 downwards.
TTTCTTGGTATATTGGTTCGTATATATACTGATAATGGAATAAAAATTCTGTTTTGACGTTTCGACAATGTTTATTGCCTTTATCAAAATTGTTAATTGAATTAGTGTTTCCATGTAATTTAGAAAAGAATAGATGATTTCGATTAATGAAATGCGTCTGCAGCCGACTTGTGTTTTAAGATCCAATTAAAACTGCAGAAAACATTGGATCGGTTGTGTGTGAAAGAGTAATGTATGGCTAACTACAATTTGAAATAGATTGAATTTGATTAAATACAAGACATTCCAAGATTGTACAATTATAAATATCTATGAATTCTTGTATGAATTAGTTATTCTATGATAAGCATTTCAGATCTATCATAATCAACTATTCAAGTTTAAGATAATTCTATGGAATTTAACCTCAAAATTGTTACTCTAAAGTGTCATAGTTAAATAATACTTCATCTTTTTTAGGTTGAATTTTAAATAGACAAATGGAAAGTGGCACTTCAAATTAATAAAATTTTGTTAAGTTTGAATTAGATTATTGTACAGTTTCGAAAGATTGGAATCTATTTTGTCATTTACACAATTGTTCTTTTTAATTTGAATAGATTCTAATATCAAACGTTTGTTGTCGTTTGTTTCAATATTTAAAATTTTTGTATTGTTGTAGTCGAAAGTATGGTTGGTGTCTTTCACATGTTTATTGAGCGCAGTTGATGCATTTTTGGTATATTTGTGGCCATTTAATCTTTTTTCGAGGTATTGTGAAGATATGCCTTTTCGCAATCTTTGCAAGGGATGGAATAAACAGTATGGGTTATTTTTTTGAAAGGTACGCTGCTTTTTAATTTTTTAAAGAGACTTTTCTGATTTAAATAACTCTTATGACATATATGTAGGTCATAAGGTTTCACTATATTACAAATTTTCCCTGAAAGTCCACCAATATATGGTAGTGATATGTAATGCCTATCATTAGTTTTCTCATTATTGGTATTGATTTCACCAAATGCGTTATAAAATTTATGAATTTTGTCTTTAGTTATCGAATTTACTAAATCAATGGGATAACCATTTCTTATTAAAGTTTCTTTTGTTTTTGTAATAGATATAGTTCTCAGTTCAGGAGAACTTAGTCGAATATATATATATATATATATATATAGATATATATATATATATAGATATATATATATATATATATATATATATATATATATATATATATATATATATATATATATATATATATATATATATATATATATATATATGTATGTCAATCCTACACTTCGGACCCAAAGCCTACACTTCGGGGACGACCCCATCGTACACTTTGAGGACATCTTACTAATTTGTTCATGTTACAGTTTGAGGACTTGAACATTTTCCGGAATTTTGAGATGTTAGACTGTATGGCCTAATTTGATTTGTATATCTATAAAGTTATTACTCAATTTTAATTCCCTCACAATACGTAGTATATAGTGTAAGGGAAGTATTGTTTTCGGCACAAAAACAAATAACGGACTTTTCCTGATATATCAGATTTGACCATTTTTGAATCGATCAAGACTATTTTTGAAATGATGTATGTATGTACGAACGTACGTATGTGCCTGCGTGCGTGCGTAACTCACTGTGGAGATGACCGCGCCCTCTCAATTGGTCGTATAGATTGGATTAGGTTTTTCGAATGGAATGATACTATCTTATCGAACCATAAATATAACCATGATTTTCTGGTTTTAAATATATATCACACCCAAAAATTTAACTCGCAAAACTTTCTGAAATTATATTCTGTGGCAAATTTTAATAGTTCATATGACAGCAAGTATCAATATAAAACATAGTGTTGTGGAATACATCATAATTCCAATGTGACAGAGTATAATACAAAATGATTTCATTAGCGGTTTCTAAATCATTACAAGCTTCAACTTGCCTTGCTTTTTAACTTGCCTTGTTTATCTATCGATCTATCTATTTGTACGTTCTGGTGAAATTTGGCAGGTGTTATTTATTCGGGTGTCGTGTTATGACATATGTATAAAAGAAAAAAACAAGATGGCGTCTCCAAGATGACGGGCGGGTCTTGTGATTATAGAACGATTCTATTCAAAATTGGTATAAGGGGGGTTTGTAGTCAGCAGCAGCATGGATTTTCAATAAAAATTTGAAAATTTTAGATGGCGGACGAGTTGTGTGATCATGGTCAGATTCTTCTTTAAATTGATATGTGTGATTTTTGGGGCCGTAGGTTATACCATGTAAGTCAAAATTCAAAGATTCAATATGGTGGCTAGAATGGCGGACGTTTTGTGAATACAGTCCGATTCTACTCAGAGCTTGTATATGGGATTTTTATGGTCGGAAATCATGACTTATTATTTCCTTCTGTTACACTTCAATAAGAAAGCTTGTCCTGATGAAATTGATCACTTTTGATTTCATCTTCCGATATACTATATTTATATATGAACCTTCCTATCTATACTAAAATTGGGAGATTTCATAGTGATTAGTGATTAGTTAATTTATCTTTCAGTTTAAGATTTATTCACTTGGAGAATTTCTGTTACTAGGTTACTATAAGAAAATTGTAGATATGAGAAGCACATTTAAGTCTTGTACTAAAACCTTCAGAGTTAATCCCTATAATTCATCAAACAAGATCAACCGTAGCAGGTTTGCAAAAAGATCCACCGCGAAAAAAAAATATATGTGAAACCTGATATAGATACGGTTCTCCTTATAATTACTATCTCCAATACAGAAGGATTGTGAGTGATAGATCAACAAACCAAGCATCATATTTTGTAGAATTGGGCTTCCTATCAAATTTTATTTAAATTACGAAAATCAGATCAGAAGAGATCCTTGTTCCTGATGACACATTTTGACATATGTCGAACGTGCGATCTGCAAATCTCTAATTTGGGTATATTCAACCTTAAATAATAAAATGATGTGAATGGAAAATTTTCTGTGATGTTATTAAATACTAAAAATGTGAGATTGACCTTGAAATGATCATGAAGAAAATGAATCATGTATACGTTCCAATTCATAATAGGGTTTTGAGGTTGTCTAGTCTATTAACGTTAACCCGACTTATTAGATACCCCCACAAATAAAATCGAGTGGCGCCAAGTCTAGTTACTTCGTCATTCTATAATTCCTGGTCGACCTCTCCATCTAATTGGGGAAGGAGTGTTAAGAAAATTTGTAGTTAACACCATCTTGCTGGTTTTGATTTATTAAATTTGGGAACAGAAGCCTAAGTTGAGGAATGTCATCTGTCTAGTTGCCATTTATGAAAAAAACTAAAACTAGTTAACTGAAATTGAGATCATCAACTCCCTGACAGTAATGCGCATGAGTGCTGCCTTGAATTAAGTTTTTCTACCAAATAAGAGGTATATCGGCAATTTTTTGTCGAATCTGTAATTGAGATCTTGTGTGATCTATTAATGTACATCCGACTTTTTTGACACCTCCAAAAACGAGTGGTGCCAAGTTTGGTTACCTCGCCGGCTATCCTATACTTTCTCGTCGACTGATCCATTGGTTTGAGAGAGTTCCTAGTGTTGAAAAAAATGTTTAAAGTTGAAGGCATATGTAGTGTGCTGGTGCATCATTTTCATGTGACTATATTTCCTGGTTTTGATCTAATGAATTTGGAAACAGACGCCAATGTTGAGAGATGATATTTTCCCTCAATAGATCTAAATCTGTATCAATGAAAGAAGGTCCCACAATATTGTTGGCGCTAAATCGCAGCCAAATATTTATTTTTTGGGAATACTGTATATGAACCTGATCCATTTAGTTCAGACTATTATCAGCCCAATACCTACAATTGTATCTTTTAACATAACCGTTTAAACAAAATATTGGTTCATCCGTGTAAAAAATTTTTGAAACAGATTATGGATTAATATTTTTTTCATCTTAACTTCGTAAATTCTATTCTACGATCTCTCAATTCTTGCAGTAATTATATTTTGTGAAGATGAAAGTCTTTTTGATTATTTTCAGACTGAGCGTCGTCGACATATGTTATGGCTTAGAGCTAATTGTTGCACGGACCATTGTCTACTGCATCAATTGAAACATTCAACAAATTTTCGTCATTGGTTTTTGTCTTCCTAATTTTGAACCATTCTTAACACTGCCTATCTCTCTGAATATTTTTACCGTTTTTGAAACAATGGCCTAGTGATGTTTTTATTCAGATGTATTTTATTGAATACATATTATTCTTGTTTCAGTTACATATATTTTAATTCCATAAAAAAATTAAGCAAACTTGGAATTGACAAATTTCCATTAACAGTTATCAAAAATGTAATCAAATACTTCATCCGTTGTTTCATAGTCTACAAAATGAAAACTGTATCTACCCCAAGAGGAACACTTCTTACCCATCTATTTTGATCTATTGTGGAATTTGAACAAAATCTGTTTCTGACGATGAAGAATAAGAGCACTGTTGCGTGTTTTCAATACGCAGAAAAAACCAATTAGGATTTACTGAAGAAATGTCAATGTTCCCTTATGCTTGTGCACAAAATTTTATAACATATCTCGAAACTATTATTATAGAAAGAATTATAGTCTTGGATATTAAAACTTTCAGGAATTATTTGCCATGTTCCAGTTAGTATCATAATTCCAAAATTATGATTCTGAGAAGAGTTCATAAGAATGTTTGATTCATCAAAATGACATGAAAGGCTGCATATATTCGAGTGGGAAATTGATAATTAGCTATTTGTTGAGTATGTTGATCTTATAATATACGTTCCTTGATTGACTGTATCAATGTTCAAATCATTTTCAATAATACTGGAGACATTTTAAAATGTTATTTGAAAGTATTATTATGAATCAGGCCTATGGAAGTGTTCCATAAAACTCGGCTACATTTAAGGGTAGGTACCTGACCTTGTATGTTTATTTCAAGTTGTTTATTGCCGGGAACTATGAAACAGATGTTTTTGTTTGAATTATTAATACCTTGATCGTCTTTGTTGTTATCGGAAAAGAGCAATATTCATCATGCATTTCTAATTATGTTTGAATGTTATCAAAATTGTTCCAAATGATTTTGATATTATCTAATCAGGATTATAGTTCTAATATAGCTTTAGATTCCTAGAATGAATTGACAATCTTGAACCATCAATTGACCGCTGATATAATAAACAAACAGAAACCTATAATAAATTCATATAGCATCTTATAATGTTTAGAATACCGACGTTGCTATGAAAATATAAAATGATACATAATTATCATAATGTATTATGGAGTAATGACTTATATAAAGAAAAAATATTTAAAACTACCGTCAGAATTATTCTGTTAAACTTCCGCTAGTGCATCTAGTTTCATGGTCAGAGTTTTTGATATCTGTATACCAAGAGATTATGTATGCACATATTCCATCTGACCAATGAAATTACGCTAGTTATCACATATGAACAGGCTGGCTAAATTTCGATGTTTTAATAGGAAATCTCCTTAAGTATAAGAAAGAGATATAAAAAATTGACCTCCCATACTCGATCTGTTTTTCTGAAAAAATGTCCATGGTGAACTAAAACTTGGCTATCGTCTTTTGTTTTATTTGAGAAATCTCAATTTTTCGAGTTTTTGTTTTTCTGGTATATCTCAGTTAGGTACTTATGGAATTGGGGAGGAGTATTTCTTCAATAAAGCATTTTCTAAATGACGTAAGCCTACTATTTGGAGTGAAGAAGTTTTAAGAATTATTATATAAATACCAGATCTAGTAAAAATGATGAAATCGACTCAACATTATACATATATTTGAAATGGGAAAAAATTATTATGATTTTTTATTGGAAAAAGTGACTACGCAACTGCATTCCACTTGTGAAAAAAACTCGATAATGTAGAAACTATTTCAATCCAAATTCATGAATAACTGGAAAACAAAAACTCGAAAAATCAAGTTTTCTCAAATAACTCGAAAACAAAAGACAACAGTCATTTTTCGAAGGGAGAGATAGAGGATGATGGATTCGTTTCTTCCTACCTCGTATACTTATGGAGAATATCTTAAAACATCGACATTTAGCTACATGTACCTACATAAATACGGAATGTATGAATGCTGATTGAAGAAGTTTGTAGCTGAACAGTGTTCAATCTGGCATTGTTGAAAACAAATTTTCTTCAGAATCACTCTTAGGTAACACAATGGATTGTTTCCAAATTAGAACTCCACATGAATGTTCTCATTTTCATCCCAAAATAGTTTCAATCAGAGTGATATGCTATTCTACCTACTTTTTGCTTGTTACCAATTATTATGTTGAGAAGTGAAGAGTCATTGATATATTCATGCTGGAAATTTCAGCTTCCTAGATATGACAAGTCCAGTGACATTATGTTTTTAATCTCATTGTTACCGGCTCATTCTTATGCTAACATGGATAGTTTCCTGAATATTTCAAAAAACCTTGCATAAATATGTGTTTGATTATGACAAAACAAATAGTAAAATGCATCTATATATTAATGTGTTGTAGATTATACCGGGTGCGTAACTGATTCTACGTATTATACCGATTATATTTTATGACTTGGGAAGTGCACTGCTAAAGCTAGCCTGTTCATCGAATTAGAATTCCAAAATGAAACCTTATAATCATAATAGAAGAATTCAAAATTCAATTAGATTTAATTTATAAGGTTCAGTTCCATCTTCTTCCTAGTTTTTGATTTTACCAAATTCATGATAGAAAACAAACGCTCAACGCAAAATTTTTCAATTGTGATTTTGGACAAAAATCAAGAACAAATTATCTGAAAAGAAACCTGCGTAATTTGCGGAACTGAGAGTTAATCCGGATATCACTGTTATCACATGATTGCTATGAATATTTGGAATTCCCTAATGGCGAACTTAGCTGAGTAGTTCCGTGACAGCTGGGTGTATAACCCTGTCTTATCCTCAATTTCATTCCAGAACTAAGTTTTCGATCTTCATATACCTAATTATGTGCTTTCTTTCGTCCCTCTGTAAACTTTCGGAATTTGTAAGTGATTGCTTGTGCTTCACTTCGGTACCTATTTATTCCAAGATGTGAGGAAAATGGAAAGGACATTTTTTTGAAATCTCACGTAGACTGTGACTTCCTTTAGATTTGAAGCTCAAGTATGCAAAATTTTATCAAGATCGGTAGTGACCTCAAGGGGTGAGCAATGGAGATGAGATAGTTCTTTCGAAGTATAATTTGGACAGCGACTTTTCTTTTGCTTTGGAGTCAAAATTCCATCACGATCGATACTTATCTAATTCAACTGATGAGAGAGGGTGATGGGGAAGTTTCTTCGTGATCTTATATAGAAAGTTAGTTTCTTTCTGCTTTGAAGGTCAATCATTCAAAATTTCATCAAGGTCGGAAATGGTTTGCTCTGAGGAGTGGAGAAGGGAGTTGGGGCTATTTTTTCTAAATCTCATCTAGAAAGTGTTTCGAAGGACAAGTAAACAGAATTTCATCTGGATTGGTACTTATCTGCTTTAAGAAGTGGGAAATGAGAATGCGCTAGTTTTTCTCGAAATCTCATGTACTCAGTGACTTTCTTTTTGTTAAGGTCAAGTTTGCAAAATTTTATACCGATACGGTACTTGTCTGCTTCAAGAGGTGGCAAAGGATATCGGGTTATTTTTTTCGAAATCTCATGCAGACTGTGACTCGTCGTGTATTGAAGGTCAAGTGTGCAAAATATCATCAAGATCTCAATTAAATATATATAGATATAGATATAGATTTATATAGAATACAAACAGTCATTCTTCTTTGTATATAAACCAGCTCAAATTCTCGGCGTTGGCTGGCTACAGAATTTAACACTGACAATTTTTTTCAATCATTATACGTAGTAAGCCAACAGCTAGCGAGGACGGCCTCATATTTCTCTTGATTTTGCTGCGCTTCATTCCAATTTGTTTCGCCGTAGTTCTTCCGTTATTTCATAAGACATTGACTTTCCTCTTGTTTTAAAGGTAAAGTGAGAAAAATGTGATCAAGTTCAGTACCTACGTATCTGATTTGGGGTTAGACGACAAATAAAAATATTACTGGAACGGCTGATTCTAACCAAATCAGATTTGATGATAATCTTAGAAAGTACTCGAGACTACAGCTCACTTCGTTCTCGAAGATTTTATTCACACCCACATGAAGAATGAACTTACACCTCTTAAATAAAGATTATTCTCTGTGTAAGTTCCTAATGTGACATTGCCTGAAGGTTTTTTTTATAATTGTTGAACAAAATAAAGTCTTCGATTCCCACCACACTATAAATGATAACCGTATAAAGTTTCTACAGTCAATACACTTTGGGGACGTCTTCTACCGTATAAGCTTTATAAGTTGTATAAAGTGTATATATTATACGAGTCCCCAAACTGTAGGATTGATATACATATATATATATATATATATATATATATATATATATATATATATATATATATATATATATATATATATATATATATATATATATATATATATATATATATATATATATTTGTATGTTTTCTTGGTATATTGGTTCGTATATATACTGATAATGAAATAAAAATTCTGTTTTGACGTTTCGACAACGTTTATTGCCTTTATCAAAATTGTTGATTGAAATTAGTGTTTCCATGTAATTTAGAAAAGAATAGATGATTTCGATTAATGAAATGCGTCTGCAGCCGACTTGTGTTTTAAGATCCAATTAAAACTGCAGAAAACATTGGATCGGTTGTGTGTGAAAGAGTAATGTATGGCTAACTACAATTTGAAATAGATTGAATTTGATTAAATACAAGACATTCCAATATTGTACAATTATAAATATCTATGAATTATTGTATGAATTAGTTACTCTATGATGAGTATTTCTATCATAACTATTCAAGTTTAAGATAATTCTATGGAATTTAACCTCAAAATTGTTATTCTATAGTGTCATAGTTAAATAATACTTCATCTTTTTTAGGTTGAATTTTAAATAGACAATGGAAAGTGGCACTTCAAATTAATAAAATTTTGTTAAGTTTGAATTAGATTATTGTACAGTTTCGAAAGATTGGAATCTATTTTGTCATTTACACAATTGTTCTTTTTAATTTGAATAGATTCTAATATCAAACGTTTGTTGTCGTTTGTTTCAATATTTAAAATTTTTGTATTGTTGTAGTCGAAAGTATGGTTAGTGTCTTTCACATGTTTATTGAGCGCAGTTGATGAATTTTTGGTATATTTGTGGCCATTTAATCTTTTTTCGAGGTATTGTGAAGATTGGCCAATATATACCTTTTCGCAATCTTTGCAAGGGATGGAATAAACAGTATGGGTTATTTTTTTGAAAGGTACGCTGCTTTTTAATTTTGTAAAGAGACTTTTCTGATTTAAATAACTCTTATGACATATATGTAGGTCATAAGGTTTCACTATATTACAAATTTTCTCTGAAAGTCCACTGATATATGGTAGTGATATGTAATGCCTATCATTAGTTTTCTCATTATTGGTATTGATTCCACCAAATGAGTTATAAAATTTATGAATTTTGTCTTTAGTTATCGAATTTACTAAATCAATGGGATAACCATTTCTTATTAAAGTTTCTTTTGTTTTTGTAATAGATATAGTTCTCAGTTCAGGAGAACTTAGTCGAATAGCTCTATCTATTAGATTTATAATAACATTTTTCTTATATTTTTTAGGTATATTAGAATTGAAATTAGTATACCTTCCTGACCAAGTAGGTTTGGTATACCATTTTGTTAGAATTTTGTTATCATTTGATTTTCTTACTAAAGTTAAATCTAAAAAATTTATTTCGTTATGATTTTCTAATTCAATCGTAAATTGTAACTTATGGTGAAAGGAATTGAAAGAATTCAAAAATTCATTACATTTGTTTTCAATTCCTTTCACCATAAGTTACAATTTACGATTGAATTAGAAAATCATAACGAAATAAATTTTTTAGATTTAACTTTAGTAAGAAAATCAAATGATAACAAAATTCTAACAAAATGGTATACCAAACCTACTTGGTCAGGAAGGTATACTAATTTCAATTCTAATATACCTAAAAAATATAAGAAAAATGTTATTATAAATCTAATAGATAGAGCTATTCGACTAAGTTCTCCTGAACTGAGAACTATATCTATTACAAAAACAAAAGAAACTTTAATAAGAAATGGTTATCCCATTGATTTAGTAAATTCGATAACTAAAGACAAAATTCATAAATTTTATAACTCATTTGGTGGAATCAATACCAATAATGAGAAAACTAATGATAGGCATTACATATCACTACCATATATCAGTGGACTTTCAGAGAAAATTTGTAATATAGTGAAACCTTATGACCTACATATATGTCATAAGAGTTATTTAAATCAGAAAAGTCTCTTTACAAAATTAAAAAGCAGCGTACCTTTCAAAAAAATAACCCATACTGTTTATTCCATCCCTTGCAAAGATTGCGAAAAGGTATATATTGGCCAATCTTCACAATACCTCGAAAAAAGATTAAATGGCCACAAATATACCAAAAATTCATCAACTGCGCTCAATAAACATGTGAAAGACACTAACCATACTTTCGACTACAACAATACAAAAATTTTAAATATTGAAACAAACGACAACAAACGTTTGATATTAGAATCTATTCAAATTAAAAAGAACAATTGTGTAAATGACAAAATAGATTCCAATCTTTCGAAACTGTACAATAATCTAATTCAAACTTAACAAAATTTTATTAATTTGAAGTGCCACTTTCCATTGTCTATTTAAAATTCAACCTAAAAAAGATGAAGTATTATTTAACTATGACACTATAGAATAACAATTTTGAGGTTAAATTCCATAGAATTATCTTAAACTTGAATAGTTATGATAGAAATACTCATCATAGAGTAACTAATTCATACAATAATTCATAGATATTTATAATTGTACAATATTGGAATGTCTTGTATTTAATCAAATTCAATCTATTTCAAATTGTAGTTAGCCATACATTACTCTTTCACACACAACCGATCCAATGTTTTCTGCAGTTTTAATTGGATCTTAAAACACAAGTCGGCTGCAGACGCATTTCATTAATCGAAATCATCTATTCTTTTCTAAATTACATGGAAACACTAATTTCAATCAACAATTTTGATAAAGGCAATAAACGTTGTCGAAACGTCAAAACAGAATTTTTATTTCATTATCAGTATATATACGAACCAATATACCAAGAAAACATACAAATATTACAAATGGTTCAAGAATATCAACAAAAGAATATATATATATATATATATATATATATATATATTCTTTTGTTGATATTCTTGAACCATTTGTAATATTTGTATGTTTTCTTGGTATATTGGTTCGTATATATACTGATAATGAAATAAAAATTCTGTTTTGACGTTTCGACAACGTTTATTGCCTTTATCAAAATTGTTGATTGAAATTAGTGTTTCCATGTAATTTAGAAAAGAATAGATGATTTCGATTAATGAAATGCGTCTGCAGCCGACTTGTGTTTTAAGATCCAATTAAAACTGCAGAAAACATTGGATCGGTTGTGTGTGAAAGAGTAATGTATGGCTAACTACAATTTGAAATAGATTGAATTTGATTAAATACAAGACATTCCAATATTGTACAATTATAAATATCTATGAATTATTGTATGAATTAGTTACTCTATGATGAGTATTTCTATCATAACTATTCAAGTTTAAGATAATTCTATGGAATTTAACCTCAAAATTGTTACTCTATAGTGTCATAGTTAAATAATACTTCATCTTTTTTAGGTTGAATTTTAAATAGACACTTTCCATTGTGCGGGATATACTCCGCGTTGTCGTAGATTGGTTTCGATAGAAACCGTTGATATGACGACAATTCGGCACAATCTCATGTGCCATCTTCAGGTCTTCTCTTTAGGGCTGCTGCTCTGCTCCGAGTTAACTTGAAACTGATCTCCGTTGATCCTGTTGGTCTTTTATCTATCCTTGTGACATCTGGATGATTTTGCCGGTTTGATGCGTCTGATTGAGTTTGATGGTTTGTTGCGTTCGAGCGATTTTGTCGGTTCGTTGCGTTCGAGCGAGTTTGCCGGTCCGTTGAATAAGTCTGGTTAACTGTTCTCCTGGGTGGTTGAAGGACTGGTTTCCAAGCAGTTGGTAATCTCTGTGTATCATCTCTTGTATTGAGATTTGAAGGTCGCTTCTCGATTTCGATGGCTTCTCTTATGATGCGTTTTCTTTTGTGCTCCAGGCTGGCTAGGACTCGGGTGTTGTCAAAATCGATTTCATGTGAAGTTTTTCTCACATGTTCGGCAAGTGATGATGTTGTTTCTTGCTTTGCGACTGCATTGCGGTGTTCTTCACGTCGAATGTTGATTCTTCTGTTAGTTTGTCCTATGTAGCTTCCTCCGCAATCTTTGCATGGTATTTCGTAGACCCCTTGTGTTTCCAGATTTATTTTGGATTAAGCGTTAGGCAATACTTGACCAATCTTTCTTGTCGTGTTGAAACTTGTCTCAATGTTGTGTTTTTTGAGAATTCTGCTGCTCGTCGGATATTGTCTTTTGAGAACCCGTTTTGTTGTAGCGTTGTTTGTATTGTCTGCATTTCTTGTTGTTTGTGGTCATTGTCGGTAAGTCGGTCTGATCTGGTTATGAGTGTTTTTATTACGGATTGAAGTTGTGCCTGATGGTGATGTGACTGGGTGTAATAATCTGAAAAGCTGGTACTTGGGAGCAACTATTAAACTTATTTATAATGTTATTGCACTCAAGCCAGGTATACCAAGTCCAGCTCAAGATATTACTAGGTTATCTTTGTTTACTGTTCCCTCAGGGCAAAGCCTTATGGGATCATATGCTGCTACGGAGAGTGGAAACTTTGTTGTAACTATGCTAGAATAGCTACCCTTACTATGCAACTCGAGGGTTGCGGAGGGTGAAAATCGCAGGGTTGCACTACAAGGAGTGCCCTGTCGTTGGTAGAATGGATTGAAGTTAGCTGTCACCAGTTCCCTTTTGAGAGGTATTAGAGAATAGTCCAGGGAACGAAACTAATCTCGAAGGATTTCCCCTCCAGTAGCACCTGGTAGCAGCCTTTCCTGGCCGAAGTATATACTAGGCTAGTATGACAGCTTCACGTTGCTGAAGATGTTCGGAATGACAATCACGACAGGATTATTCTATTCCACTATAACGTTATTTAAGGGATGGTGTATCAATGAAGAACAATGCAAACAGGATAAGGTGTATATTGGGGAAAAAAGTTAATCGTACACAAAAACAATAATACTCACACAGATATATATATAAACATGAAGTGAAAAATATGACAAATTGTCAACAAGAAACAAAACAAAATTTAAATTAAACGAATTTTACTTGGTGCAAGTTTCTGAATGGTTTGAATAAAACATATATAATAAATTGATAAAACTTTATCAAGTATGATCAATCGGTGAATTATTGATTCGCCTGATATAACGTAGCCAGAGAGTTGTTTCTTTGCAGGCTAACCTTACTTTTGAATTGAATATACCACTCTGATGGAGTAACTAAGGTTATAAAGTGGACCAGAGGGGCCACTGATAGTAAGGTTGAGATTCCAGAAGGGTGACTCCCTGAATAAATAGCCCTGTTGCCTTGTCCACAACTACCTGGTTCGCTATGTATATGTAGATCAAGTAATTGATTCAACAAATTAAACAATATAATGAAACCCTAGTTCTCAAGATGAACTCAAACACTTTCTCTTAAATTCGCCGCTGATGGCTGTCTCAGTAGGGGTTTTCAAGAACCCTTCAAATTCTAAATAAACTACCCTTATTACAACTTTTGAATAATGATCCTTACCAATAGTCCCCCAAATGATTAGGTATTTGACTTTACACCTACAATAACCCTAATTTCAATTACACCTATCTTAAGTAGGTCACCTATATGCACTACAAAATATGAGAAATTCGGCCGATGGATCAATATACTTCTAATAAATCAAAATACTCTATTAATGTTTACGGTCCTCCATAAACCAACACAAAAAAAAACGAGAAAAAGGGGGGGTGCTGACCTCAGAATTTTTGGCTTGAATTCAGACTAAATAGCTTGTTCTATAGACTTACCCTGACTCAGTATTTAATCCTTAATCCACAAAGTAAACCAGTTACACCTGAGTTTACACTTCACGCACGGCCTCCACAAAATGTATTAAGCGGCGTCTTTTTGTTAAGTTATAAATTACACCCCGGAGCTAGTTCTCTCTCGCACCCAGATCAAATTGTCTAATCGTTAAGGAAAATAAATTAATCCCAAATCAAGTTACTTTAGATTCCTATCAACAATAAGTTACCAAATGTCTTTCTCCCAAACTTCTTTTACAGGTTATTTTAGATTCTAGTTACCCAAACAATATTCACTAAATAAAGGCTTCAAGCTAATGATATTGAAGTAGAATATAAATTCTCTACGTCCTCGTAGATAAGTGCAAGTTCCGCAGGAATAGCACCTCGAAGGCTCTAATTCTTAAAAATCACGTACAACTTGTAAAAAGTATCGGGTGGCGACTTCATGTCGCCGGCAAGGAATTTCATTATTTAAATCAGAATAAAACTTCTAATTGTTGGATCCAGAATGTCTATGTATAGTCTGTTCCTGTCAGGGATTTAGAATTTTAGGTTTTGAAATGCCTGTGAGGACGGAACTACACGCTACTGAATGATTCGAGATGTACTCTCATGTTACAATTATACCTGGTTTACTTAGAGTAAATTAATTTTCAGGGGTTTTCCCCTGCTTAAGCTACTTTGATCCAATCGTGAAAAAATAATAATCCCCAGGATTATTACATGAGCGTTCAAGTAACAATTCGTGTGTGTTGGTTTCCTGTATATGGTGTGTCCTATTTTGCCGTTTGTCTTGCTCACAAGAACATCTAGGAAGGGTAATTGGTTGTCCTCCTCGATCTCCATTGTGAACTTGATTTTTTCGTGAATCCTGTTTATGTGGCTCAGAAATTTTGTCAGTGCGGCTTCTTCGTGAGTCCAGATGACAAACGTATCGTCTACGTATCGTAGCCATAGTTTTGGTTTTTGGCTGGCTGTTTGGATGGCTCGTTCTTCAAAGTCTGTCATAAACAGGTTGGCTAATACTGGGGATAAGGGTGATCCCATCGGTGCCCCTTCAATTTGTTTGTATCTTTGGTCCTTGTAGATGAAGTACGTATTTTTGAGGCAGTGTTTGGTAAGTTCGATGATGTCCTTCCGTATCTGGTATTTCTTCTGGATAATTTCGACGGCCTCATCGATGGGGATATTAGTGAAGAGTGATACGATGTCGAAGGTCACGAGCATGTGGCCAGGTTCCAGCTTTATGTTCTTTATGCGTTCGATGAAGTGGCATGCGTTCTTCACGTAAGATTCGTCTTCTTCGGCATAGAGTTGTAGCTTCTTTGCTAGAAATTTTGCGAGCTCCTGTAGAGGTGAACCTATCGAACTGACGATAGGCCTAAGTGGAGCTCCTTCTTTATGGATCTTGGGAAGGCCGTACAGTTTCGGGCACTTCGACGATTTCTCTGTTGGTATTAATCTCTGTTGTTCTTCTTTGTCGATTTGGCTTGCCTTGATTTTTGTTCACGTGGTTTTCTCCAGGTACGTAGTGGGGTCAGTGGCTATCGGTTGATAAGTGTCATCTTGTAATAGTGTTTGAATTTTGTCATCGTACTCTCCGATGTTCATCACTACAGTTGCGTTCCCCTTGTCTGCTGGTAGTATGATGATGTCAGTGTTCGCTTTCGGGTTCATCAGAGCATGGTGTTCATCTCGTGTCAGGTTCTTCTTTGGAGGTTTCGCTTTTTTCAGAATTCGGACCACATCTTGTCGTATAGCGTCAGCTGAAGTGGATGGGAGACTTGTTATTGAGGCTTCTACACTGCAAATGATGTCTTCGGTAGGAATCTGGGTGGGTGCTATAGCGTAGTTGGATCCTTTGGCAAGGACACGTTGTTCGTTGTGGTCTAGAGGAAAACTTGACAAATAGTACACCAGTTTATTGATGTCCAAAGGCTGCACCTCCTTGTTGGGCCTTTGAGTCCTCTTCAGCTCTCCAAATTTCCTTTTCTGTTTGGCAGTAGTCCATTCGGCGTCTGTTTGGGAACGGATATCCGACAGCTGGTCTATTTTGTTCCAGAGTAATGGATGTAGTCTGCTGCTTAGTTCCAGATGTAGATGTAATAGCTCCTTGTTGGTTTTGTCCAGGATCTTTCTTGTATCTTGGATGGATTCTCGAATCAGGACAACGCGGAGTATATCCCGGCAACCCAATACAGCATATAACGCCCGCGGAAACCTGAAGCAGAACATGAATCAACTCTGCGGGGAGAAGATAACCCACGAAACTAAGATCTTCGAGAACCTACGATTCAAACGACGCAAGCTATTGTGTACCCTCACCTTCTTGGAACGCTGCAGAGACGAGGACATCATTCCGAAAAGCATGCAGATCAAATTTCACAAGAATAATTCCAAGACAAACAAAATTCTGAGGAGAACAAGCCGTGCCCTGATTCGAGAATCCATCCAAGATACAAGAAAGATCCTGGACAAAACCAACAAGGAGCTATTACATCTACATCTGGAACTAAGCAGCAGACTACATCCATTACTCTGGAACAAAATAGACCAGCTGTCGGATTTCCGTTCCCAAACAGACGTCGAATGGACCACTGCCAAACAGAAGAGGAAATTTGAAGAGCTGAAGAGGACTCAAAGGCCCAACAAGGAGGTGCAGCCTTAGGACATCAATAAACTGGTGTACAATTTGTCAAGTTTTCCTCTAGACAACAACGAACAACGTGTCCTCGCCAGAGGATCCAACTACGCTAAACACCCACCCAGATTCCTACCGAAGAAATCATTTGCAGTGTAGAAGCCTCAATAACAAGTCTTCCATCCAATTCAGCTGACGCCATACGACAAGATGTGGTCCGAATTCTGAAAAAAGCAAAACCTCCAAAGAAGAACCTGACACGAGATGAACACCATGCTCTGATAAACCTAAGAGCGAACACTGACATCATCATATTACCAGCAGACAAGGGGAGCGACACTGTAGTAATGGACATCGGAGAGTACGATAATAAAATTCAAACACTATTACAAGATGACGCTTATCAACCGATAGCCACTGACCCCACTACGTACCTGGAGAAAACCACGTGAACAAAAATCAAGGCAAGCCAAATCGACAAAGAAGAACAACAGAGATTAATACCAATAGAGAAATCGTCGAAGTGCCCGAAACTGTACGGCCTTCCCAAGAATCATAAAGAAGGAGCTCCACTTAGGCCTATCGTCAGTTCGATAGGTTCACCTCTACAGGAGCTCGCAAAATTCCTAGCAAAGAAGCTACAACCCTATGCCGAAGAAGCCGAATCTTACGTGAAGAACGCAAGCCACTTCATCGAACGCATGAAGAACATAGAGCTGGAACCTAGCCACATGCTCGTGAGCTTCGACATCGTATCACTCTTCACTAATATCCCCATCGATGAGGCCGTCGAAATTATCCAGAAGAAATACCAGATACGGAAGGACATCATCGAACTTACCAAACACTGCCTCAAAAACACGTACTTCATCTACAAGGACCAAAGATACAAAAAAATTGAAGGGGCACCGATGGGATCACCCTTATCCCCAGTACTACCAATACTTATCCAACATACTAAAAAACATAGCTTACAAAAATTAGTTTTACATCAAAGATTCTTGGGATTTCAAGGAATTCATTAACAAAATTACGATACCTGAAAACTATATCTTAGTATCACTAGATGTCACATCTTTATATACAAATATCCCTTTAAAGCTAAACAAATAATTCAAAATAAATGGAATGAAATAAAACTATATACAAATTTACCTATGAATGAGTTCTTAACAGCTATAGAATATACATTCACCGCTAATTTTTTACAATATAAAGATGATTGTTATAAACAATTAGATGGTTGTGCAATGGGCTCTCCAATATCAAGTATCATAGCCCAAATAGTAATGGAATTCCTTGAAGAAAAAGTAGTATCTCAACTAAATTATAATATAGCCTTCTTCAAAAGATATGTTGATGATTGTATTGTTGCAATCCATGAAAACAAATGTAATGAATTTTTGAATTCTTTGAATTCCTTTCACCATAAGTTACAATTCACGATTGAATTAGAAAATCATAATGAAATAAATTTTTCAGATTTAACTTTAGTAAGAAAATCAAATGATAACAAAATTCTAACAAAATGGTATACTTAACCTACTTGGTTAGGAAGGTATACTAATTTCAATTCTAATATACCTGAAAAATATAAGAAAAATGTTATTATAAATCTAATAGATAGAGCTATTTGACTAAGTTCTCCTGAACTGAGAACTATATCTATTACAAAAACAAAAGAAACTTTAATAAGAAATGGTTATCCCATTGATTTAGTAAATTCGATAACTAAAGACAAAATTCATAAATTTTATAACTCATTTGGTGAAATCAATACCAATAATGAGAAAACTAATGATAGGCATTACATATCACTACCATATATTGGTGGACTTTCAGAGAAAATTTGTAATATAGTGAAACCTTATGACCTACATATATGTCATAAGAGTTATTTAAATCAGAAAAGTCTCTTTACAAAATTGAAAAGCAGCGTACCTTTCGGAAAAATAACCCATACTGTTTATTCCATCCCTTGCAAAGATTGCGAAAAGGTATATATTGGCCAATCTTCACAATACCTCGAAAAAAGATTAAATTTCCACAAATATACCAAAAATTCATCAACTGCGCTCAATAAACATGTGAAAGACACTAACCATACTTTCGACTACAACAATACAAAAATTTTAAATATTGAAACAAACGACAACAAACGTTTGAAATTAGGATCTATTCAAATTAAAAAGAACAATTGTGTAAATGACAAAATAGATTCCAATTTTTCGAAACTGTACAATAATCTAATTCAAACTTAACAAAATTTTATTAATTTGAAGTGCCACTTTCCATTTGTCTATTTAAAATTCAACCTAAAAAAGATGAAGTATTATTTAACTATGACACTATAGAGTAACAATTTTGAGGTTAAATTCCATAGAATTATCTTAAATTTGAATAGTTATGATAGATCTGAAATGCTTATCATAGAATAACTAATTCATACAATAATTCATAGATATTTATAATTGTACGATATTGGAATGTCTTGTATTTAATCAAATTCAATCTATTTCAAATTGTAGTTAGCCATACATTACTCTTTCACACACAACCGATCCAATGTTTTCTGCAGTTTTAATTGGATCTTAAAACACAAGTCGGCTGCAGACGCATTTCATCAATCGAAATCATCTATTCTTTTCTAAATCACATTGAAACACTAATTCAATTAACAATTTTGATAAAGGCAATAAACATTGAAACATTGTCGAAACGTCAAAAACAGAATTTTTGTTTCATTATCAGTATATATACGAACCAATATACCAAGAAAACATACAATATATATATATATATATATATATATATATATATATATATATATATATATATATATATATATATATATATATATATAATCCAGAAATGTGGGTTCGAATCCCGCCTATGGTTCAATCTTTTACGTTTATTCATCTTTATAATCCTATGTTAAATTATCTAAGTTATCTTCATAATTCAGAAAATTTAATTCTATATATATATATATATATATATATATATATATATATATATTCTAAATTTTGGATGATTAATTGGGTTTTAGGTTCAGCATTTAATGAAAAATTACTTTGTTAACGTTTCGGTGGTAGATCTCCACCTTTTTCAAAACATTTAATATAAAACTAAAATCGGAAAAGTTACAATTAGTGAAACGTTAAATACTTAAAATGGAGGTTCGTTTACCTTAAAATTTCATTCTTTATTATCATGGATGTTAAAACACTACATCTTCATTAGTCATACACTTTTTCCTTGATTTCCAATTGGGACATATTCTACACATTATTTTAAAATTGAATTGTTATATTGTTATTATTGGAATTGTAATCTGTCAACGTTAAATCTGATAAGGTACATATAAGATGAAATCAGTAGAGTATAGTGGAAAGTTAATCAAATGCTAGAAACAGGTGATATAACTTAATCAGTTATCTTCCTCTTATGGTGGAGGTCTGAACTATGGTGTGTAGTCGCTAATATTGTTAGTTGCCTGATCCTTTCTTGGTTAGATGTCGTGATGAGGGTAATTGTTTTGAAATGAAATATTTTATTTTTATAGTGCTGAGGTTTATTTTTGGGTTACTGTTCAATAATTGATGAGCGGGTTCAAGTTAGGACGAAAAAGTATTAATTATAAGATTGGTAGATATATATTGTTTAAATTTGAGATTTCTGTTTTGTCATTTACCACATTGTTTATATTTTTTTGAATGTTTATCATTTCTAAAATTTCTCTTGATTTTTTGTTTCTCTCAAAACCTATTATTTGCACATTTTCAAAATCGAATTTATGTTTTTCTATTTGTGTGTGTTTGTTTAAAGCTGTTTTTGCTTGTTTTGTGTATTTATGGGCCTTGATTCTTTCTTGAAGATATTGTGTGGTTTGTCCAATGTAAGTCTTGGAGCAATCTTTACATGGTATATTGTAAACTAAATGTGATTTTTCCAAAATTGGAGTTGTTGATTTAAGTTTGGTATAAAACTGTTTTACGTTATTATGGCTGCGATGACTCACTTGAATGTTATCTCCAATACCCGATACACTTAATGAATAAAATTATAAAAAAAAGAACATATGCTCATTACAATAAAGAAAACCAAACAAAAAAACCAAACGACACATCTATAAAATACACAAGCATACCATATATTTCAGGTCTATCAGAAAAAATTAAAAACATACTCAAGCCACATAACATTCAAGTGAGTCATCGCAGCCATAATAACGTAAAACAGTTTTATACCAAACTTAAATCAACAACTCCAATTTTGAAAAAATCACATTTAGTTTACAATATACCATGTAAAGATTGCTCCAAGACTTACATTGGACAAACCACACAATATCTTCAAGAAAGAATCAAGGCCCATAAATACACAAAACAAGCAAAAACAGCTTTAAACAAACACACACAAATAGAAAAACATAAATTCGATTTTGAAAATGTGCAAATAATAGGTTTTGAGAGAAACAAAAAATCAAGAGAAATTTTAGAAATGATAAACATTCAAAAAAATATAAACAATGTGGTAAATGACAAAACAGAAATCTCAAATTTAAACAATATATATCTACCAATCTTATAATTAATACTTTTTCGTCCTAACTTGAACCCGCTCATCAATTATTGAACAGTAACCCAAAAATAAACCTCAGCACTATAAAAATAAAATATTTCATTTCAAAACAATTACCCTCATCACGACATCTAACCAAGAAAGGATCAGGCAACTAACAATATTAGCGACTACACACCATAGTTCAGACCTCCACCATAAGAGGAAGATAACTGATTAAGTTATATCACCTGTTTCTAGCATTTGATTAACTTTCCACTATACTCTACTGATTTCATCTTATATGTACCTTATCAGATTTAACGTTGACAGATTACAATTCCAATAATAACAATATAACAATTCAATTTTAAAATAATGTGTAGAATATGTCCCAATTGGAAATCAAGGAAAAAGTGTATGACTAATGAAGATGTAGTGTTTTAACATCCATGATAATAAAGAATGAAATTTTAAGGTAAACGAACCTCCATTTTAAGTATTTAACGTTTCACTAATTGTAACTTTTCCGATTTTAGTTTTATATTAAATGTTTTGAAAAAGGTGGAGATCTACCACCGAAACGTTAACAAAGTAATTTTTCATTAAATGCTGAACCTAAAAACCCAATTAATCATCCAAAATTTAGAATATTAGAAGATTGGTTCAAACAAATAAATTATCAGTATATATATATATATTCTTTTGTTGATATTCTTGAACCATTTGTAATATTTGTATGTTTTCTTGGTATATTGGTTCGTATATATACTGATAATGAAATAAAAATTCTGTTTTGACGTTTCGACAACGTTTATTGCCTTTATCAAAATTAACAATTTTGATAAAGGCAATAAACGTTGTCGAAACGTCAAAACAGAATTTTTATTTCATTATCAGTATATATACGAACCAATATACCAAGAAAACATACAAATATATATATATATATATATATATATATATATATATATATATATATATATAAGTTTAAAGTTTCTTTGCCTAATTGGCCACTATCGTGTATGTAACTTAAGAGATATAGAATTAAATTTTCTGAATTATGAAGATAACTTAGATAATTTAACATAGGATTATAAAGATGAATAAACGTAAAAGATTGAACCATAGGCGGGATTCGAACCCACATTTCTGGATTTCTAGTCCAGGGTGTTTACCAATTACACCACTTCGGTCCTGTTAGATTTTTATATTTTTGTAAATATAAACCTCTGAAAGGATAGTAGATCATTGATGAACACAATGCGATTCGATGCCCTACCATCGATCAACTATTCACGCACATTCATCTGAAGTTCAGTCGTTTTTTTTTTTTTGAAGTAAGGATTGTAGGTTAGTACTGCTATGGTTGGCAGTTACTTGACAGTTCTTATTCAAATGACAGCATCCCGGTTCTTATATATTTCAATAGAACTGACTGAGAATTGTTCTGGTTAATTATAAACAAGTTTAAAGTTTCTTTGCCTAATTGGCCACTATCGTGTAT
Organism: Endomychus coccineus; assembly: GCA_958510875.1. Classification (NCBI taxonomy): domain Eukaryota; kingdom Metazoa; phylum Arthropoda; class Insecta; order Coleoptera; family Endomychidae; genus Endomychus; species Endomychus coccineus. The sequence continues at coordinate 184,413,235 of OY294067.1, read as the reverse complement.
GTAACTTAAGATTAACCAGAACAATTCTCAGTCAGTTCTATTGAAATATATAAGAACCGGGATGCTGTCATTTGAATAAGAACTGTCAAGTAACTGCCAACCATAGCAGTACTAACCTACAATCCTTACTTCAAAAAAAAAAACGACTGAACTTCAGATGAATGTGCGTGAATAGTTGATCGATGGTAGGGCATCGAATCGCATTGTGTTCATCAATGATCTACTATCCTTTCAGAGGTTTATATTTACAAAAATATAAAAATCTAACAGGACCGAAGTGGTGTAATTGGTAAACACCCTGGACTAGAAATCCAGAAATGTGGGTTCGAATCCCGCCTATGGTTCAATCTTTTACGTTTATTCATCTTTATAATCCTATGTTAAATTATCTAAGTTATCTTCATAATTCAGAAAATTTAATTCTATATCTCTTAAGTTATATATATATATATATATATATATATATATATATATATATATATATATATATATATATATATATATATACAGGGTGTCCCAATATTGCTGGGACACAGAGCTACCACGTATTCTAGAGGTCAAAATAAGTCGATTGAGCCCAATTTACCTGTATACCAAAATGTACCGTTTGTCCGTGAGAAGAGTTCAAAGTTTACTAAAAAAAATACATTTTTGTATGTTGTTCCGAAGTGCTTTATACAAATTTAATGAAATTTGGTAAATGTGTATTCTAGATGATTAGCTTACTTTTAGTAATCAAAAAAACCCAAAGAAAATTGTAGAGGGGTTGGAACCACCCTCACCCCTTGGCATTTTTTCCCCCATTTTTGTAGGGGTGGGAATACGGTTTTAAGACTTTTTTATCTGGAAGGCCTACTCATTATCTTCATTTTCTTACTCTTGTAAAAACTCCGTATTTTGCGTAGTTTTCAAGAAAAAAAATGTTTTCGCAAACACTGATAACCGATTTTCGGGTATAGGTTTAATAAAATTGTAATACAAAATTTAGTTGGCCGCGGACACAAAGACAAAACCAAATGTTATGATTTTGACAGGAAACATAGTTTATTGTTAACAGTAAATGTGTCAGTTATTTGTTCTCTTTTGCTTGTTTTTTTATTATTTCTTATTGTCATCACTGTTTTTGTTTAATTGTTATTGCTGTTGTTGCTGTTCCTTTGACGTCCCACAATTATGAATTTTCCTTTTAATGAACAGACCGACATGTTATTAGTTCTTGGATATTGTCAAGGTAACTGCCGCGAAAGTGTTCGCGTGTATCAAGAGAGGTATCCAAACCGGAGAATTCCAAACCATAAAACTTTTGCCCGAATCGAAAGACGTCTTCGAGAAACGGGGAGGTTGACCCCAGTAAGAGTTAACGCTGGAAGACCTCGACAAGCTCGAACACCTATTGCGGAAGAAGCTGTTCTTCAAATGATTGATAACAATCCTAATACCAGTACTAGAAGATTGCAACGAGAAGCTGGAATTCCAAAAAGCACTGTAAGTCGAATCATTAGAGATCAATTAATTCGGCCATTTCACATCCAGCCAGTGCAAGAATTGTTGCCACCTGACTACGAATTACGTTTAAGTTTTTTACAAACTATTCGGGAGCGCAGAGTAGTCGACAACGGATTCCATACTAAGATCTTGTTTACTGATGAGTCTTGTTTTACACGTCGCGGTATGACAAACCTACACAACGATCATGTTTATGCAGATGAAAATCCACATGCCATTAAAAGTAGACATTATCAACGTGAATTTAAAATTAATGTCTGGGTCGGAATTATTGGCGAATTTATAGTCGGACCGTTACGATTACCTGATCGTCTGAATGGCGATAGTTACCTCCGTTTCCTTCAACAAAATTTGCCAGAATTATTAGAAGACTTGCCTCTTAACTTGCGTAGAAATACGTTCTTCATGCATGATGGTGCACCACCTCATTTTGCACGTGCAGTAAGAGAATATCTTGGTGAACAATTTGGTGGCAGGTGGATAGGTAGGGGACAAGAAGCACCCATTCAATGGCCTCCGCGGTCTCCAGATTTAAACCCTTGTGACTTCTTCATCTGGGGAGAATTAAAAAGACAAGTGTACGAGGTTCAAATAAATAACATCGAACAACTGTGGAATAGAATTCAAAATGCTGTAAATGCGCTACGAGAAAATGACGATGTTTTAAGAAGAGTGCATTTAAATTTTTTACGTCGAATTGACCTCTGTATTAATGAAGGTGGAGGTCACATTGAACACTTGTTATAAAAATTATTGTTTGTCTTGTGTAAATGTATTGTGTAATTTGTGTCTAATAATTTTATTAAACCTATACCCGAAAATCGGTTATCAGTGTTTGCGAAAACATTTTTTTTCTTGAAAACTACGCAAAATACGGAGTTTTTACAAGAGTAAGAAAATGAAGATAATGAGTAGGCCTTCCAGATAAAAAAGTCTTAAAACCGTATTCCCACCCCTACAAAAATGGGGGAAAAAATGCCAAGGGGTGAGGGTGGTTCCAACCCCTCTACAATTTTCTTTGGGTTTTTTTGATTACTAAAAGTAAGCTAATCATCTAGAATACACATTTACCAAATTTCATTAAATTTGTATAAAGCACTTCGGAACAACATACAAAAATGTATTTTTTTTAGTAAACTTTGAACTCTTCTCACGGACAAACGGTACATTTTGGTATACAGGTAAATTGGGCTCAATCGACTTATTTTGACCTCTAGAATACGTGGTAGCTCTGTGTCCCAGCAATATTGGGACACCCTGTATATATATATATATATATCTAACGGTTACTTCCGGGACTAATACAGCGATTGATTCGATACTTCCGAGACATTTGTTGAGTTCCAGGACGGTCTTGGAAGTTTTTTATATCTAACGGTTGTTTCCAGGACGTCCCGGAACTTTTTTATATCTAATGGTTGTTTCCAGGACTGTCTCGTGTCCTGGAACTATATGATATATACTTGAGCTCCTTCCGCTCATCTTGTCACCCATTTTAGTTTGTCGGGAAGATATCAATATGAGTATGTTCATGTACATTACATATACGTTTATATTGTAAACCATGGGGTACGTTCTATGATGGAAATAATCTTTGGGAAATATATGCTTAATGACATGACGTTAAACGAAAGGGACTGAAACTGTACGTTTGTAGTTCGGAAAGTCCTGGAACTATATGTTAAATAACAAGAATGTCTTGGCACTAAAGGATTTGCCATACATAGAGTTTGAACAAGATAATAAAATAAGTACTAAGTACATAATTGAAATTAAAAAAAAAGAATGTGATACTTGAATATTTCCAAACGAAAACGGAACAATATGTATATTTTCAGGCTTCATAGAATTGATAACTATTTGAAACTTATCTAATTTTGATTTACAGTCGATTGTAGTTAAAATGATGAAACTGTATGTTCAGAAAGTCCTGGAACTTCATATCTAGCATAACAACAATGTCTTAGAACTACTATAAGATTTGTCAACCTCATGGTCCAAACAAAATAACAAAATAATAGTTAGTATGAAACTGTAGGTTTATAGTTCGGAAAGTCCTGGAACTATATGTTACATAACAAGAATGTCTTGGAACTATAGGATTTGCCATACATAGGGTTCAAACAAAATAATAAAATAAGTACTAAGTAATTGAAATTAAAAAAAAAACAGAATGTGATACTTGAATATTTCCAAACGAAAACGGAACAATATGTATATTTTCAGGCTTCATAGAATCGATAACTATTTGAAACTTATCTAATTTTGATTTACAGTCGATTGTAGTTAAAATGATGAAACTGTATGTTCAGAAAGTCCTGGAACTTCATATCTAGCATAACAACAATGTCTTAGAACTACTATAAGATTTGTCAACCTCATGGTCCAAACAAAATAACAAAATAATAGTTAGTATGAAACTGTAGGTTTATAGTTCGGAAAGTCCTGGAACTATATGTTACATAACAAGAATGTCTTGGAACTATAGGATTTGCCATACATAGGGTTCAAACAAAATAATAAAATAAGTACTAAGTAATTGAAATTGAAAAAAAACAGAATGTGATACTTGAATATTCCCAAACGAAAACGGAACAATATGTATATTTTCAGGCTTCATAGAATCAATAACTATTCGAAACTTATCTAATTTTGATTTACAGTCGATTATAGTTAAAATGATGAAACTGAATGTTCAGAAAGTCCTGGAACTTCATATCTAGCAATAGTCTTAGAACTACTAAGATTTGTCAACCTCATGGTCCAAACAAAATAACAAAATAATACTTAGTAATAAATTTGAAGGTGAGTTTCTGGCTCATGCAACTCGATCTAAAAAATTGGCAAAAATGCAAAAAGCGGTTTTTCTTAAATAATTGAAAAACTATAGCTCGGATCGGAAAAAGTTAAATAAAAAAGTTGTAGGTATCAAATAGATCTATCGATTATCAATTATCGATATCTTTCATACTTTTCGAGTTATATCGAGAAAACCGTTAAAAATTGGGGTATCGAGAAGTAGTTAACTATCACGTTTCCATATGTATTGTTTTCTGTACATATAGCCCATGGCAAGCTAAGAGATAACTTTTTTTCTTAATTTGAAATATTGATCATTTTTCAAAATATATCGATTTTTCGAAAATAATACGCTCTCATAAATTCACGAATTACCGAACAAAAATTTTTCATCTACGATCTTCTGGAACAGCGATAATTTTTTTATTTCAAAACAATCTGTAAGACGCAATAAACATTACAAGTGTGTTCTATGAATGTAAATGTTAAATACCTACATTTTCAATAAAAAAACATTATTTTCCATGTTATATCTCAACTTTTCGCCTCAGGGAATCATACTGACGTTATGCTTGCGGATCTCTTGAACATTTATTTAATTATTTATTATAATATCTCATTATTACGTAATTAATTAAAATAGTGCAGTGGAAATATAATTTTCAATATGTTCTTCCTATGTACCTATATGTATTATGTATATTTTAAATTAATAAATTTCGTTTTAATATTACATCAGTCTATTTCTTGCAATCAGAGGGAGGTACTATGATTCATGTGCCCAGTTTAAACATTTCAAAAGTGAATCTTTTAATCTCTGTGCCGAGCTTGACTATTTTTATTCCGTATACCTCAGACATGTGCCCAGTTTGTATTACCGTATATGTAGGTGTAGGAAATCCTAGTAGACAATAACATTGATTAAAGTAGAGACAAGTTCAAACAGAACGAACGATTTGCATAATATAAAACAGATCTCTGTGATTGGTTGGAATATCTCTTTCGAACGGACCTTACGAATCTACCTGTCTCTAGATGGCGCTGACTAGTTTTATTGAAATGAAGCTTGGTTAACGCAGGTACGTCTACGTCTAGCGCCTGGAAATAAAACCTATTCTCTCCAATCGTCCACTCTCCTTTGTCGGCTTACGCTTTGTAAAACACGTTCTTTCAGTTATTTATATTTGAATGTACTTATGAAATATTCTGACATTGGGGACAACATGAAGAATAATCAATGAGTTCAGTCAAATAGAAGTAAAAGAGCATTTTCCCACATGTTGAATCTTTCAAACAATGGAAATACAATGCATCGGATGTACCTACATATAATTTTCATTAAATTTAAGCCAAAACTATTTTCAGAACTCAATTTACACATAAATGCAACAGCTGTTGAATAGTTTAATATAAAACTCTTTGATTATTATATGAATTTTATAAACTATAAATACAAATTGTACAATAATACAAATTATTCCTTATTAAAAAAAAATCGATGATAGCAGCCGTGACTCTATTTACCATTATGAATAAATTGAAGAACAAATACTTTGTTTTTATACCAGTCTTAATGACAAGATTGAAACATTACTTTAGGTATGAGTCTCATTTAAGATTCGTAGAGCATTTTCAATACAAAACAAACTTTTGATAATTTAGATAGTCAGCATTTTACATAATCAAACCAAAGGTTGAATTATTAGATTAGAATCAATAGAGATGTGTCAAAAACTTCTATAACAATATCCTAAATGATCAGTTAGACCTATACCAAAGTGATCTTGTCCTTCGTCTTTCAAAGCACTCTTATAATAATTTTTAGAATATTGGATGATAATTATCCTAATGCACAAATTGTTTTTCAATATACACTGTATTTTTCCAGAATCTGCCAGCTTTGGAATTACCTATGATCCCTTACTCTTAATTGTAAGAATTTCATTAGCCCTATTGTATTTTCGTTCTTATTTACAGTTGAACTGTTTACTGTTCACTTCATACTGTTTGATAATTGCACTTCGGTTTTGAAACTATAGTAACGTTTTCACGTTATTATTAAAAGTAGTATAGACAAAGTAGTTAACTGTTCTTTCATTTAATCATATTTTTCATAACACCAAAAGTAGATATCCTAATTAAAAATATGTCTACAGGGTAATCGGGAGATTTCCCCAATCTATCTACAATGGAACACGACAAAGCAGTGATGCAGCGGTTGTCATGTCAGAATTTTTATTTTCATATTCTTGTCAGGTTAACGCTGCACCTTGTTTTTTCTATATAATTCAATAATTACGAAACGGCATTATGTATCCCAATTTCAAGGAGAGAAGAATTAAGATTCAATATGAATCATTCCACTTGAGTTTTGTTTGTTAAAAGAAAGTACCTATAATAAATAAATCATGTTTGTTAAGAATAATACAGTGCTAGTATTACATTAAATCTTAATTTTTCTTCACTGGAAATTGGGAACGTAAGGCGATTTTGAAAATATTTTGTGAAAATAACAAGGTGCTATCTGGTCGATTGACGATTGCAGGGAGCAATATAATAGCAGGACATTCCCTGCCAGTCGCATCTGCTAGTACGGCATCCGACAAAGGAAAAGCGCGTTCTGTTGACGGCACCCGACAAAGGGCGCTTCTCACTACCTTAGACGGACATAACTTTCGCTAAAGACGGAGTGTACAAGCGATCAGTAAAATGAAGAAATGAATGAAACGTGAAGGTTTAATTTAATCTATTAGACATATGCGCCGCGTACTGAGCTCCTAGTATTTTCTTGTACTGAAAATTTTTGTGTAAATCCAAAATTATCAAATAGTTGGAACATTTTCTGATTGTACAACGATTTATAAACATTTATTCACCATCCACGGTTATTTTGATGGAGAATACATTCCACTTGTGTTTTGTTTGTTAAAAGAAAGTACCTATAATACATAAAATATGTTTGTTAAAAATAATACAGTGCAGTATTATATTAAATCTTAATTTTACTTCCCTTGAAATTGAGAAGGTACTGCTATTTCGAAAATATTTTATGAAAATAACAAGGTGCTATCTGGCCGATTGTGGGGAAAAATATACTAGCAGGACATTCCCTGCCGGTCGCATCTGCTAGGGCGGCATCCGACAAAGGAAAAGCGCGTTCCGTTGACGGCACCCAACAAAATCCGCTTCTCACTAACTTAGACGGACATATACGGACTGAGCGTAGCGAACGAAGTCTTTAGCTAAAGACGGAGTGTACAAGCGATCATTAAAAAGAAGAAATAAATGAAATGTGAAGGTTTAATTTAATCCTTTAGACATATACGCAGCGTGCTGACCTCCTACTATTTTCTTATACTGAAAATTTTTGTGTAATTTTTTTTCCTTGCAATTGTGAACAATAGAATTTACCATTAATGGAGAGAAAATAGAAATACATGAAGTCACAAAACATACTTACCTGTAATAGTTTTCGATAGACATTCAAGATGGGATGAGTGAATTGAATTCCTAGTGAGGAAGTTAAGATACGTCTTGTGCAGATTTAAACAATTGAGAGAAATAGAGTTGGATGTCAATTATCTGACAATAGTATATCATGCTCTGGTAAAAAGCCAACTGAGATATGGGATAATCTCTTGGGGATCTGTACAAAAAGTATGTCTTAACAGATTAGAAATAATTCAGAAACGAATAATAAAAATAATATTTAATAAGAAACTTCCTTACTTATCGGATCTACTTTTTAAAGGCTCACAGTTCATCTATATTCGGCAAATATTTTACTCTAAAGTGGCTGTGAAACTATATATGGAGGAAATGGACTGCAACAGGCTTCAGATACTCATGACACTAGATATATTAAATCTAAATTAAGACTACCAATCAATGAATAAAGTTAAAGGATAAAGAGGCTATTTATACCTGGCGCCTAAAATATATAACACAATACCTGATGATTTTAAACGCATTAAAAATGTGTAAAGTTTTAAAATAAAAGTTAAAGAACACTTACTAACCTGTGATAGACAAGAAATAGATAAAATAATTAATGAAGTGTAATTATGAATAGTAAGTTTTGAATGGCGGCGTGCGAATAATGGGTCACAATGATAATGAATTTCCGTATTGAGACTCAATGAAATTAAAATTAATATAAATATTTATTGTTGTTGTATCGAATTAGGATTGGTTCAAAAATAATTATATATACTAATTATTTCTGGCTATAATATTCATTTTATATTGTATGTATGTGTATGTGTGTATATGTATTTTTATATGTATTTACATGTGTAAATGTATGCATATGTGTAAGAAATATTCTGATCATCTTACATCTCTCCACAGACAAGGAATATTTCAGTTAATATTTCTTCCGTGGTGTTCCTTTTTCTGCTTATTAGAATTACCTTAAGTTTTGTCATCTATTGTACTGTAATACTATTCTAATAAACGTTATTATTACTATTTATTATTATTATTATCATTCACCTTCTGGCGGCGAATTTATTGAGTACGTATTGTACTGTGAACTAGTCATAATCCAAATAACACTCTTTGACCTGACTCAATATCACCTAGACCCCAAGTGGGCTCCCCCTTTATTGAATCGGGAGCTCCCTATGTAGCTTTATCGTACCAATCTTCTGTTTATTAATCAATGATTACATGAAGATACTATCTTTGATCTGCAGAATTCAACCAAAAGTCATATTGAAAGAAAAATAGTAAAATCATGACAATTAAATAATATGCATACGTGGATGATCATAATCTTCAGATTACAAGTATAATCTAACCTACAGGTATGATTAAATGAATAAAGTATATTGTATTCAATTATTATCTCCGCCTGGTACTCCAAAGGTTACCTTCATCAAATTCATTCCAACCTCAGCATGCTTATTGTATATAATAATTCAAACTGTGACATTTTTCACAACATTAGTTATATATTTGTCCATAAGATTATTTGGCCTGGAAATATGAAATTTATAGAATAGCTTCCGGAATGTCTTGGAACTATATTCTTATAGTGTAGCACTAACATTTCATAGCAATCTGATATGGAAATTCGCGGATGTTCATCTTTTTTTGCATTTTTTTACCCTTACTTTAATTAACTGATCTGCAGAATCGATACAAATATTGAGTACATAAGCACATAAGCATCATTATTCACATCTCCAAAACCTACGAGTGTTTACAATGAATGAATCAAGAAGGCAAAAAATGTTTCGTTTCGATAAAAAACGTATGTTCCAATTTTCAGTGAATCAATTTGTTATTTCTCAACATAATAGTAGAAAGCTTTTTAAATCTTCATTCTTAATAGTAAGACCAAGAGACAAAATTGTTGCCGTTAACGGGAGTTGAATGATTTTCCGTTGAATTCCCGCTGATCTTGGAGGATTTCGAATTATGTGAATTATGTAAAGCAAAGTTTTCCATAAAGAATATAGGAATATAGGAAATATAGGCAAAAATCTCGAAAAAAAATTGTAGTCAACGGAATTTAATGAATAAGGCGTCAATCGACGTGGAATTATGTCTAAAAAAGTCTGCTAGTGACCGTTTGAGGGTGTGGCTCACTTACATTGCTGCACTCAAAAATGTATGTGATAGATGCATTTTCCAAAAGGTATTTTTTCAATTTGTGAAAACTAGAACAATAATCAGTGAAATCAGCCTAATATCTCTTCTCGGGGGTTTTTGGGGTCGCTGAACACAACTTCGATGTCCAAAGAATGCTACAGTGCACCAGTTGCGCGTGACACCCGGCTCGTCTACATCTTCTTCGAGGATTAATTTTAAAATTTCCCGCGCTAATTTTGAATATGAAGATTATAAAATACGTTGCAATGTAGTCTCAGTTATTTTTGAAATTGATCTTTGAAGAAGAGGTAGACGACCCGGGTGTCACGCATAACCCTTTCCAAGTTGCGGTTACTTGAAAAGCATGCCATCCTTATACACTTCCACCATGTGCCATAATTTTTTATCGTGTCCGTTTATCAGGCCAACCAGTTAAAATTAACCCGAAAATGGACTGCATGTTAACCCCCCCAAACCTGGTGGAAAATGTTTATTGGTGTTGGCAATTGTTAACATACCCTATGTCATCAAAAGTTATCGGTCCATTTCCGAGTAATTTATTATTATTTATTGTTATTTGGACCAAAAATGTTTCTTTTTTTCATTTTGTGGATAAAACTTGCGGGCTACAAGGTAACATGATGACACCATGTTGAATAACTTTATTGGAGCTCAAATAAAGATATAAAATTATTGTCATCACTCCTTGCCTATTTCAACCCCCCCAAAACTCATAAAACCACCCTCCAAAACAAAAAAAAAACAAGAACGGGCGATTCGATTTTAAACCCCGCCAGAATCTCAATAATTGACTAATTTATCGTAAAATTGGTCATATTATCCATATTATTAATATTTTTGGGGGGTGGTTATATTTTATAACATGGTGGAAGTGTATAAGAATGGCATGCTTTTCAAGTAATCGCAACTTGGAAAGGGTTAACCTCCAGTCAAAAAGAATATGCGGATGCTATATCTCGAGATCTAGCAGCCGGGGAAAATTCGGTCTTCGAGATGAATTGATCATCGAACCGCCCTCTAACGATAAACCATAGTGCCATCGGGTTAATATTCAGACCATCAATATCGCTCTGGCTCCTAGAATATTAAGGTTAATCAAAGAATTAAAATCAAATGAGATTGGGTGATTATTTTTGAAAAGATATCATTATGAACCAATAGGATCAGAAATGTAAAGAATCATGACGGAATGTCCTGGAAATGCTTGGTTAGTAAAATAATCCCTATTAAATGATAATTGGTTATTATTTCTGGAATTTTCTATTATCATTAGTGAAAGAACTTATTAAGTTCTGACAAATTCAATATAAATTCAATAGAATCCAAGAATGACATCCATATATATATATATATACTGAAATATCCTGGAACTGGATGGTTATTCCAATAATCGAAAATAAATGAAAATGAGTGAATATTTTCTCAATGTTTGATAGCCATGTGAAGGAGTACCTTATATATTACCGAAATAACCTATAAACAATAGAATCAAAGAATGACATGAATGTATATACTGAAATGTCCTGGAACTGTATGTTTGTTCGAATAATCGAAAATAAATGGAAATATATGACCGAAATAACCTATATACAATAGAATCGAAGAATGACATGGATGTTTATACTGAAATGTCCTGGAACTGCATGATTATTCGAATAATCGAAAATAAATGAAAACGAGTGAATATTTTTTCAATTTTCGATAGCCATGTGAAAGAGTACCTTATATATTACCGAAATAACCTATATACAATAGAATCAAAGAATGACATGGATGTATATACTGAAATGTCCTGGAACTGTATGTTTGTTCGAATAATCGAAAATAAATGGAAATGAGTGGATAGATTTTCAATTTTCGATAGCCATGTGAAAGAGTACCTTATATATGACCGAAACAACCTATATACAATAGAATTGAAGAATGACATGGATGTATATACTGAAATGTCCTGGAACTGCATGATTATTCGAATAATCGAAAATAAATGAAAACGAGTGGATATTTTTTCAATTTTCGATAGCCGTGTGAGAGAGTACCTTATATATTACCGAAATAACCTATATACAATAGAATCAAAGAATGACATGGATGTATATACTGAAATGTCCTGGAACTGTATGTTTGTTCGAATAATCGAAAATAAATGGAAATGAGTCGATAGATTTTCAATTTTCGATAGCCATGTGAAAGAGTACCTTATATATGACCGAAATAACCTATATACAATAGAATCGAAGAATGACATGGACGTTTATACTGAAATGTCCTGGAACTGCATGATTATTCGAATAATCGAAAATAAATGAAAACGAGTTAATATTTTTTCAATTTTCGATAGCCATGTGAAAGAGTACCTTATATATGACCGAAATAACCTATAAACAATAGAATCAAAAAATGACATGGATGTATATACCGAAATGTCCTGGAAATGCATGCTTATTCGAATAATCGAAAATAAATGAAAATGAATGAATATTTTTTCAATTTTCGATAGCCATGTGAAAGAGTACCTTATATATGACCCAAATAACCTATATACAATAGAATTGAAGAATGACATGGATGTATATACTGAAATGTCCTGGAACTGCATGATTATTCGAATAATCGAAAATAAATGAAAATGAGTGAATATTTTTTCAATTTTCGATAGCCATGTGAAAGAATAGGTACCTTATATGTGACCGAAACAACCTATATACAATAGAATTGAAGAATGACATGGATGTATATACTGAAATGTCCTGGAACTGCATGATTATTCGAATAATCGAAAATAAATGAAAACGAGTGAATATTTTTTCAATTTTCGATACCCATGTGGAAGAGTACCTTATATATGACCGAAATAACCTATATACAGTAGAATCGAAGGATGACATGGATGTTTATACTGAAATGTCCTGGAACTGCATGATTATTCGAATAATCGAAAATAAATGAAAACGAGTGAATATTTTTCCAATTTTCGATAGCCATGTGAAAGAATAGGTACCTTATATGTGACCAAAACAACCTATATACAATAGAATTGAAGAATGACATGGATGTATATACTGAAATGTCCTGGAACTGCATGATTATTCGAATAATCGAAAATAAATGAAAACGAGTGAATATTTTTTTAAATTTTCGATACCCATGTGGAAGAGTACCTCATATATGAACGAAATAATCTATATACAATAGAATCAGAGAATAACATGGATGTATATACTGAAATGTCCTGGAACTGCATGATTATTCGAATAATCAAAAATAAATGAAAACTAGTGAATATTTTTTCAATTTTCGATAGCCATGTGAAAGAGTACCTTATATATGGCGGAAATAATCTATATGCAATAGAATCAAAGAATGACATGCATGTATATACTGAAATGTCCTGGAACTGTATGTTTGTTCGAATAATCGAAAATAAATGGAAATGAGTCGATAGATTCTCAATTTTCGATAGCAATGTGAAAGACTAACTTATATATAACCGAAATAACCTATATACAATGGCATCAAAGAATAACATGGATGTATATACTGAAATGTCCTGGAACTGCATGCTTATTCGTATAATCGAAAATAAATGAAAATGAGTGAATATTTTTTCAATTTTCGATAGCCATGTGAAAGAATAGGTACCTTATATATCACCGAAACAACCTATATACAATAGAATTGAAGAATGACATGGATGTATATACTGAAATGTCCTGGAACTTCATGATTATTCGAATAATCGAAAATAAATGAAAACGAGTGAATATTTTTTCAATTTTCGATAGCCATGTGAAAGAATAGGTACCTTATATGTGACCGAAACAACCTATATACAATAGGATTGAAGAATGACATGGATGTATATACTGAAATGTCCTGGAACTGCATGATTATTCGAATAATCGAAAATAAATGAAAACGAGTGAATATTCTTTCAATTTTCGATACCCATGTGGAAGAGTACCTTATATATGACCGAAATAATCTATATACAATAGAATCAAAGAATGACATGGATGTATATACTGAAATGTCCTGGAACTGCATGATTATTCGAATAATCAAAAATAAATGAAAACGAGTGAATATTTTTTTCAATTTTCGATAGCCATGTGGAAGAGTACCTTATATATGGCGGAAATAATCTATATACAATAGAATCAAAGAATGACATGGATGTATATACTGAAATGTCCTGGAACTGTATGTTTGACCGAATAATCGGAAATAAATGGAAATGAGTCGATAGATTCTCAATTTTCGATAGCAATGTGAAAGACTGACTTATATATAACCGAAATAACCTATATACAATGGCATCAAAGAATAACATGGATGTATATACTGAAATGTCCTGGAACTGCATGCTTATTCGAATAATCGAAAATAAATGAAAATGAGTGAATATTTTTTCAATTTTCGATAGCCATGTGAAAGAATAGGTACCTTATATATCACCGAAACAACCAATATACAATAGAATTGAAGAATGACATGGATGTATATACTGAAATGTCCTGGAACTGCATGATTATTCGAATAATCGAAAATGAATGAAAACGAGTGAACATTTTTTCAATTTTCGATAGCCATGTGAAAGAGTACCTTATATATTACCGAAATAACCTATATACAATAGAATCAAAGAATAACACGGATGTATATACTGAAATGTCCTGGAACTGTATGTTTGTTCGAATAATCGAAAATAAATGGAAATGAGTCGATAGATTTTCAATTTTCGATAGCCATGTGAAAGAGTACCTTATATATGATCGAAATAACCTATACACAATAGAATCGAAGAATGACATGGATGTTTATACTGAAATGTCCTGGAACTGCATGATTATTCGAATAATCGAAAATAAATGAAAACGAGTGAATATTTTTTCAATTTTCGATAGCCATGTGAAAGAGTACCTTATATATTACCGAAATAACCTATATACAATAGAATCAAAGAATGACATGGATGTATATACTGAAATGTCCTGGAACTGTATGTTTGTTCGAATAATCGAAAATAAATGGAAATGAGTGGATAGATTTTCAATTTTCAATAGCCATGTGAAAGAGTACCTTATATATGACCGAAATAACCTATATACAATAGAATCGAAGAATGACATGGACGTTTATACTGAAATGTCCTGGAACTGCATGATTATTCGAATAATCGAAAATAAATGAAAACGAGTGAATATTTTTTTAATTTTCGATGGCCATGTGAAAGAGTACCTTATATATGACCGAAATAACCTATAAAAAATAGAATCAAAAAATGACATGGATGTATATACTGAAATGTCCTGGAACTGCATGCT
The DNA here is from genome assembly GCA_958510875.1 of Endomychus coccineus. Lineage (NCBI taxonomy): Eukaryota > Metazoa > Arthropoda > Insecta > Coleoptera > Endomychidae > Endomychus > Endomychus coccineus. Next base: position 184,397,984 of record OY294067.1, on the reverse strand, counting down.
TATTCGAATAATCGAAAATAAATGAAAATGAATGAATATTTTTTCAATTTTCGATACCCATGTGAAAGAGTACCTTATATATGACCGAAATAACCTATATACAATAGAATCGAAGAATGACATGGATGTTTATACTGAAATGTCCTGGAACTGCATGATTATTCGAATAATCGAAAATAAATGAAAACGAGTGAATATTTTTTCAATTTTCGATAGCCATGTGAAAGAATAGGTACCTTATATGTGACCGAAACAACCTATATACAATAGAATTGAAGAATGACATGGACGTATATACTGAAATGTCCTGGAACTGCATGATTATTCGAATAATCGAAAATAAATGAAAACGGGTGAATATTTTTTCAATTTTCGATACCCATGTGGAAGAGTACCTTATATATGACCGAAATAATCTACATACAATAGAATCGAAGATTGACATGGATGTATATACTGAAATGTCCTGGAACTGCATGATTATTCGAATAATCTAAAATAAATGAAAACGAGTGAATATTTTCTCAATTTTCAATAGCCATGTGAAAGAGTACCTTATATATGGCGGAAATAATCTATATACAATAGAATCAACGAATGACATGGATGTATATACTGAAATGTCCTGGAACTGTATGTTTGTTCGAATAATCGAAAATAAATGGAAATGAGTCGATAGATTCTCAATTTTCGATAGCAATGTGAAAGACTAACTTATATATAACCGAAATAACCTATATACAATGGCATCAAAGAATAACATGGATGTATATACTGAAATGTCCTGGAACTGCATGCTTATTCGAATAATCGAAAATAAATGAAAATGAGTGAATATTTTTCCAATTTTCGATAGCCATGTGAAAGAATAGGTACCTTATATATCACCGAAACAACCTATATACAATAGAATTGAAGAATGACATGGATGTATATACTGAAATGTCCTGGAACTGCATGATTATTCGAATAATCGAAAATAAATGAAAACGAGTGAATATTTTTTCAATTTTCGATAGCCATGTGAAAGAATAGGTACCTTATATGTGACCGAAACAACCTATATACAATAGAATTGAAGAATACATGGATGTATATACTGAAATGTCCTGGAACTGCATGATTATTCGAAAAATCGAAAATAAATGAAAACGAGTGAATATTTTTTCAATTTTCGATACCCATGTGGAAGAGTACCTTATATATGACCGAAATAATCTATATACAATAGAATCAAAGAATGACATGGATGTATATACTGAAATGTCCTGGAACTGCATGATTATTCGAATAATCAAAAATAAATGAAAACGAGTGAATATTTTTTCAATTTTCGATAGCCATGTGAAAGAGTACCTTATACATGGCGGAAATAATCTATATACAATAGAATCAGAGAATAACATGGATGTATATACTGAAATGTCCTGGAACTGTATGTTTGTTCGAATAATCGAAAATAAATGGAAATGAGTCGATAGATTCTCAAGATAGCAATGTGAAAGACTAACTTATATATAACCGAAATAACCTATATACAATGGCATCAAAGAATAACATGGATGTATATACTGAAATGTCCTGGAACTGCATGCTTATTCGAATAATAGAAAATAAATGAAAATGAGTGAATATTTTTTCAATTTTCGATAGCCATGTGGAAGAATAGGTACCTTATATATCACCGAAACAACCAATATACAATAGAATTGAAGAATGACATGGATGTATATACTGAAATGTCCTGGAACTGCATGATTATTCGAATAATCGAAAATAAATGAAAACGAGTGAATATTTTTTCAATTTTCGATAGCCATGTGAAAGAGTACCTTTTATATTACCGAAATAACCTATATACAATAGAATCAAAGAATGACACGGATGTATATACTGAAATGTCCTGGAACTGTATGTTTGTTCGAATAATCGAAAATAAATGGAAATGAGTCGATAGATTTTCAATTTTCGATAGCCATGTGAAAGAGTACCTCATATATGATCGAAATAACCTATACACAATAGAATCGAAGAATGACATGGATGTTTATACTGAAATGTCCTGGAACTGCATGATTATTCGAATAATCGAAAATAAATGAAAACGAGTGAATATTTTTTCAATTTTCGATAGCCATGTGAAAGAGTACCTTATATATGGCGGAAATAATCTATATGCAATAGAATCAAAGAATGACATGCATGTATATACTGAAATGTCCTGGAACTGTATGTTTGTTCGAATAATCGAAAATAAATGGAAATGAGTCGATAGATTCTCAATTTTCGATAGCAATGTGAAAGACTAACTTATATATAACCGAAATAACCTATATACAATGGCATCAAAGAATAACATGGATGTATATACTGAAATGTCCTGGAACTGCATGCCTATTCGTATAATCGAAAATAAATGAAAATGAGTGAATATTTTTTCAATTTTCGATAGCCATGTGAAAGAATAGGTACCTTATATATCACCGAAACAACCTATATACAATAGAATTGAAGAATGACATGGATGTATATACTGAAATGTCCTGGAACTTCATGATTATTCGAATAATCGAAAATAAATGAAAACGAGTGAATATTTTTTCAATTTTCGATAGCCATGTGAAAGAATAGGTACCTTATATGTGACCGAAACAACCTATATACAATAGGATTGAAGAATGACATGGATGTATATACTGAAATGTCCTGGAACTGCATGATTATTCGAATAATCGAAAATAAATGAAAACGAGTGAATATTCTTTCAATTTTCGATACCCATGTGGAAGAGTACCTTATATATGACCGAAATAATCTATATACAATAGAATCAAAGAATGACATGGATGTATATACTGAAATGTCCTGGAACTGCATGATTATTCGAATAATCAAAAATAAATGAAAACGAGTGAATATTTTTTTCAATTTTCGATAGCCATGTGGAAGAGTACCTTATATATGGCGGAAATAATCTATATACAATAGAATCAAAGAATGACATGGATGTATATACTGAAATGTCCTGGAACTGTATGTTTGACCGAATAATCGAAAATAAATGGAAATGAGTCGATAGATTCTCAATTTTCGATAGCAATGTGAAAGACTGACTTATATATAACCGAAATAACCTATATACAATGGCATCAAAGAATAACATGGATGTATATACTGAAATGTCCTGGAACTGCATGCTTATTCGAATAATCGAAAATAAATGAAAATGAGTGAATATTTTTTCAATTTTCGATAGCCATGTGAAAGAATAGGTACCTTATATATCACCGAAACAACCAATATACAATAGAATTGAAGAATGACATGGATGTATATACTGAAATGTCCTGGAACTGCATGATTATTCGAATAATCGAAAATGAATGAAAACGAGTGAACATTTTTTCAATTTTCGATAGCCATGTGAAAGAGTACCTTATATATTACCGAAATAACCTATATACAATAGAATCAAAGAATAACACGGATGTATATACTGAAATGTCCTGGAACTGTATGTTTGTTCGAATAATCGAAAATAAATGGAAATGAGTCGATAGATTTTCAATTTTCGATAGCCATGTGAAAGAGTACCTTATATATGATCGAAATAACCTATACACAATAGAATCGAAGAATGACATGGATGTTTATACTGAAATGTCCTGGAACTGCATGATTATTCGAATAATCGAAAATAAATGAAAACGAGTGAATATTTTTTCAATTTTCGATAGCCATGTGAAAGAGTACCTTATATATTACCGAAATAACCTATATACAATAGAATCAAAGAATGACATGGATGTATATACTGAAATGTCCTGGAACTGTATGTTTGTTCGAATAATCGAAAATAAATGGAAATGAGTGGATAGATTTTCAATTTTCGATAGCCATGTGAAAGAGTACCTTATATATGACCGAAATAACCTATATACAATAGAATCGAAGAATGACATGGACGTTTATACTGAAATGTCCTGGAACTGCATGATTATTCGAATAATCGAAAATAAATGAAAACGAGTGAATATTTTTTTAATTTTCGATGGCCATGTGAAAGAGTACCTTATATATGACCGAAATAACCTATAAAAAATAGAATCAAAAAATGACATGGATGTATATACTGAAATGTCCTGGAACTGCATGATTATTCGAATAATCGAAAATAAATGAAAATGAATGAATATTTTTTCAATTTTCGATACCCATGTGAAAGAGTACCTTATATATGACCGAAATAACCTATATACAATAGAATCGAAGAATGACATGGATGTTTATACTGAAATGTCCTGGAACTGCATGATTATTCGAATAATCGAAAATAAATGAAAACGAGTGAATATTTTTTCAATTTTCGATAGCCATGTGAAAGAATAGGTACCTTATATGTGACCGAAACAACCTATATACAATAGAATTGAAGAATGACATGGACGTATATACTGAAATGTCCTGGAACTGCATGATTATTCGAATAATCGAAAATAAATGAAAACGGGTGAATATTTTTTCAATTTTCGATACCCATGTGGAAGAGTACCTTATATATGACCGAAATAATCTACATACAATAGAATCGAAGAATGACATGGATGTATATACTGAAATGTCCTGGAACTGCAAGATTATTCGAATAATCTAAAATAAATGAAAACGAGTGAATATTTTTTCAATTTTCAATAGCCATGTGAAAGAGTACCTTATATATGGCGGAAATAATCTATATACAATAGAATCAACGAATGACATGGATGTATATACTGAAATGTCCTGGAACTGTATGTTTGTTCGAATAATCGAAAATAAATGGAAATGAGTCGATAGATTCTCAATTTTCGATAGCAATGTGAAAGACTAACTTATATATAACCGAAATAACCTATATACAATGGCATCAAAGAATAACATGGATGTATATACTGAAATGTCCTGGAACTGCATGCTTATTCGAATAATCGAAAATAAATGAAAATGAGTGAATATTTTTCCAATTTTCGATAGCCATGTGAAAGAATAGGTACCTTATATATCACCGAAACAACCTATATACAATAGAATTGAAGAATGACATGGATGTATATACTGAAATGTCCTGGAACTGCATGATTATTCGAATAATCGAAAATAAATGAAAACGAGTGAATATTTTTTCAATTTTCGATAGCCATGTGAAAGAATAGGTACCTTATATGTGACCGAAACAACCTATATACAATAGAATTGAAGAATACATGGATGTATATACTGAAATGTCCTGGAACTGCATGATTATTCGAAAAATCGAAAATAAATGAAAACGAGTGAATATTTTTTCAATTTTCGATACCCATGTGGAAGAGTACCTTATATATGACCGAAATAATCTATATACAATAGAATCAAAGAATGACATGGATGTATATACTGAAATGTCCTGGAACTGCATGATTATTCGAATAATCAAAAATAAATGAAAACGAGTGAATATTTTTTCAATTTTCGATAGCCATGTGAAAGAGTACCTTATACATGGCGGAAATAATCTATATACAATAGAATCAGAGAATAACATGGATGTATATACTGAAATGTCCTGGAACTGTATGTTTGTTCGAATAATCGAAAATAAATGGAAATGAGTCGATAGATTCTCAAGATAGCAATGTGAAAGACTAACTTATATATAACCGAAATAACCTATATACAATGGCATCAAAGAATAACATGGATGTATATACTGAAATGTCCTGGAACTGCATGCTTATTCGAATAATAGAAAATAAATGAAAATGAGTGAATATTTTTTCAATTTTCGATAGCCATGTGAAAGAATAGGTACCTTATATATCACCGAAACAACCAATATACAATAGAATTGAAGAATGACATGGATGTATATACTGAAATGTCCTGGAACTGCATGATTATTCGAATAATCGAAAATAAATGAAAACGAGTGAATATTTTTTCAATTTTCGATAGCCATGTGAAAGAGTACCTTTTATATTACCGAAATAACCTATATACAATAGAATCAAAGAATGACACGGATGTATATACTGAAATGTCCTGGAACTGTATGTTTGTTCGAATAATCGAAAATAAATGGAAATGAGTCGATAGATTTTCAATTTTCGATAGCCATGTGAAAGAGTACCTCATATATGATCGAAATAACCTATACACAATAGAATCGAAGAATGACATGGATGTTTATACTGAAATGTCCTGGAACTGCATGATTATTCGAATAATCGAAAATAAATGAAAACGAGTGAATATTTTTTCAATTTTCGATAGCCATGTGAAAGAGTACCTTATATATGACCGAAATAACCTATAAACAATAGAATCAAAAAATGACATGGATGTATATACCGAAATGTCCTGGAACTGCATGCTTATTCGAATAATCGAAAATAAATGAAAACGAATGAATATTTTTTCAATTTTCGATAGCCACGTGAAAGAGTACCTTATATATGACCGAAATAACCTATACACAATAGAATTGAAGAATGACACGGATGTATATACTGAAATGTCCTGGAACTGTATGTTTGTTCGAATAATCGAAAATAAATGGAAATGAGTCGATAGATTTTCAATTTTCGATAGCCATGTGAAAGAGTACCTTATATATGACCGAAATAACCTATATACAATAGAATCGAAGAATGACATGGATGTTTATACTGAAATGTCCTGGAACTGCATGATTATTCGAATAGTCGAAAATAAATGAAAATGAGTGAATATTTTTTCAATTTTCGATAGCCATGTGAAAGAATAGGTAGGTACCTTATATATCACCGAAACAACCAATATACAATAGAATTGAAGAATGACATGGATGTATATACTGAAATGTCCTGGAACTGCATGATTATTCGAATAATCGAAAATAAATGAAAACGAGTGAATATTTTTTCAATTTTCGATAGCCATGTGAAAGAGTACCTTATATATTACCGAAATAACCTATATACAATAGAATCAAAGAATGACACGGATGTATATACTGAAATGTCCTGGAACTGTATGTTTGTTCGAATAATCGAAAATAAATGGAAATGAGTCGATAGATTTTCAATTTCCGATAACCATGTGAAAGAGTACCTTATATATGACCGAAATAACCTATATACAATAGAATCGAAGAATGACATGGATGTTTATACTGAAATGTCCTGGAACTGCATGATTATTCGAATAATCGAAAATAAATGAAAACGACTGAATATTTTTTCAATATTCGATAGCCATGTGAAAGAGTACCTTATATATGACCGAAATAACCTATAAACAATAGAATCAAAAAATGACATGGATGTATATACCGAAATGACCTGGAACTGCATGCTTATTCGAATAATCGAAAATAAATGAAAATGAATGAATATTTTTTCAATTTTCGATAGGCATGTGAAAGAGTACCTTATATATGACCGAAATAACCTGAATACAATAGAATTGAAGAATGACATGGATGTATATACTGAAATGTCCTGGAACTGCATGATTATTCGAATAATCGAAAATAAATGAAAATGAGTGAATATTTTTTCAATTTTCGATAGCCATGTGAAAGAATAGGTACCTTATATATGACCGAAACAACCTATATACAATAGAATTGAAGAATGACATGGATGTACATACTGAAATGTCCTGGAACTGCATGATTATTCGAATAATCGAAAATAAATGAAAACGAGTGAATATTTTTTCAATTTTCGATAGCCATGTGAAAGAGTACCTTATATATGACCGAAATAACTTAGATACAATAGAATCAAAGGGTGACATGGATATATATCCTGAAATGTCCTGGAACTGTATGTTTGTTCGAATAATAGAAAATGAATGGAAATGAGTCGATAGATTTTCAATTTTTGATAGCCATGTGAAAGACTACCTTATATATAACCGAAATAACCTATATACAATGGCATTAAAGAATAACATGGATGTGTATACTGAAATGTCCTGGAACTGCATGATTATTCGAATAATCGAAAATAAATGAAAAGGAGTGAATATTTTTCCAATTTTCGATAGTCATGTGAAAGAGTACCTTATATATGACCGAAATAACCTATAAACAATAGAATCAAAAAATGACATGGATATATATACCGAAATGTCCTGGAACTGCATGCTTATTCGAATAATCGAAAATAAATGAAAATGAATGAATATTTTTTCAATTTTCGATAGCCATGTGAAAGAGTACCTTATATATGACCGAAATAACCTATACACAATAGAATTGAAGAATGACATGGATCTATATACTGAAATGTCCTGGAACTGCATGATTATTCGAATAATCGAAAATAAATGAAAATGAATGAATATTTTTTCAATTTTCGATAGCCATGTGAAAGAGTACCTTATATATGACCGAAATAACCTATATACAATAGAATTGAAGAATGACATGGATGTATATACTGAAATGTCCTGGAACTGCATGATCATTCGAATAATCGAAAATGAATGAAAACGAGTGAATATTTTTTCAATTTTCGATAGCCATGCAAAAGAGTACCTTATATATGACCGAAATGACCTATATACAATAGAATTGAAGAATGACATAGATGTATATACTTAAATGTCCTGGAACTGCATGATTATTCGAATAATCGAAAATAACTGAAAATGAGTGAATATTTTTTCAATTTTCGATAGCCATGTGGAAGAGTACCTTATATATGACTGAAATAACCTATATACAATAGAATCAAAGAATGACATGGATATATATACTGAAATGTCCTGGAACTGTATGTTTGTTCGAATAATCGAAAATAAATGGAAATGAGTAGCTAGATTTTCAATTTTCGATAGCCATGTGAAAGAGTACCTTATATATGACCGAAATAACCTATATACAATAGAATCGAAGAATGACATGGACGTTTATACTGAAATGTCCTGGAACTGCATGATTATTCGAATAATCGAAAATAAATGAAAACGAGTGAATATTTTTTCAATTTTCGATAGCCATGTGAAAGAGTACCTTATATATGACCGAAATAACCTATAAAAAATAGAATCAAAAAATGACATGGATGTATATACTGAAATGTCCTGGAACTGCATGCTTATTCGAATAATCGAAAATAAATGAAAATGAATGAATATTTTTTCAATTTTCGATACCCATGTGAAAGAGTACCTTATATATGACCGAAATAACCTATATACAATAGAATCGAAGAATGACATGGATGTTTATACTGAAATGTCCTGGAACTGCATGATTATTCGAATAATCGAAAATAAATGAAAACGAGTGAATATTTTTTCAATTTTCGATAGCCATGTGAAAGAATAGGTTCCTTATATGTGACCGAAACAACCTATATACAATAGAATTGAAGAATGACATGGATGTATATACTGAAATGTCCTGGAACTGCATGATTATTCGAATAATCGAAAATAAATGAAAACGAGTGAATATTTTTTTCAATTTTCGATACCCATGTGGAAGAGTACCTTTTATATGACCGAAATAATCTACATACAATAGAATCGAAGAATGACATGGATGTATATACTGAAATGTCCTGGAACTGCATGATTATTCGAATAATCAAAAATAAATGAAAACGAGTGAATATTTTTTCAATTTTCGATAGCCATGTGAAAGAGTACCTTATATATGGCGGAAATAATCTATATACAATAGAATCAACGAATGACATGGATGTATATACTGAAATGTCCTGGAACTGTATGTTTGTTCGAATAATCGAAAATAAATGGAAATGAGTCGATAGATTCTCAATTTTCGATAGCAATGTGAAAGACTAACTTATATATAACCGAAATAACCTATATACAATGGCATCAAAGAATAACATGGATGTATATACTGAAATGTCCTGGAACTGCATGCTTATTCGAATAATCGAAAATAAATGAAAATGAGTGAATATTTTTTCAATTTTCGATAGCCATGTGAAAGAATAGGTACCTTATATATGGCGGAAATAATCTATATACAATAGAATCAACGAATGACATGGATGTATATACTGAAATGTCCTGGAACTGCATGATTATTCGAATAATCGAAAATAAATGAAAACGAGTGAATATTTTTTCAATTTTCGATAGCCATGTGGAAGAATAGGTACCTTATATGTGACCGAAACAACCTATATACAATAGAATTGAAGAATACATGGATGTATATACTGAAATTTCCTGGAACTGCATGATTATTCGAAAAATCGAAAATAAATGAAAACGAGTGAATATTTTTTCAATTTTCGATACCCATGTGGAAGAGTACCTTATATATGACCGAAATAATCTATATACAATAGAATCAAAGAATGACATGGATGTATATACTGAAATGTCCTGGAACTGCATGATTATTCGAATAATCAAAAATAAATGAAAACGAGTGAATATTTTTTCAATTTTCGATAGCCATGTGAAAGAGTACCTTATATATGGCGGAAATAATCTATATACAATAGAATCAGAGAATAACATGGATGTATATACTGAAATGTCCTGGAACTGTATGTTTGTTCGAATAATCGAAAATAAATGGAAATGAGTCGATAGATTCTCAATTTTCGATAACAATGTGAAAGACTAACTTATATATAACCGAAATAACCTGTATACAATGGCATCAAAGAATAACATGGATGTATATACTGAAATGTCCTGGAACTGCATGCTTATTCGAATAATAGAAAATAAATGAAAATGAGTGAATATTTTTTCAATTTTCGATAGCCATGTGAAAGAATAGGTACCTTATATATCACCGAAACAACCAATATACAATAGAATTGAAGAATGACGTGGATGTATATACTGAAATGTCCTGGAACTGCATGATTATTCGAATAATCGAAAATAAATGAAAACGAGTGAATATTTTTTCAATTTTCGATAGCCATGTGAAAGAGTACCTTTTATATTACCGAAATAACCTATATACAATAGAATCAAAGAATGACACGGATGTATATACTGAAATGTCCTGGAACTGTATGTTTGTTCGAATAATCGAAAATAAATGGAAATGAGTCGATAGATTTTCAATTTTCGATAGCCATGTGAAAGAGTACCTCATATATGATCGAAATAACCTATACACAATAGAATCGAAGAATGACATGGATGTTTATACTGAAATGTCCTGGAACTGCATGATTATTCGAATAATCGAAAATAAATGAAAACGGGTGAATATTTTTTCAATTTTCGATAGCCATGTGAAAGAATAGGTACCTTATATGTGACCGAAATAACCTATAAACAATAGAATCAAAAAATGACATGGATGTATATACCGAAATGTCCTGGAACTGCATGCTTATTCGAATAATCGAAAATAAATGAAAACGAATGAATATTTTTTCAATTTTCGATAGCCACGTGAAAGAGTACCTTATATATGACCGAAATAACCTATACACAATAGAATTGAAGAATGACATTGATGTATATACTGAAATGTCCTGGAACTGCATGATTATTCGAATAGTCGAAAATAAATGAAAATGAGTGAATATTTTTTCAATTTTCGATAGCCATGTGAAAGAATAGGTACCTTATATATCACCGAAACAACCAATATACAATAGAATTGAAGAATGACATGGATGTATATACTGAAATGTCCTGGAACTGCATGATTATTCGAATAATCGAAAATAAATGAAAACGAGTGAATATTTTTTCAATTTTCGATAGCCATGTGAAAGAGTACCTTATATATTACCGAAATAACCTATATACAATAGAATCAAAGAATGACAAGGATGTATATACTGAAATGTCCTGGAACTGTATGTTTGTTCGAATAATCGAAAATAAATGGAAATGAGTCGATAGATTTTCAATTTTCGATAGCCATGTGAAAGAGTACCTTATATATGACCGAAATAACCTATATACAATAGAATCGAAGAATGACATGGATGTTTATACTGAAATGTCCTGGAACTGCATGATTATTCGAATAATCGAAAATAAATGAAAACGAGTGAATATTTTTTCAATATTCGATAGCCATGTGAAAGAGTACCTTATATATGACCGAAATAACCTATAAACAATAGAATCAAAAAATGACATGGATGTATATACCGAAATGTCCTGGAACTGCATGCTTATTCGAATAATCGAAAATAAATGAAAATGAATGAATATTTTTTCAATTTTCGATAGGCATGTGAAAGAGTACCTTATATATGACCGAAATAACCTGAATACAATAGAATTGAAGAATGACATGGATGTATATACTGAAATGTCCTGGAACTGCATGATTATTCGAATAATCGAAAATAAATGAAAATGAGTGAATATTTTTTCAATTTTCGATAGCCATGTGAAAGAATAGGTACCTTATATATGACCGAAACAACCTATATACAATAGAATCGAAGAATGACATGGATGTTTATACTGAAATGTCCTGGAACTGCATGATTATTCGAATAATCGAAAATAAATGAAAACGAGTGAATATTTTTTCAATATTCGATAGCCATGTGAAAGAGTACCTTATATATGACCGAAATAACCTATAAACAATAGAATCAAAAAATGACATGGATGTATATACCGAAATGTCCTGGAACTGCATGCTTATTCGAATAATCGAAAATAAATGAAAATGAATGAATATTTTCTCAATTTTCGATAGGCATGTGAAAGAGTACCTTATATATGACCGAAATAACCTGAATACAATAGAATTGAAGAATGACATGGATGTATATACTGAAATGTCCTGGAACTGCATGATTATTCGAATAATCGAAAATAAATGAAAACGAGTGAATATTTTTTCAATTTTCGATAGCCATGTGAAAGAGTACCTTTTATATTACCGAAATAACCTATATACAATAGAATCAAAGAATGACACGGATGTATATACTGAAATGTCCTGGAACTGTATGTTTGTTCGAATAATCGAAAATAAATGGAAATGAGTCGATAGATTTTCAATTTTCGATAGCCATGTGAAAGAGTACCTCATATATGGTCGAAATAACCTATATACAATAGAATCGAAGAATGACATGGATGTTTATACTGAAATGTCCTGGAACTGCATGATTATTCGAATAATCGAAAATAAATGAAAACGAGTGAATATTTTTTCAATATTCGATAGCCATGTGAAAGAGTACCTTATATATGACCGAAATAACCTATAAACAATAGAATCAAAAAATGACATGGATGTATATACCGAAATGTCCTGGAACTGCATGCTTATTCGAATAATCGAAAATAAATGAAAATGAATGAATATTTTTTCAATTTTCGATAGGCATGTGAAAGAGTACCTTATATATGACCGAAATAACCTGAATACAATAGAATTGAAGAATGACATGGATGTATATACTGAAATGTCCTGGAACTGCATGATTATTCGAATAATCGAAAATAAATGAAAACGAGTGAATATTTTTTCAATTTTCGATAGCCATGTGAAAGAGTACCTTTTATATTACCGAAATAACCTATATACAATAGAATCAAAGAATGACACGGATGTATATACTGAAATGTCCTGGAACTGTATGTTTGTTCGAATAATCGAAAATAAATGGAAATGAGTCGATAGATTTTCAATTTTCGATAGCCATGTGAAAGAGTACCTCATATATGATCGAAATAACCTATACACAATAGAATCGAAGAATGACATGGATGTTTATACTGAAATGTCCTGGAACTGCATGATTATTCGAATAATCGAAAATAAATGAAAACGAGTAAATATTTTTTCAATTTTCGATAGCCATGTGAAAGAGTACCTTATATATGACCGAAATAACCTATAAACAATAGAATCAAAAAATGACATGGATGTATATACCGAAATGTCCTGGAACTGCATGCTTATTCGAATAATCGAAAATAAATGAAAACGAATGAATATTTTTTCAATTTTCGATAGCCACGTGAAAGAGTACCTTATATATGACCGAAATAACCTATACACAATAGAATTGAAGAATGACATTGATGTATATACTGAAATGTCCTGGAACTGCATGATTATTCGAATAGTCGAGAATAAATGAAAATGAGTGAATATTTTTTCAATTTTCGATAGCCATGTGAAAGAATAGGTACCTTATATATCACCGAAACAACCAATATACAATAGAATTGAAGAATGACATGGATGTATATACTGAAATGTCCTGGAACTGCATGATTATTCGAATAATCGAAAATAAATGAAAACGAGTGAATATTTTTTCAATTTTCGATAGCCATGTGAAAGAGTACCTTATATATTACCGAAATAACCTATATACAATAGAATCAAAGAATGACACGGATGTATATACTGAAATGTCCTGGAACTGTATGTTTGTTCGAATAATCGAAAATAAATGGAAATGAGTCGATAGATTTTCAATTTTCGATAGCCATGTGAAACAGTACCTTATATATGACCGAAATAACCTATATACAATAGAATCGAAGAATGACATGGATGTTTATACTGAAATGTCCTGGAACTGCATGATTATTCGAATAATCGAAAATAAATGAAAACGAGTGAATATTTTTTCAATATTCGATAGCCATGTGAAAGAGTACCTTATATATGACCGAAATAACCTATAAACAATAGAATCAAAGAATGACATGGATGTATATACCGAAATGTCCTGGAACTGCATGCTTATTCGAATAATCGAAAATAAATGAAAATGAATGAATATTTTTTCAATTTTCGATAGGCATGTGAAAGAGTACCTTATATATGACCGAAATAACCTGAATACAATAGAATTGAAGAATGACATGGATGTATATACTGAAATGTCCTGGAACTGCATGATTATTCGAATAATCGAAAATAAATGAAAATGAGTGAATATTTTTTCAATTTTCGATAGCCATGTGAAAGAATAGGTACCTTATATATGACCGAAACAACCTATATACAATAGAATTGAAGAATGACATGGATGTATATACTGAAATGTCCTGGAACTGCATGATTATTCGAATAATCGAAAATAAATGAAAACGAGTGAATATTTTTTCAATATTCGATAGCCATGTGAAAGAGTACCTTATATATGACAGAAATAACCTATATACAATAGAATCGAAGAATGACATGGATGTTTATACTGAAATGTCCTGGAACTGCATGATTATTCGAATAATCGAAAATAAATGAAAACGAGTGAATATTTTTTCAATATTCGATAGCCATGTGAAAGAGTACCTTATATATGACCGAAATAACCTATAAACAATAGAATCAAAAAATGACATGGATGTATATACCGAAATGTCCTGGAACTGCATGCTTATTCGAATAATCGAAAATAAATGAAAATGAATGAATATTTTTTCAATTTTCGATAGGCATGTGAAAGAGTACCTTATATATGACCGAAATAACCTGAATACAATAGAATTGAAGAATGACATGGATGTATATACTGAAATGTCCTGGAACTGCATGATTATTCGAATAATCGAAAATAAATGAAAACGAGTGAATATTTTTTCAATTTTCGATAGCCATGTGAAAGAGTACCTTTTATATTACCGAAATAACCTATATACAATAGAATCAAAGAATGACACGGATGTATATACTGAAATGTCCTGGAACTGTATGTTTGTTCGAATAATCGAAAATAAATGGAAATGAGTCGATAGATTTTCAATTTTCGATAGCCATGTGAAAGAGTACCTCATATATGATCAAAATAACCTATACACAATAGAATCGAAGAATGACATGGATGTTTATACTGAAATGTCCTGGAACTGCATGATTATTCGAATAATCGAAAATAAATGAAAACGAGTAAATATTTTTTCAATTTTCGATAGCCATGTGAAAGAGTACCTTATATATGACCGAAATAACCTATAAACAATAGAATCAAAAAATGACATGGATGTATATACCGAAATGTCCTGGAACTGCATGCTTATTCGAATAATCGAAAATAAATGAAAACGAATGAATATTTTTTCAATTTTCGATAGCCACGTGAAAGAGTACCTTATATATGACCGAAATAACCTATACACAATAGAATTGAAGAATGACATTGATGTATATACTGAAATGTCCTGGAACTGCATGATTATTCGAATAGTCGAGAATAAATGAAAATGAGTGAATATTTTTTCAATTTTCGATAGCCATGTGAAAGAATAGGTACCTTATATATCACCGAAACAACCAATATACAATAGAATTGAAGAATGACATGGATGTATATACTGAAATGTCCTGGAACTGCATGATTATTCGAATAATCGAAAATAAATGAAAACGAGTGAATATTTTTTCAATTTTCGATAGCCATGTGAAAGAGTACCTTATATATTACCGAAATAACCTATATACAATAGAATCAAAGAATGACACGGATGTATATACTGAAATGTCCTGGAACTGTATGTTTGTTCGAATAATCGAAAATAAATGGAAATGAGTCGATAGATTTTCAATTTTCGATAGCCATGTGAAACAGTACCTTATATATGACCGAAATAACCTATATACAATAGAATCGAAGAATGACATGGATGTTTATACTGAAATGTCCTGGAACTGCATGATTATTCGAATAATCGAAAATAAATGAAAACGAGTGAATATTTTTTCAATATTCGATAGCCATGTGAAAGAGTACCTTATATATGACCGAAATAACCTATAAACAATAGAATCAAAAAATGACATGGATGTATATACCGAAATGTCCTGGAACTGCATGCTTATTCGAATAATCGAAAATAAATGAAAATGAATGAATATTTTTTCAATTTTCGATAGGCATGTGAAAGAGTACCTTATATATGACCGAAATAACCTGAATACAATAGAATTGAAGAATGACATGGATGTATATACTGAAATGTCCTGGAACTGCATGATTATTCGAATAATCGAAAATAAATGAAAATGAGTGAATATTTTTTCAATTTTCGATAGCCATGTGAAAGAATAGGTACCTTATATATGACCGAAACAACCTATATACAATAGAATTGAAGAATGACATGGATGTATATACTGAAATGTCCTGGAACTGCATGATTATTCGAATAATCGAAAATAAATGAAAACGAGTGAATATTTTCTCAATTTTCGATAGCCATGTGAAAGAGTACCTTATATATGACCGAAATAACTTAGATACAATAGAATCAGAGGGTGACATGGATATATATACTGAAATGTCCTGGAACTGTATGTTTGTTCGAATAATAGAAAATAATTGGAAATGAGTCGATAGATTTTCAATTTTTGATAGCCATGTGAAAGACTACCTTATATATAACCGAAATAACCTATATACAATGGCATTAAAGAATAACATGGATGTGTATACTGAAATGTCCTGGAACTGCATGATTATTCGAATAATCGAAAATAAATGAAAACGAGTGAATATTTTTTCAATTTTCGATAGTCATGTGAAAGAGTACCTTATATATGACCGAAATAACCTATAAACAATAGAATCAAAAAATGACATGGATATATATACCGAAATGTCCTGGAACTGCATGCTTATTCGAATAATCGAAAATAAATGAAAATGAATGAATATTTTTTCAATTTTCGATAGCCATGTGAAAGAGTACCTTATATATGACCGAAATAACCTATACACAATAGAATTGAAGAATGACATGGATGTATATACTGAAATGTCCTGGAACTGCATGATTATTCGAATAATCGAAAATAAATGAAAATGAATGAATATTTTTTCAATTTTCGATAGCCATGTGAAAGAATACCTTATATATGACCGAAATAACCTATATACAATAGAATTGAAGAATGACATGGATGTATGTATATACTGAAATGTCCTGGAACTGCATGATCATTCGAATAATCGAAAATGAATGAAAACGAGTGAATATTTTCTCAATTTTCGATAGCCACGCGGAAGAGTACCTTATATATGACCGAAATGACCTATATACAATAGAATTGAAGAATGACATAGATGTATATACTTAAATGTCCTGGAACTGCATGATTATTCGAATAATCGAAAATAACTGAAAATGAGTGAATATTTTTTCAATTTTCGATAGCCATGTGGAAGAGTACCTTATATATGACTGAAATAACCTATATACAATAGAATCAAAGAATGACATGGATGTATATACTGAAATGTCCTGGAACTGTATGTTTGTTCGAATAATCGAAAATAAATGGAAATGAGTCGCTAGATTTTCAATTTTCGATACATACACGATAGTGGCCAATTAGGCAAAGAAACTTTAAACTTGTTTATAATTAACCAGAACAATTCTCAGTCAGTTCTATTGAAATATATAAGAACCGGGATGCTGTCATTTGAATAAGAACTGTCAAGTAACTGCCAACCATAGCAGTACTAACCTACAATCCTTACTTCAAAAAACGACTGAACTTCAGATGAATGTGCGTGAATAGTTGATCTATGGTAGGGCATCGAATCGCATTGTGTTCATCAATGATCTACTATCCTTTCAGAGGTTTATATTTACAAAAATATAAAAATCTAACAGGACCGAAGTGGTGTAATTGGTTAACACCCTGGACTAGAAATCCAGAAATGTGGGTTCGAATCCCGCCTATGGTTCAGTCTTTTACGTTTATTCATCTTTATAATCCTATGTTAAATTATCTAAGTTATCTCCATAATTCAGAAGATTTAATTCTATATCTCTTAAGTTATATATATATATATATATATATATATATATATATATATATATATATATATATATATATATATATATATGTTTCTTCTTAGGTTCTCGCGGACGTAATGTGTAGAACTGGATTCTCGGGTGATCCGAGTTGTGTGGTTTCGGTCCTCAAAAGGACCCATTTCACGACGTTTCGGCAAAGTCGCATTCGCCATATTCAGGTGATTCGACCGTAGAGTCTGGAAAGTTCGCCCAGATTTTCCAGACTCTACGGTCGAATCACCTGAAGATGGCAAATGCGACTTTGCCGAAACGTCGTGAAATTGGTCCTTTTGAGGACCGAAACCACACAACGCGGATCAATACCCGAGAATCCAGTTCTACATATATACATATATATATATATATATATATATATATATATATATATATATATATATATATATATATATATATATATATATATATATATATATATATATATATATATATATATATATATATTATTTGTTATAAGCAACTGGATGGATGTGCAATGTGTATTCCAATAACAAGTATCATAGCTCAGATAATCATGGAATTCCTTGTAGAAGAAGTAATACCTGAATCAAACTATAAATTCTTTCCACCGTCAATTACAATTCACAACTGGAACTGAAAATAACAATGACATACTTTTTTCAGATTCAATTTTAGTTCGAAAATCAACTGATAACAAATAGTACTCCAAACCTAGTTGATCAGGAAAATATACCAATTTCAATTCTGATATACCTAAAAAATATCAAAAGGATGTTATTGAGAAACTGGAAGATAAAGCTAGTCAACTAGGTTATGCTGAACTAAACACTAAAATCATTTGGAAAAACAAGAGAAACTTCAATAAAGAATGGTTAATAATTCTTTATTATATGTAAATTTAGGGGAAATAGGTCACTCTAACACATGTGTTCATTATTCTCGTCTTAACGTACGTTTCGATCTCACGACCATCATAGACGACTTATTATGTCTAAAACTGGATTACTTGAAACTAATTGTATTAGCATAAAGCGTCCTCATCTCACAAATTCCAATCAAAATACCCACGTCACCGAAACGAACAGAGACAGGAATAATCGAAATTGTAACACATCAATGTTATGAGCATAATATATGAAGAATCCACTGTTTAGCAGTACTCTTAAAAAATACTAACTTATGTCAACAAAGTTTATGAACCTAAAACGAGAGCATCAGGTTCAAGTATCTACTTTCGAACCAGATGTTAAGATTTATGAGGTACCAGGAAAAGGTCAGTCAGTCCTCATTGGAGATATACTTTTGACATTCTACGTAAAATATACTTTCAACATCATAAAGACGCATGTAGGAATTTGCAAGAGTTTTAATTTATTAAGTTAGTATAAATCTGATTTAAAGTCTGAATATCTGTTCTATGATTCACAGATTTGGAGTCACGTTCTATATGAATCATCTCCAGAATATGTCTTTTATAATTATTGGTTTTTTCAGTTTAAATATTGACATTTTTGTGATCGAATTGATGGTTATAATCAAAGCAGTGTTCAGCAAGAGCGGTGGAATCTTGTAAGTTTTTGTTTCTTGTGCTATACATATGACCATACATTCTTTTTGGTGAATATTGTTTGGAGATTCCAGTATGAGTCCAATCGCATTCTAAATGAATTAATTTGTATACTGTGTGGGTTTGTTTATCTTCAGGTGTTGAAAGTTTTAGATTTGAGAAATATTTCCCAACACAGTTAGTAGGTTTGTGAGCAACATTTAGATTTATAATAACTCAATTATAAAACTCTTGCAAATTCCTACATGCGTCTGTATAATGTTAAGAGTATACTTTATGTAGAATGTCAAAAGTATATTTCCAATAAGGTCTGACAGACCTTTTTCTATCACCTCATGAATCTTTACATCTGGTTCGAAAGTGGATACTTGAAACTAATATTCTCGTTTTCAGTCGTTCATGAACTTTGTTGACTTGAGTTCGTATTTTTTAAGAGTACTGCCAAACAGTAGATTCTTGATATATTATACTTATAACATTGATGTGTTACAAATTCGATTATTCGTGTTTCTGTTCGTTTCGGCGACGTGGGCATTTTAATAGAAATTTGTGTGATAAGGACACTTCGTGCATCAATTGATTGTATCAACAATCAATTTCAAGTGATTCAGTTTTAGACATAATAAGTCTTCTGATGATGGTCGTGAGACCTAAACTTACGTTAAGACTATAATAATAAACATATGTGTTAGAGTGATACATTTACCGAGAATTTATATATAATTCATACCTGGTTCAAGAATCTTCCTTTGAGTTATCAATTCTACAACTGATGACTAGTTAAACCAATACCAGTAATGAGAGAACAAAAGAAAAACATCACATATCACTACCATATATTAATCGTGTGTCTGAAAAATTAAGTAATATAGTGAAGCCTTATGATCTATATGTATGTCATAAACGTTATTTAAGCCAGAAAAATTCTTGTACTAAATTGAAAAGGGATTTGCTTCTCAAAAAATTAACCGATTTTGGAAAGTCCATCCATCCTTGGTAAAGATCGCGGAAAAGTATACATGGGCCAATCTACCCAATATCTCGAAAAGATAGAATGGGCATGAATATACAAAGAATTCATCGACTGCACTGAGTAAACATGTAAAAGACACAAGCCATTCATTTAATTACAACAAAACAAAAATGTTGGATATTGAAAAGTATAATGATAAGCGTTTGATATTAGAAAGTATCCAAATTATGAGAAACAATTGCGTTAATGATAAAATTAATTCTCATCTCTCAAAACTGTGTAACAGTCTAATTCAAACTTAATCAAATTTAGATATTTTGAATTATCACTTTCTATTGCCTATTTAATCCAATCGGAGAAGATAATACATTATCTGACATTGTTACATTAATAAAATAATCATTGTTATTTAGATTTGTAAGATCATAGAATGGTATCTCAGGTATTCAATTAATCCATTTCAAGTAGATCACGTTGATAATTAGCCATACATCACTTTGGAATACAACCGATTCAATGTCTTCTGCAGCTTTAATTGGATTTCAAAACAATAATCGGCTGCAGATGCATTTCATTAATCAGAGTTATCTAGTTTTTTCTAAATTTCATGGAGACATAACATAACAATTCTTGATATAGATAAAATATATTATCGAACGTCAAAGAGAGAAGTCTCATTTCAGTTTTAGCCATATTAAATAACCAGAAGACCTAACTAAAAAGTTTGTTGATGACTACTACTTAGGTAGTTTTATATACCATGATTGCATGATTCGCATTCACAAATCGAACCATAAATGGTTTGAAATGCTTTATTGTACTCTAATGCAATCAATGATTGAATTATTTCCACAAAAAGATTTCAAGATAATATGAGTCTTATTTACGGTATTAAGTTTATTCAGGAAAAACACTGCTTGTTTATTCATTGTCATTTCGTTGACTAAGTTCATAAAAAACAAACTATCAGGCTGCTTCTAAACACTTTCTCGAACCTAAACCTTTTACAACAGGTGATAAAATTATGAAGTGTCTTCATCGGTCACTGGAGTATCATAGAGGTCTAAATGTATGGATTGACTCAATTTCATTCAAGCGTTTCATATTACATATTCAAATATAGTAGGAATATAAGATCCAGATGCATACAAAAGAAAAGATACAAGAGATACAAAAGACACTACGTTCTGTGTTTCAGTTCATTTATTGTGATTTTCGATTTATATCAATCTGTGACAGTGTATTAGAGATGAAAACGTCAGAACCATTTGAAATAAACAGGTGTTTATTGAAATTCAACACAATTGAAGTCGCTACTGTGATTATTGAGAAATATGTATACAGAGCTTTCGTAAAGAACAGAATAAATTAATTTTCAACCAAACTATACATTTCTGAGGAATCTGCTGAAACAGGTCAATTTTTAATCTCAATTTGCCACAATTAGAAAAAAAATTGAATATACAGGGTGTTCCACGTTTGAGTTATGTCGTCCGCGAAAATTTTTTCAAATAGAATACCCTATACATTATTCAATTTCTGAAATTTCCATGGAAAGCTGTATTCAAAATCACACATAGGGTTTGTGTGCAGGGTGTATGTTGACTTAAGTGCTCTCGTGAAGTAGTGGATCAGGTCGTAAGCAATTGAACGAAAAATTTTCAGCAAAAACGTTTGAACCCGTCGAATTTTATTTCCATTTGAACATTCTCTGAAATTTAATTGATACATACAGAATGATTCGTGTAGGAGGAATGACGTCATCGGTATTTTATGATGGCAACCATTTTTTAATTTCATGCGACCCATACTCAAGTAACCTTAGTGTATGTCAAAAAGGTTCCCTCTCACGTTTTCTCAAGGAAAATGGAGTTGCCATCAAAAAATAACGATAACGTCATTTCTCCTACACGAATCATTCTGTATGTATTATTTGAATTTGAAAGAATGCCCGAATGGATATGACATTCGGCGGCTTTGAGCGTTCTTTCCAAAAAATTTTCTTTCAATTTCTTACGACTTTATCCACTACTTCACGAGAGCACTGAATTCAACGAACGCACTGTATACATTCTATGTGTGATATATTTTTGGATAACCTGTATATTCAATTTTCACTTATGAGTGTGACAAATTGAGATTTAAAATAGACCTGTTTCATGAGATTCCTCAGAAATGGATTTATTCAGTACCTCACGAAAGCCCTGTATAATATCCATGAAATCAATGGTTGAACGTCAAAAAGAAGTATATATACGAACCAATATACCAAGAAAGCATACAAATATATATATATATATATATATATATATATATATATATATATATATATATATATATATATATATATATCTTTTACATTAAAACCTGGTCGGGGCTGCTGCGAGCTCCGACGACATCGCAGCAGTCGCGTCAGAAAAAACCTGAAAGGCGGTTAACCGAAGCTACTCCTCCCCTCCGGTCGGTAAGTAGCTTCAGGTTCCTAAATCGTGTGCCCTAGGTATTCTAATTGAACCTAGAATGACTGCCTCTTGCATCCGGTCTATCAAGATCTGCGCCGAGTTTCTACAGGCCGGAATGATCTTCAAGTTTGAACGCAGCGAAGACCGAATTCCGCCCAAAACACCGATGATCAGAACCACAAATACGACCCTGTGGCCTGGGTATAGCGTTGCTGAGCTCGAACAGGAGATCTTGATATTTTGTCCATTTTTCCCCCTCTTTCAAGACTATGTTCTTCTCTGCCGAAGCGGAGAATTCGATGACATCCATAGTCTTGATTAGTTTATCGAGGAGGACAACGTCAGGCCTATTTGCTTGTATGGACCTGACGGTCGGAAACGGATAATTCCAGAAGAACTGGCATTTTTCGTTTCCAACAACGGACTCAATATCTCCTGGCATGCAACGCAGCACCGGCTCTTGGTCTATTCCGTACGAGTGCCTTAGATGGTAATACAGCACCCGTAGGGCCGCATTATGGCGATGAGTGTACGCCGAGGCCGCTTTTGCCGGACATGCCGACAGAAGGCGCCTTTCGACAGGCCCTGCAGCTGACATCAGGGACCTGCACACCCATCACATTGCGGCGATAGACCAAGGTGTTAATTACGCCATCTTGGCAAGCTGGCGTTATATATATATATATATATATATATATATATATATATATATATATATATATATATATATATATATATATATATATATATATATATATATATATATATATGTATGTCAATCCTACACTTTGAGGACCAAAAACTGCAAGGATCCTACACTTCGGACCCAAAGCCTACACTTCGGGGACGTCCCCAAAGTGCAAGCCATAGTCTAGGTCAACATATACTACACTTTGGGTACGAGGTCCTCAAACTGTAGGATTCTTAAATATCGTACACTTTGAGGACATCTTACTAATTTGTTCATGTTACAGTTTGAGGACTTGAACATTTTCCGGAATTTTGAGATGTTAGACTGTATGGCCTGATTTAATTTGTATATCTATAAAGTTATTACTCAATTTTAATTCCCTCACAATACGTAGTATATAGTGTAAGGGAAGTATTGTTTTCGGCACAAAAACAAATAACGGACTTTTTCTGATATATCAGATTTGAGCATTTTTGAATCGATCAAGTCTATTTTTGAAATGATGTATGTATGTACGAACGTACGTATGTGCCTGCGTGCGTGCGTAACTCACTTTGGAGACGGCTGCGCCCTTCCAATTGGTCGTATAGATTAGATTAGGTTTTTCGAATGGAATGATACTATCTTATCGAACCATAAATATAACCATGATTTTCTGGTTTTAAATATATATCACACCCAAATATTTAACTCGCAGAACTTTCTGAAATTATATTCTGTGGCAAATTTTAATAGTTCATATCACAGCAAGTATCAATATAAAACATAATGTTGTGAAATACATCATAATTCCAATGTGACAGAGTATAAAACAAAATGATTTCATTAGCGGTTTCTAAATCATTACAAGCTTTAACTTGCCTTGCTTTTTAACTTGCCTTGTTTATCTATCGATCTATCTATTTGTACGTTCTGGTGAAATTTGACAGGTGTTATTTATTCGGGTGTCATGTTATGACATATGTATAAGAGAAAAAAACAAGATGGCGTCTCCAAGATGACGGGCGGGTCTTGTGATTATAGAACGATTCTATTTAAAATTGGTATAAGGGGGTTTTGTAGTCAGCAGCAGCATGGATTTTCAATAAAAATTTGAAAATTTTAGATGGCGGACGAGTTGTGTGATCATGGTCCGATTCTTCTTTAAATTGATGTGTGATTTTTGGGGCCGTAGGTTATACTATGTAAGTCAAAATTCAAAGATTCAATATGGTGGCTAAAATGGCGGACGTTTTGTGAATACAGTCCGATTCTACTCAGAACTTGTATATGGGATTTTTAGGGTCGGAAATCATGATTTATTATTTCCTCCTGTTACACTTCAATATGAAAGCTTGTCCTGATGAAATTTATCACTTCTGATTTCATCTTCCGATATACTACATTTATATATGAACCTTCCTATCTATACTAAAATTGGGGGATTTCATAGTGATTAGTGATTAGTAAATTTATCTTTCAGTTTAAGATTTATTCACTTGGAGAATTTCTGTAATTAGGTTACTATAAGAAAATTGTAGATATTAGAAACACATCTAAGTCTTGTACTAAAACCTTCAGAGTTAATCTATAATTCATCAAACAAGATCAAACATAGCAGGTTCGCAAAAAGATCCATCGCAAAAAAAACATATATGTGAAACCTGATATAGATACGGTTCTCCTTATAATTACTATTTTCAATACAGAAGGATTGTGAGTAATAGATCAACAAACCAAGCATCATATTTTGTAGAATTGGGTTTCCTATCAATGTTATTTGAAAGTATTATTATGAATCAGGCCTATGGAAGTGTTCCATAAAACTCGGCTACATTTAAGGGTAGGTACCTGACCTTGTATGTTGATTTCAACTTGTTTATTGCCGGGAAATATGAAACAGATGTTTTGGTTTGAATTATTAATACCTTGATCGTCTTTGTTGTTATCGAGAAAGTTGTTTTATTTGAGACATCTCAATTTTTCGAGTTTTTGTTTTTCTGGTATATCTCACTTTCTTATGGAATTGGGGAGGAGTATTTCTTCAATAAAGCATCTTCTAAATGACGTAAGCCTACTATTTGGAGTGGAGAAGTTTTAAGAATTATTATGTAAATACCAGATTTAGTAAAAATGATGAAATCGACTCAACATTATACATTTATTTGAAATGAGAAAAAATTATTATGATTTTTTTTGGAAAAAGTGACTACGCAATTGCATTCCACTTGTGAAAAAAACTCGATAACGTAGAAACTATTTCAATCCAAATTCATGAATAACTGAAAAACTAAAACTCGAAAAATCAAGTTTTCTCAAATAACTCGAAAACGAAAGACGACAGTCATTTTTCGAAGGGAGAGATAGAGGATGATGGATTCGTTTCTTTCTACCTCGTATACTTATGGAGAATATCTTAAAACATCGACATTTAGCTACATGTACCTACATAAATACGGAATGTATGAATGCTGATTGAAGAAGTTTGTAGCTGAACAGTGTTCAATCTGGCATTGTTGAAAACAACTTTTCTTCAGAATCACTCTTAGGTAACACAATGGAGAACTCCACATGAATGTTCTCATTTTCGTCCCAAAATAGTTTCAACCAGAGTAATATGCTATTCTACCTACTTTTTGCTTGTTACCAATTATTATGTTGAGAAGTGAAGAGTCATTGATATATTCATGCTGGAAATTTCAGCTTCCTAGATATGACAAGTCCAGTGACATTATGTTTTTAATCTCATTGTTACCGGCTCATTCTTATGCTAACATGGATAGTTTCCTGAATATTTCAAAAAACCTTGCATAAATATGTGTTTGATTATGACAAAACAAATAGTAAAATGCATCTATCTATTAATGTGTTGTAGATTATACCGGGTGCGTAACTGATTCTACGTATTATACCGATTATATTTTATGACTTGGGAAGTGAACTGCTAAAGCTAGACTGTTCATCGAATTAGAATTCCAAAATAAAACCTAATAATCATAATAGAAGAATTCAAAATTTAAATAGATTTAATTTAAAAGATTCAGTTCCATCTTCTTCCTAGTTTTTGATTTTACCAAATTCATGATAGAAAACAAACGCTCAACGCAAAATTTTTCAATTGTGACTTTGGACAAAAATCAAGCACAAATTATCTTCAAAGAAACCTGCGTAATTTACAGAACTGAGAGTTAATCCGGATATCACTGTTATTACATGATTGCTATGAATATTTGGAATTCCCTAATGGCGAACGTAGCTGAGTAGTTCCGTGACAGCTGAGTGTATAACCCTGTCTTATCCTCAATTTCATTCCAGAACTATGTTTTCGATCTTCATATACCTAATTATATGCTTTCGTTCGTCCCTCTGTAAACTTCCGGAATTTGTAAGTGATTGCTTGTGCTTCACTTCGGTACCTGTTTATTCCAAGATGTGAGGAAAATGGAAAGGACATTTTTTTGAAATCTCACGTAGACTGTGACTTTCTTTAGAGTTGAAGCTCAAGTATGCAAAATTTCATTAAGATCGGTAGTGACCTCAAGGGGTGAGCAATGGAGATGAGATAGTTTTTTCGAAATATAATTTGGAAAGCGACTTTTCTTTTTGCTTTGGAGTCAAAATTCCATCACGATCGATACTTATCTAATTCAACTGATCAGAGAGGGTGATGGGGAAGTTTCTTCGTGATCTTATATAGAAAGTTAGTTTCTTTCTGCTTCGAAGGTCAATTATTCAAAATTTCATCAAGGTCGGAAATGGTTTGCTCTGAGGAGTGGAGAAGAGAGTTGTGGCTATTTTATCTAAATCTCATATAGAAAGTGTTTCGAAGGACAAGTAAGCAGAATTTCATCCGAATTGGTACTTATCTGCTTTAAGAAGTGGGAAATGAGAATGCGCTAGTTTTTCTCGAAATCTCATGTACTCAGTGACTTTCTTTTTGTTAAGGTCAAGTTTGCAAAATCTTATACCGATACGGTACTTGTCTGCTTCAAGAGGTGGCAAAGGATATTGGGCTATTTTTGTCGAAATCTCATGCAGACTGTGACTCGTCGTGTTTTGAAGGTCAAGTGTACAAAATATCATCAAGATCTCAATTAAATATATATAGATATAGATATAGATTTCTATAGAATACAAACAGACATTCTTCTTTGTGTATAAACCAGCTCAAATTCTCGGCGTTGGCTGGCTACAAAATTTAGCACTGACAATTTTTTTCAGTCATTATACGTAGTAAGCCAACAGCTAGCGAGGACGGCCTCATATTTCTCTTGGTTTTGCTGCGCTTCATTTCAATTTGTTTCGCCGTAGTTCTTCCGTTATTTCACAAGACATTGACTCTCCTCTTGTTTTGAACGTAAAGTGAGAAAAATTTGATC
Source organism: Endomychus coccineus (assembly GCA_958510875.1). Lineage (NCBI taxonomy): Eukaryota > Metazoa > Arthropoda > Insecta > Coleoptera > Endomychidae > Endomychus > Endomychus coccineus. The sequence goes on along the minus strand of OY294067.1, from coordinate 184,369,189 downwards.
AAGTTCAGTACCTACGTATCTGATTTGGGGTTAGACGAGAAATGAAAATATTACTGGAACGGCTGATTCTAACCAAATCAGATTTTATGATAATCTTAGAAAGTACTCGAGAGTACAGCTCACTTCGTTCTCGAAGATTTTATTCACACCCACATGAAGAATGAACTTAGACCTCTTAAATAAAGATTATTCTCTGTGAAAGTTCCTAATGTGACATTGCCTGAAGGTTTTTTTTATAATTGTTGAACAAAATAAAGTCTTCGATTTGCATAGGTTCCCACCACACTATAAATAAGACGTATAACCGTATAAAGTTTCTACAATCAATACACTTTGGGGACGTCTTCTACTGTATAAGCTGTATAAGTTGTATAAAGTGTATATATTATACGAGTCCCCAAACTGTAGGATTGATATACATATATATATATATATATATATATATATATATATATATATATATATATATATACATATTGATGTATATATATAACTTAAGAGATATAGAATTAAATTTTCTGAATTATGAAGATAACTTAGATAATTTAACATAGGATTATAAAGATGAATAAACGTAAAAGATTGAACCATAGGCGGGATTCGAACCCACATTTCTGGATTTCTAGTCCAGGGTGTTTACCAATTACACCACTTCGGTCCTGTTAGATTTTCATATTTTTGTAAATATAAACCTCCGAAAGGATAGTAGATCATTGATGAACACAATGCGATTCGATGCCCTACCATCGATCAACTATTCACGCACATTCATCTGAAGTTCAGTCGTTTTTTGAAGTAAGGATTGTATGTTAGTACTGCTATGGTTGGCAGTTACTTGACAGTTCTTATTCAAATGACAGCATCCCGGTTCTTATATATTTCAATAGAACTGACTGAGAATTGTTCTGGTTAATTATAAACAAGTTTAAAGTTTCTTTGCCTAATTGGCCACTATCGTGTATGTAACTTAAGAGATATAGAATTAAATTTTCTGAATTATGAAGATAACTTAGATAATTTAACATAGGATTATGAAGATGAATAAACGTAAAAGATTGAACCGTAGGCGGGATTCGAACCCACATTTCTGGATTTTTAGTCCAGGGTGTTTACCAATAAAATGAAATAAAAATTCTTTTTTGACGTTTCGACAATGTTTATTGTCTTTATCAAAATTGTGAATTAGTGTTTCCATGTAATTTAGAAAAGAATAGATGATTTCGATTAATGAAATGCGTCCGCAGCCGACTTGTGTTTTAAGATCCAATTAAAACTGCAGAAAACATTGGATCGGTTGTGTGTGAAAGAGTAATTTATGGCTAATTACAATTTGAAATGGATTGGATTTGATTAAATACAAGACATTCTAAGATTGTACAATTATAAATATCTATGATTATTGTATGAATTAGTTATTCTATGATAAACACTCGATCCACATCTATTATGATCAACTATTCAAGTTTAAGATAATTCTATGGAATTTAACCTCAGAATTGTTACTCATAGTGTCATAGTTAAACAATACGTTATTTTTTTTTGGTTGAATTTTGGATAGACATATACAAGTGTCAGATATAATGAGGTTTTAATACTATCAATTGAAATGTTCCCTTGAATTGAAGATAAGCATTATCTAAGTAACTCTTGTTTCTGAAGAGAGAACGTGGTATCCAGTGCACGTGCATCAGGTCACGGAAACTTTCCGGCTGATTCCAGCGTCGCAATGACGTCATACAAACGTGTTACTCGGAGCCAAACACGTAGAAATCAACCAAGCGTGAAATAGTTCGAAAGTCCAAAGGTCAAGCATAACGGGGGATATAAATACCTGTCCCTCCAAGTAAGCGTCAGTTCGCCTAGATTCTCCAGACTCTACGGTCGAATCACCTGAAGATGGCAAATGCGACTTTGCCGAAACGTCGTGAAATTGGTCCTTTTGAGGACCGAAACCACACAACGCGGATCAATACCCGAGAATCCAGTTCTACATATATATATATATATATATATATATATATATATATATATATATATATATATATATATATATATATGTATATATATAAACAAGTTTAAAGTTTCTTTGTCTAATTGGCCACTATCGTGTATGTAACTTAAGAGATATAGAATTAAATTTTCTGAATTATGAAGATAACTTAGATAATTTAACATAGGATTATAAAGATGAATAAACGTAAAAGATTGAACCATAGGCGGGATTCGAACCCACATTTCTGGATTTCTAGTCCAGGGTGTTTACCAATTACACCACTTCGGTCCTATTAATGATCTACTATCCTTTCAGAGGTTTATATTTACAAAAATATAAAAATCTAATAGGACCGAAGTGGTGTAATTGGTAAACACCCTGGACTAGAAATCCAGAAATGTGGGTTCGAATCCCGCCTATGGTTCAATCTTTTACGTTTATTCATCTTTATAATCCTATGTTAAATTATCTAAGTTATCTTCATAATTCAGAAAATTTAATTCTATATCTCTTAAGTTATATATATATATATATATATATATATATATATATATATATATATATATATATATATATATATATATATATGTGTAAGTTCGGGTTCGCGTATAAATATATACGGTATATATTTATACTAATATATCTTATGCCTTTTGGTATATAACGTAAACTTCAGCTACACATGTTCCACTAAATGTTACCTTCATTCTTGAGCATATCAGATTGAATGTCGGTTAAGATATTACGATGAGAATGTGACAATCTCTAAATATTTTAATAATAAATAATTGATTTATTTTTTTATAAATTTTTTTTTCATTTATTAAAATAATAATAATTCTGTACAAATTTTCTTAAAATCAAATTCTTAATTATTACTATGAATAAATTTGTTATACTCAGAAACCATAAAAAATCAATAATTTTATTAATAAAATTCCTTATAAAAAATTAAAATAAAGAATTATCAAAATATACCAATAACATTTCATCTAAATTAAATATAATTTTATTCACTAATATATGTCATTTATTTATTTTAAACTTCAAATTCTTTAAATTATACCAATAAATATGGAAGAAGATACATTTATATCAAAAAATCAATACTTAGGTGGCGCAAATTAGTATTCATCTATGTAGCTATGTTCTATTATTGATAAACCATGAAAATAAATAAAACTCTTCATATATTTCCTGAAACTTTAATTCAATCACTATTAGATATATTCAAGACAACCCATGATAGGATTGGAAAATCTATGGTTTGTAACTTAACAGATTAAGAATGCAGAATTCATATTACGCAAAAATGATTATGCTCCCATGTATAAAGTTATCAGAACGTTCATCTATTCTTTGAACCCTCAATCTTCGTAATGTTCCATGTCAATTAATTCTATATATTTCTTCGATATTCCAAAGTAGCTGTGTATTTGAAAAAACAGGAATTGCTGTTTTTTTTCTATCTATAATATCAGAGAAGCCAATATCTAATCAACTAGATACGGATTAGAATTTTAGTTAGTAAATTTCCTGATAACAATATTAGTCTCAAATTTTGTAGTAATTCATGAATAAATAATGAAGATAATTTAGAATGTTTCAGGATTAAGTGTTATAGTTGAAATCGGAAGCTTATAAACACAATGAATTTGAACCCTGAATAATAATCCATGTTGGGTATAACAACTTTTAAACCGACTAAGAACAAAATTTGTGTGAATTTTTATTATTTATATAAAAAATCGAAATTTTGAGCAAACATTTTTTAATTAGATAGTAATAAATAAATGTGGTTTCAAAATAATATAAACAATTAAAAACAATATTATGTGAATGATTTACTCCTCTGTTGATAATTTCCTTATATTCATAATGTAACGATGGTTTTTTTAACACAATATATTTTATGGCTTTTCGAAGATTATTCTTTTTTGCCAATAGATTATTATTGTTTCACTCTGCTAAAACGGTATGAGGCAAAATGTTCAATGTATGAATTTCCAATTGCTTCTATAGCTCTCTTAGAAGTTCTGTTCTTATTGATAAATAGTGACCGACCCAGAAGGGTGTGAACTACCTGCAGATTTATTATTATGGATACAACCAGTCTGTTTATTGTCACCATGGAATTATGAAAATGCAGCGTTTTATTTTCATTATTATTCAAGTATTTCTCCACATAGTGACATAGTTAGAGATTGAATGTATTAAACTAACAAAAATCAAACCTGAATCGTTATTTTGTTCAATAGGTACCTACCCATTTATATGTTACCGGTATGGTAATATTTTGTTCAGTTGATTGGCGATTACATGTTTTGATTTTAAACTAGATGAATAGGACTAAGAAACTAATGATTTTCGAAGTACCTAATAGTCACAATCTCTTGAGTAATTAGTAGCATCTATAATTTTATAACTTCATATTACATAAAAATTATTCTGTGTTTCTTTTTGGTTTATTCTTCACATACGATGAAATGCTTAGGTTGGCTATGATCAAATGAAAATAATTTAAGACTACCTTTAAATTTATGAAAAATTTTATGAAAATATACTATTCTCAGTACTTTATTACAACTCTCAAATTAACCATTCCCACAATGGTTCGCGGGATCATTGATATCGCAAATGAAAGTTGTTAATAAAGTACTGAGAATAGAGTACTACTGAACAGAAAGTCAATCTCGTTTTGAAAGAAATCAATTCAAAACAATAATCTTGGTAAGGAAAATGAGCACCACTGTTTCTTCTATGTATAACAGCACTAATTTTAGTACGAAAAGTGACTGCAGTTTCGACAGTTAGATTGTCATTTTCAAATGTTAACACAGTAAGTTATCACTGAGCAGGAAAAAAATGCCGTCCATAGGATTTACCCCATATTTGAGGATAATAATAAACAAAAATTTGCATCTATTACTTTATTTAGGACCAATTTCAAATAAAATGGCTAACAATATCTCTAAACGTGATCTGAAAATTGCCTCTAAAACAGAATTTGAGGATAATTATAAACAAAAATGTGCACCTATTATTTTATTTAGGACCAATTTCGAATAAAATAGCTAACATTATCTCTAAACATGATCTAAAAATTGCCTTTAAAACAAAGTTCAAAAACTCAAATATTCAAACTAAAACAATCAGGAACATGCTCAGATTTTGATAGGGTAGACTCTCTCAATACATATTAGGTATAGAGAACATTTGAGATCATTTGATTCACAAAAATCAGATACCACCTTTGGTAATCATCTTTTAGGAAATAAGCACTATTTTGTCGGATATTAATGAACGAGAATCTTACATCTCTGTATAAAACGCTCAAAATTAAATTCATTAGAGTGACTTGATATCTTCGAACACAAAAATGATTCCACAATTTGCCTGCTTAATGACCAAGTGAACCTTATCCATTCCAGCCTATTTAAGGTTATTAATAATCTCATTCAATGGATCGAAGTATTTCCAGACTATGTAAATTAGTTCTGCGATTAATGTAGTAAATTAGTAATATTATTGTATAGCATTCACCTTCCGATAGTACAGATATTGTATACACTGATAGAGTATACATTGTATACAGCGGTTGTTTATTCCCGTTATCAATATGATGAATTACCATAAGCTAACGGCTACAACAGTCAATTATTTAATATGGTTATCAATATTTTCATACACGTTGTTCACAAAAAAGGAGTAGAGGACAGAATAACAACTATGCTTTGAAAGAAACATAAAAAAAAGAAAAATCAATCAAAATTTGTAATTATGATTGAGAAAATATGAAATGTGATTTATTTTATTACAAATGAACCAAGGATATTTTATTTTTTTTCATAGACTACTATTTTCTTTGTCAGAAGCTCATTATGGTGCTTCTTTGTGATGAAAGTTGATATGAGAATAAGAACAATAATAGGATAGGAGAGGAATTTATGATTGCGCTAAAACTGAATCAGATTTTGGATATCATATAGATGATGAACTTTCTCAATCAATCACCCTGTATGAAATAGAGGTTATTTTCTTTGCTATCCGAAATCATAAAATAAGATAACATTAATTTGTTGATATTTTCGACGATCCAGAAGTTACTAGTAATATTTCAATAGCCACAATTCAATATTTTCTTCAACGCATTTCTCTAATTTAGTGGTAGTAATAAACTGACCCGAGAAATCTCCAGGTAGTTTGTACTCTCAAATGTGTCTGCGACTATTTGGCAATACGAATATAAATTATGAATAAGTTATAGTAGGAAGTGGAATATTAACTCATTTGCCTACACTTATTCTGAATTCTACAATTAGATTTCAAGTCTAATTTAATTATTCTCAAATTAAGAATACTCTTTAAAACGATGAATTCGGACATTATTTCACCTGTCTTTCACAATTTTGGAAAGATGAATGAATATTGAATACTGCGACTCAAACATAAGACTCGCAAATGAAATTGATCCAATTCTGAAGCACAATACAAAATCAAATGAATATTTAATTTTCATCATTCACGATACTAACTCATAATATGTCACCAATTTCTATTAATTTTTCAGAACCATGTATATCTTCAAAAGAACTTTGGAAGACAGGTACAACAATAAGGAAACTTCACCTTAATTTTGAATTATTCACTTAAATTTTCATACATTTGCAAATAATTTGGAAGGAGTTTACGAATACGGTCACATGAAAAATGAAAATGACTGAAACAATGGAACTAAAAATGCAATTGCTGTTATTATCAAGATATACAATTCATTCACAAGTTAAGCAACGATTCAACACCGATTTGGGAAGCATTGATGATTTAGTTTTCATTCAGTCACCTCAATTCAAATATTTGATCTGTCGATGTTCCAAAATTATTGTAAAGTTTTCTTGGTACTATAGTATTATTTGTTCAATTCAAACTTATCTGTCAATGACCAGTTTATTTGTCGGAAGTGCGAAATCGATTTTTTTGCAAGAAATTAGTGAAATTGAACAATGTATCGGGTGTTTTTCTTATATCAAGATAATGAATCTTTTTCAAAAAAGGAACTAAGAATAATGTGATTTTATTTATTGACAAAAATGAAGTCGGCAATATAAAATGTACAAATTCTAATGATTTGGGAAAAGATTAATATTTTGGTAATAATGACTTCAATTGCAACCCAGACATAGGATAATAATTTCAAGGCTACATTGAATACAGAACTGTTCGAGTGGATTGCAATCGAAGACATCCCTGAAAATTTTGATCTGATAGACCAAATTTGTGAAACACAAGGCAGAACATAGAGATGTATTTATGTGGAACTAACTGAATATGCTACTTTTGAATTTTGTGAGAAAAATTAAGAAGAAATCAACAAATCAAAATGATTCTTTTGTTGCATATGACTAAAATAGACAGATCTTATAAAACTAACATCACACACAATAAATTTTGAGGATAATTGAAGAAATGTAAACATAAATACAGTGTTCCATTTGATTTGAAAACAAATATATTACCTCAATACAGGAGCTGACAAAGGGGTAATCCTTTTCAATCTATGGAGTTTACCACATAACTGGTTAGATAATCCTATTCATGCCAAAGTCGCATCATATAAAAGATACTGTATTTCGTGTATGTCAGGTACATATTATTAACCGCGACATTTATTTAAATATTGTGTTGGAGCATATCTTATTTATAGAAATATGGAATGTATCGTTGGAAAAGATGTTACATAATTCATAGGTTAACCTGATTGCTAAGCTTGAGATTGAAATATAAACAAAATTTCATTTCGGGTATCATTATTTTTTCATTATAAGCATTTCCCTCAATTAATGTAATATTATAGAAATTGGGAGTTTATCGTTGGAAAAGATGTTACAAAATTTATGGGTTAGCTTGCTTGCAAAGGTTGAAATTGAAATATAGACAAAGTTTCATTTCGGGTGTCATAATTTCTTTCTTATGAGCTTTTCCCTCAATTAATGTAACGTAATAGAAAGTTGGAGTTTATCGTTGGAATAAATATTGCAAAATTCATAGGTTAACCTGATTGCAAAGCTTGAGATTGAAATATAAACAAAATTTTGTTTCTGTTTCGGTTGTCATTATTTTTTCAGTATAAGCATTTCTCCAATTAATGTAATGTTATAGAAATTTGCAGTTTATCGTTGGAATAGATGTTACAAAATTCATGAGTTAACTTGCTTGCAAAGCTTGAAATTGAAATATAAACAAAGTTTTATTCCGGGTGTCATAATTTTCCTATTATGAGCTTTTCCCTCAATTAATGTAGCGTTATAGAAAGTTGGAGTTTATTGTTGGAAAAGATGTTGCAAAATCTATAGGTTGACTTGCTTGCAAAGCTTTAGATTGAAATATAAACAAAGTTTTATTCCGGGTGTCATTATTTTTTCATTATAAGCATTTCCCTGAATTAATGTAATGTTATAGAAATTTGGAGTTTATCGTTGGAAAAGATGTTACACAATTTATGGGTTAACTTGCTTGCAAAGCTTGAGATTGAGATATATACAAAATTTTATTTCGGATGTCACTATTTTTTCATTATAAGCTTTCCCTCGATTAATGCAGTGTTATAGCAATTTGGAGCTTATCGTTGAGGAAGATGTTGCAAAACTTGTAGATTAACCTGATAGCAAAGCTTGAGATTGAAAAATAAATAAAATTTCATTTCTGGTCTCATTATTTTTTCATTATAAGCATTCCCTCAATTATTGTAATGTTATAGAAATTCGATATCTATTGTTGGAAAAGATGTTGCAAAAATTATAGGCTAGCCTGATTGCAAAGATTGAGATTGAAATATAAACAAAATTTAATTTCTGGTATCTTTATTTTTTTATTATAAGCATTTTCCTCAATTATTGTAATGTTATAGAAACGCGAGATTTATTGTTAGAAAAGATCTTGCAAAAGTATAGGTTAACCTGATTGCAAAGCTTCAGATTGAAATATAAACCAAATTTAATTTCAGGTGTCATTATTATTTCATTATACGCATTTCCCTCAATCAATGTAATGGATCTCAGGATATTCACGAGGGAGTTGATTTTCGGAATGAACGAAAAGTTGAGAGCATTTCCAAATTGCCTCCGAAAATTGCATGACCAACTTTCAAAGGTGCTCTTAGTCATGCGACATTGATAATTTGTCATTTATGGATTAATACATATGGAAAATACACAACCACATTGAGGATGAAGGTGTTGCTCATTTGTTTTTTGTGCTTTTCAGTAAATTATTGTGAAAATTGTTTCCAAAGTAGCTCTAGATTGTATATAACAGTAATATGATACAAAATTATGGTCAAGATACTGCGTATTATTTATTTGAAACTATCAATTTGAAAAGAATTTTACTTTTGTCTTCTTATCCTCATGTTCGAAATACTCCAAAAATATATAATAATTATCTTGAGATTTTTCCGTCTAGCATATAACGAATCAAGTAGCCAAACTTGACGCCAAATACCCAAGTTTTTGTAGTCGAAATCAACGTTTAAGATATAAAATTTTTATACTAAACGTAAATTTTGAAGTCACGCGGTACTATGTCGTGTAGTCGAAGGTTACGTTATATGTCGCGCAAGTTTGGCTACGTAGCCAAATGGTTCAAGAATATCAATAAAAGAAAATATATATATATATATATATATATATATATATATATATATATATATATATATATATATATATATATATATATATATATATATATATATATATATATATATATATATATATATATATGTTTCTTCTTAGGTTCTCGCGGACGTAATGTGTAGAACTGGATTCTCGGGTATTGATCCGCGTTGTGTGGTTTCGGTCCTCAAAAGAACTCTCCTAGATTTTCCAGACTCTACGGTCGAATCACCTGAAGATGGCAAATGCGACTTTTCCGAAACGTCGTGAAATTGGTCCTTTTGAGGACCGAAACCACACAACGCGGATCAATACCCGAGAATCCAGTTCTACATATATATATATATATATATATATATATATATATATATATATATATATATATATATATATATATATATATATTATATATATAAACAAGTTTAAAGTTTCTTTGCCTAATTGGCCACTATCGTGTATGTAACTTAAGAGTTAAATTATCTAAGTTATCTTCATAATTCAGAAAATTTAATTCTATATCTCTTAAGTTATATATATATATATGTATATATATATTTGTATGTTTTCTTGGTATATTGGTTCGTATATATACTGATAATGAAATAAAAATTCTGTTTGACGTTTCGACAATGTTTATTGCCTTTATCAAAATTGTTAATTGAATTAGTGTTTCCATGTAATTTAGAAAAGAATAGATGATTTCGATTAATGAAATGCGTCTGCAGCCGACTTGTGTTTTAAGATCCAATTAAAACTGCAGAAAACATTGGATCGGTTGTGTGTGAAAGAGTAATGTATGGCTAACTACAATTTAAAATAGATTGAATTTGATTAAATACAAGACATTCCAAGATTGTACAATTATAAATATCTATGAATTATTGTATTAATTAGTTATTCTATGGAATTTAACCTCAAAATTGTTACTCTATAGTGTCATAGTTAAATAATACTTCATCTTTTTTAGGTTGAATTTTAAATAGAAAGTGGCACTTCAAATTAATAAAATTTTGTTAAGTTTGAATTAGATTATTGTACAGTTTCGAAAGATTGGAATCTATTTTGTCATTTACACAATTGTTCTTTTTAATTTGAATAGATTCTAATATCAAACGTTTGTTGTCGTTTGTTTCAATATTTAAAATTATTGTATTGTTGTAGTCGAAAGTATGGTAAACCTTTGGACTTTCGAACTATTTCACGCTTGGTTGATTTCTACGTGTTTGGCTCCGAGTGACACGTTTGGATGACGTCATTGCGACGCTGGAATCAGCCGAAGCCAAACACGTAGAAATCAACCAAGCGTGAAATAGTTCGAAAGTACAAAAGTCAAGCATAACGGGGAATATAAATACCTGTCCCTTAAAGTAAGCGTCAGTTCGCCTAGATTTTCCAGAATCTACGGTCGAACCACCTGAAGATGGCAAATGCGACTTTGCCGAAACGTCGTGGAATTAGTCCTTTTGAGGACCGAAACCACACAACGCGGATCAATACCAGAGAATCCAGTTCTACACATTACGTCCGCGAGAACCTAAGAAGAAACATATATATATATATATATATATATATATATATATATATATATATATATATATATATATATATATATATATATATATATATATATATATATACATATATATATATATATATATATATATATATATATATATATATATATATATATATATATATATATATATATGAATTTTCTGAATTATGAAGATAACTTAGATAATTTAACATAGGATTATAAAGATGAATCCCGCCTATGGTTCAATCTTTTACGTTTATTCATCTTTATAATCCTATGTTAAATTATCTAAGTTATCTTCATAATTCAGAAAATTTAATTCTATATCTCTTAAGTTACATACACGATAGTGGCCATTTAGGCAAAGAAACTTTAAACTTATATATATATACTTTTTTTTTTCAACTATTCTCTCTTTATGAGGAAAAATCACATTTAAAAGTAAATATCGTATGACTGAGGTATATAACGGTACACTATGTTACTAAAAGTGAAGATCTTCATAAATTTCCAACCATGTGACCAAATTTTCCGAGTAATGGCTTCATTTTCAATTATAATGTACGACATATCATTTCCTTGGTTTTTTGGGTCACTTATAACGAATTTTGACTTAGTTTTGTTCTGAAAAGTCATGGAAGACGTAAATTCTCCAAATTATGAAAACTCTTTTTTTTTCAATTATCATGTATGACATATCATTTCTTATGTTTTTTGAGTCAGTTTTAACGAATTTTCACTTGGCTTTGTTCTGATAAGACATAGAAATCGTTTATTCTGGAAATTTAGGTAACAGAAGAGGAACAAGAATAATTTATAAATTTGATTATATTAGATTTTTGTTCATGAAAAAAAGTTTATTCGAAATAAGAAATTCATCATTTGATAATCATGATCTCCGTGAACATCTGAGCACTTTGATTGGTGACGGACCGCTTTCTTCAATGATCGCTTCCTCTTTGGAAGAACTATCATCCTCTGCGATATTGATATCGTTCTCGCTCTCACTTCTGGCATACTCGCTACCAGAGCTAATATTCAAATCTTCTTCTATCTCTGCAATTTCTCTTGGATAATCATCATCTTCATCCGCCTCTCCATGCACTTCAATATTTGTACAGTCTATTCCACAGCAAACTGTACAAAAACTAGAACATTTCATCCCCTGTTTCCTGCAGCCAAATCCGTTGCCACACAAAGTCATATTTTACATCAGGAAATATCTATGACTTCCCAGAACAAAACTAGGTAAAAATTCGTTATAACTGACCGAAAAAACATAACAAATGATATGTCATACATGATAATTGGAAATAAAAAAAGAATTTCCATAATTTGGAAGTTGGATACTCATGGTAAATTTAATGCCGAACAAATTTTGACTGAAACTTTTTCCCCTTAAATTAACGGTTTTAAAGCTTTTCACGTTTTTTGGGCGAAAGACCATCGACGAGTACATATGGACTGCGCGTGCCAATGATGAGCGCAGCTAGTGCAGGCGAGAGACAGGGAAAACGAAAAGGCCGGCTCGGGGCGTAAACATACTAGCTACAGTACGCAGCGGGCAATAGAAACGCGATAGAGCCGGTCTCTTCGTTTTCCCTCTCTCTCGCCTGAACTAGCCGCGCTTATAATTGCCACGCGCAGTCCATATGTATATGTAGATGCGAAAAACGGATAATTGTATATATATAGAAATAGCGACATTCTCCTACATTGGAAGTTTTCTCTCACAATTTCTTCCGTAATCTACGCAAAATTTCCTAACTTTTTGTTTTCTCAAACAAAAATTTGGAAAAAAGTACCAAAACCCACAAAATCCGTTAAAATGACTACTACTGTAGTATAATAAAAACCAATAATGAATAAATACCATATATTATTGGTCTTCCGATGAAATTGAGTGATAGATTGAACCTCATGATCGAAATATATACCTACCATAGGAGTTTATCAAGCCAAGAACAATTTTATGAAATTGAAAAACAGCATAACTAACGAAAACCATTCTGTGTAAGTGTGAGTGTTGTAAGTGATATAGAATTGAATACACTGAATGGATGACTTCCAATCAAATTCAAATTCGAACCTAAATTCGTATAATGGAAATTGCAATCCATGTTCTTTTAGTTCTATCGTTTATAAGTCTTAATGCCTGGGAACATCTTAATCTCAGGTAAGTAGGTATGTCCTGAGATTTGTGTTAGGATCTGTTAAACCCGGCATGAATTTCTCATATATCTCTTTTGTCTTGTAGTCTCCACTCAGTGACAATATAGCCCATCCCGTCAACTCCTAGACAAGTCAAATTTATTGCGCATCCGTGCGTTTTGTTGAAATATCACCGGTAATTTTCTGGTTCATTGCGAAACAATGATATATATTAGAAGCGCGTGACGGCCGACAAGATCTGATACAGCTTTTCCTTGTTCATATAGATATCCCAAACTTTCTGTCGGCTTTATCTTACCGTATTTCTCCTTGGATATCAGTACTACTTGATGATGGTAGGAAATTGAAATAAATACTGAAGGTGTTTACCTATAGACAGTTCATTTAGATGCTTTGTAGGATAATATAGGAATATCATGTTCATAATACTAACTCTCTTGTAATTTGAAAAAAATCGTACTATTCTATATCTACATGACAAAATTTTATGGAAAGCAAAGTCTGTATCTAGTTAGTTGGGTGATATCTAAAACTAAACGAGGTATGAAACTATGAGCTTCTACATTATTACATTTTCATCACATTCAATGAACAATGCCTCAAAAAAGCGAGACATCTCAATAACTCTGGGTTTGAGGAAGCATAATTCCATAATAATCCAATCTTACAGACTTGAAAACAATATAAATAGAGATAAAATTAAAGCCAGTTGTTTTCGGTATAGGAATGTTTCAATGATTCAAAATTGAAATTCAGTGCAATCAATTCGTTTTTACAAATATATGCTTAACGGATGGAATGGTAAAAACAAACTAGAAATGTGTTTCCGCTCAGAGAATAGATAAATAGTGTGCGTGGTAAAGCTATTCTTCAGAAATCATTTGAGCCTGTTACTGATTTTCGAGTGGTTGTTTCACATTTTATAAGCTACTCTTCTCAAAAAAGGATGTTGTATTACACGATTCTCCTGAAAAACTTCAACGTTCGTCACCGAACAGCAAACGATATTTTGTCAGAATTTGAATATGATATAGCCTTTGGTTTCTCCGTTATCGTATAGACAAATTTCGTGACATCCTGACATATAAACTGACGATTTTTTTGAATTACTTGAAAAATACTACGGTGAAAGAAATTTTGTTCTAGGAATTTTTTAACGATTTTTGACTTGAGTAAATGCAGTATACTCTTCTGAGTTCGAGGCGAAGAATAATATAATATTATATAAGGACAACATAATCACATTCTCTCCTCAGCTTATTTTTCAGTATGAAATGCTAATGCCATCTGTTCAAGTATCATCCATTTTTTCTTCAATCATAATTTGAATTATGTTATAATCTGAAAGCTCAGCAGCGGCTATGCTTGTCAAGCAAAAAAGAGGCTTCGGATATTTCATAAATAACAGGATTAATTACGACGTGACTCCAAGATAGTACACAATCTAATATTTGTAAGTCAGTGGGATAAAAGTTATCCCAAAGGATCATCGCATGTTGTTAATATACATTGATTGATGATAAGAACAAAGAGAACATAATTATATAGTCCATAAGCTCAGCTATGTAAGCATCCATGAATCCTTCGCTTCTAAAAGTAGGTTCATGCATGCATGACAGTGTTTTAGTATTTTCGTATTTGATTCCTATATATAGGCCAGTCAATAGAGAGTAAAAATTTGAGGAAAATAGTTTTTTTGAGGCTAACGCGATTTTATGTCGATTGTTATGCAAGAAATGGCACTAAAAACGATGATGAAGTTAGAAATTGTCTAAAAGCTGTGCTGTCGTTTTATTATCCAGAAATGCATATAAAACAAAAACTATTTGATACAATCGTATCAAATTTTGCAAGAGGTAGATATTAGGGAAATACGTCGACTCATTCGCCCCTCTGAATAAATTGTTGTTAACAATTTCCTGGTGTTTATAAACAATTTTTCTCTAGGAATGTGTTCGCTCCATCGTTTCGTAAAACACGTCACATACAACATCTTGGCCATAAATTAAGCTATATTCTTTAGCGACACAATTGCTTATATTCAAGTGGATGAACGAATCAGGTCAATTTTTTATTAGCATATTGGGACTTCCGATTCCAATAAAACTGATCTAATTGAGGTCACAATATTGATATTGAGTTCAACTATCGTAGCTGTATAGTGTAGATACACTCTCTTCTTTTGTTTACATCCTATAACAATTTATCTGAGAGTCCTCACTAAAAAAATTAATATTTCGGCCTGTCAAATATCGTATCGAATCGGGCTTTGATGTGAAAAGTGAGTCAGTACTAGCTTGTGATAAACCATGTTACTAGATTCTTAATTATGTTGATGAATATTGACTATTTAAGAAACGTAAAAAACGATGGGATGTACGAGAAGCTCGTCAAGGGCGAGTATGAGGATATGGGGTTTTCGTTTAGTTTCAGGTAGAGAACACACACACACACACACACACACACACACACACACACACACACACACACACACACACACACACACACACACACACACACACACACACACACACACACACACACACACACACACACACACACACACACACACACACACACACACACACACACACACACACACACACACACACACACACACACACACACACACACACACACACACACACACACACACACACACACACACACACACACACACACACACACACACACACACACACACACACACACACACACACACACACACACACACACACACACACACACACACACACACACACACACACACACACACACACACACACACACACACACACACACACACACACACACACACACACACACACACACACACACACACACACACACACACACACACACACGCACACGCACACGCACACGCACACGCACACGCACACGCACACGCACACGCACACGCACACGCACACGCACACGCACACGCACACGCACACGCACACGCACACGCACACGCACACGCACACGCACACGCACACGCACACGCACACGCACACGCACACGCACACGCACACGCACACGCACACGCACACGCACACGCACACGCACACGCACACGCACACGCACACGCACACGCACACGCACACGCACACGCACACGCACACGCACACGCACACGCACACGCACACGCACACGCACACGCACACGCACACGCACACGCACACGCACACGCACACGCACACGCACACGCACACGCACACGCACACGCACACGCACACGCACACGCACACGCACACGCACACGCACACGCACACGCACACGCACACGCACACGCACACGCACACGCACACGCACACGCACACGCACACGCACACGCACACGCACACGCACACGCACACGCACACGCACACGCACACGCACACGCACACGCACACGCACACGCACACGCACACGCACACGCACACGCACACGCACACGCACACGCACAAGCACACGCACACGCACACGCACACGCACACGCACACGCACACGCACACGCACACGCACACGCACACGCACACGCACACGCACACGCACACGCACACGCACACGCACACAAACACGCACACAAACACGCACACGCAATCGCACACGCACACGCACACGCACTCGCACTCGCACTCGCACTCGCACACGCACACGCACACGCACAAAGACACAACAGACACAACAGACATTACGTCAAATCTGTAGAACAAATTTAGGCTGATTACAATACTACCAGTACGTATAGGGAAGCAAGTAACAATTTAAATGCTTTGACCTCGTTAACAATTCTTAAACTGTAATCCGTTCTTGGAAGTATTTGACATACGTTATAAAGTCGCCCGAATTTCATTCACAGTCATTGGAGAACGTCGGCAGAATGTAGAAAAAGAATATTTCGTAAAAAGTACAAAACGGTGACACTTATTCCTCTCTACGGCTCTATTGGAAGGGCAACATAAAAATGAAATATTACATGTGGTACGTGCTCCATATGATTTGGTTAGTTAATCAAATTTTGTGACACTGGTATTATGGGGTAGATTGAAGTTAAATAAAGAAAGAAACTATCTTGTAGAGAATCGTCTCAATTCCGCATACAATACTTGCACATGGATCTGGCAACTTTTTGAGTTCTTATTTATTAACGAAAATAAGAGAGCATATTCCATGTTTCAATGTCGATGATAGTACCTTGAGAAGTCCAAATCACATTAGCTGAATCATCGTGGAACAATCAAGTCAAATTGACCTCCTGATGGGAAATGAGTTATTTTACCAATTATTATATCACGATCAAATTAAATAAGGACCTCGCAAACCTATTCTGCAGGGAACAGTTAGCTGGGTAGTTTCAGATGTTAATAAAATCAAAACTACAATAAAATAAATCGTTACTCTAGAAAGACTGTTCCTGAGCTCAAAGAGGAATTTAATTTCAAGAGGCTTTTGAGAAGTTGAATACGAATTTTCAAGTGGAAGAAGAATATGGTCAATTCAAGAAAATGAATGACATGAACTTCCAAAATACTTCCATAAGCTCGATTCATCATATCGATAACTTTAAAAATCTTTAAAAGGCTAGGGTAAACCAAAACATGAAACTTTACCCCGAGTGTTGTCATTAGAACGAAAATTTCAATCAAATTCAGAATTCAACAAAAGATATTTCGAGTTCTCAAATGTATATAAATATTTGGGCCACATGACTGAACTATTAGATGAAGATGTGAGTGAACATGCTGATTACATGCCACATCATGATGTCATGGAGGAATTGTCTAGTGTGAATGAATTAACTTAAAATACAAAGATACTTGACTTGTGTAAACTCTGTTAAATAAGAAATAATTGGTTTCTCAGACGCCAGCGACAACGCTTACATATTTGCGTTAAATAGATAATCAAGGACTTATCACAGTACGGTTATTATGTGCTAAGAGTGAGGGTTAGTCTTCTAAGCCCTCTGACAATACCAGTTTGGAAAGTTTGTGGATTATTGGTATTGTCTCGTTAGGCTGACAAAGTTTTTTAGAACCCTAAGCTTACAAATATCGAGATGCGTTGTCTTGGACAGACTCTACCATTGTGATAGGATGGTTAAAAACACCTAAAAATATGCTCGAAACTTTAAATAGGAAAATTTTCCCGAACTGTGGCAAAACAAATGTCGTCTCAACTAGTTTTAGTTCGTATCTTTTGAATATAAATTTCTAGGAAATAGGTCACACTAACACATATGCTCATTATTTCTAGTCTTCATGAACGCGTCGGTCTCAAGACCGTCATCAGAAGACGCATCACGGCTTAAATCGGTATTTCCTAAAACTAATTGTTTCAAGCACTAAGTGTTCTTATCCCATTACTGCATAGCAATCTACTTCTGAAAATCGAAGTCATATCATGCAATGTTTGAATAAGACTGTAACCAAACTATAATACGCTCAAGTATCCATTTTCGAACCAGTTGTTAAAGATTTATGAGGTAATAGGGAAAGGCTGTCAGACCTAACCAGAAATATTGTTATTCCAGCATTCAACGTAAAATATACTTTTAACATTGCAAAGACGCATGTAGAAATTTGCAAGGGTTTCAATTAATCAAATTACTATAAATAAGATTTAATGATTGAACCTGTTCTATGATTCACGGACTTAGAGTCACGTTTTATATGAATCATCTCCAAGATGTATCTTTCATAATAATTGGTTTATTTAGTTGAAATATTAACATTTTTGTAATCGAATAGTTGTTTATAATCAAAACAATGTTTAGTAGGGGCGGTGGAATTTTCTAAGTTTTTGTTTCTAGTGCTATACTAATGAGTGATGATCATGCATTCTTTTTCGTAAATATTTTGCGGAGATTCCTGTGAAGTCCCATTGCAATCTGAACAATTCGGATTTGTTTATTTTAGGTATCAGGTGTTGGGTTTGAAAAATATTCACCGAAACAGTTAGTAGGTTTACGCGCAATATTTTTTAAGCATTCCTTTATTTTCTCCGAGGTCTCGGGATTGTACGTTAATGTGATAAATTTATCTTTATTACCGTTTATATTATTTATATATGACGTACCATTAAAGATTATGTTTATTCAATCTTCAATGATGAGTAGCCTTTTATTTTCAGAGTGTTACGAACAATTTTCAAATTCTCGAGATGGACAATTCAACAGCGCAATCTCTGAGGTTGCTTATAACACATTCTTTCATAACATGTGGGTGCAATTGAATTAAAGTGGATATCGTTGAGACCAAACTTCTTTAGTAAACCACGATGTTTTTATTTTTCCATCCAAATCATGCCTAATGTTCATATCCAGGAAAAGTACATTCTTGTTCACTTCTATTTCTCGAGTGAATTGAAGTTTAGAGTGGAAATTGTTGAATTTGATAATGACGTACATAATTTTATCATTGGATACACACATTAGCCAATCATCTACATACCATTTGGAGGAAACGGATTGTAAATCTTATCAATTTATCACATATTTCTCTAGACATTCCATAACCAGATAAGTAATAGTAGCAAAAATAGGAGATCTCATTGGTGTGCTTAATATTTGTTCAAAATATTGCTCACCGTATCGAAAATAAGTACATTGTGAACAAAACTTTACTGCATTCATGAATTCAGATTGATCTAGAGGTATGGAGTTTTTAACCTCTGCTTAACGTTTTCTGTTACTAATCAATGCCAAATTGACTGATGAATTTGTACATGAAGGAACAAAGTACAAGGGAATTAATTAAAGATCTATGAGTACGGATTGATTTTTTATGAACCCATTAAAATGCAATGAGTCCTCATAAAATTCATTTTTTCCTATTATATTGTTGATAGATCTTGATGAATTATGGGTAGGCGCTCCAATATTACTCCCAATGTGTTTTAAAGGTATATCAGTTCTATGCAGTTTCGGAAGTCATAGATAGAAACTGCTCTTTCCCATTATGACAAATTAATTTATTGCTCAAGTAAATAGGAATTATCCCATTTTTATTTCATTCATTTGTTAATTTATTCATGTCATTTTGTACCTATAATGTAGGCCAGATTATAATTTTTATAGTTGTTTCATCATTTGAAAGATTTCTTTTTTCATTTTCGTAGTCATATTCATGCATTATGACATTTACATTTATTCGCATTCAAAACTATAAGACTATAATAGTTACAACGATTGTTTGCTATGTCTATTCCTGTTTTTTGTTCAATCTTTCCATTTGTCAAGATGTTGATAATTTTACATCTACTGAATTTTTTTTCTCAGCTCTTATTCCGCATTCTAAAGTGGCATTTATATTGTCGGTAGGCTATTCATTATTATTGAGCAATGCAAAATTCGGACCTAAGCTTAGCGTATGCTGCACCTCATCCGGAATTTTCGTGTTTGTTACGTTTTCAACCATTACACATTTTCGATTTTTCTAATAAGTTACGTACTTTATCTTTTTTGATTGAATGGCTTTGATTCTGTTGACATTTTCTTCGAAAGTGCGCTGCTGATATTGGGATTGGTGACAAAGTTGATATCAAAATTCAGATAACTGGATTGCTTAACGAGCTCTGCTACATTCATGCAAGGTTCTTTAGTGCACAAATTTAAACAATTTCTACGATGACAATCTAATAATTTATATATATATATAACTTATAATGTAATTCATACCTGGGTCAAGAATCATTATTTGAAACAATTTCAGAAAATTTTTGAGTTTCAATAAATTAACAAGGGCTATTACTTAGATGTTGCGGTTTTTGAAAAATTCCCGACTTCAAAAATTAAAGGTAGGGAAGATTACCTGAAAGAGTGGATTTCTAATTGAGAGCTTGACTTGTCAATAAGAGTTTTAGTTAGGATGTTTCAAAGAATATGCTTTCTCTATGAAATGAATATTTGTGCTAAGAAAACACTAAAATCTTAAGTTCTGATAGTAAATTGTTATATTCACATGCGCTTCTCGGAAAACAGGGTAGTTCTTCTTAGCATCGTAAGGCTAGGGTAATTTGCAAATACAAATTCAAACGCATGATGCACACTGAGCCACAATTATTGCCAGCTTCTATTTGAGTGAATATTGGCCGATACCTGCACGACATTAGGTAAGATCGACAGTCAGTATTTTTTCTTAGACGCTGCCGATATAAGCCTCAGAATATTCAGCAGATCATGGGTGACCTTTCCCAGAGTCGGTTGACTCCTGGTAATATTATTGATATCGTAGATTTCGATTATTTAGGTCCTCTAAGATTGAAGGATACAAGAAGTCGAGGCGCAAGGTTCGTGTTATGTAAGTATTTTTGTCTTGTATCCATGCCGTTACGATCTTCAGCAGCGAGTTAAATGGAGACAGACATACAGTGGGACATTCAAACTGGAACACAACGGTTCCACCCTCGAAATGATGCCTGGGAAGAATTATGCAATTACATCTAGATAGAAATAAAGTGAATCGTGTTGCTGATATCAGAATTGCTAGTGGAACCATCGAACGTACAATCTCAAAGATTTGCCCACTCCCATTCGATCGATCATCTTAGATTGTTTTTAACGCAAGATGCAGTGATTCAAGGCAAGCGACATGTTCGTGCAGCATCCACTATTTTTTTTCATCATAATTTGAATCCATTCTGTGAATGCAGTAGTGGAGCAAAAGGGAGGACTTGGTGATGTCAGAGGTAGATAATTGATTTCAACGCGACACCAAGGAAGTATAGAAATTAATGTTTGTAACTCAGTAAAATAAATGTTATTTCGAATAATCGTTGTATGTTGGTAATGTACATCAATGATGAGGACAAAAGGAAACGTGAGTATATAGTCCATAAGCTGATCTATCTAAGCTTCTACAACTTTATCTACACTGTTCGATTCCTCTGAATGTTCAGTTTCTGAAATGAATGAGTATTTGAAAAATCTTGTCTTCCGGATGGATTCCGCGTCACAATAGCTCGACTTGATGCCTCATCATCATCAAGCATCAAGTCGAGCTATTGTGACGCGGAATTCATCCGGAAGACAAGATTTTTCAAGATTAGCTCTCCGCGGAAGTCTACTATCCAAGGAATGAGTATTTGTACCAAATTGTGAGAAAATTTTGATGAAAAATGTAATTATTAGATAGTACCAGCTACCAAATAGCAATATTCTCCCGAAAGAAATGATTACCCTCAATATGTAGCTATGATTCAGGCATAAGTCGCTTTCCGTGGGTCAGCCTGTAGAAGTACTAATAAGTTTTATTGATTCGGACATTTTAGTTAATAACAAATAGATAACAAAACGATCATGATTAGTTTAAAAAATATATTTAAACATATCGATTTGTAACTGCAATGATCCGCTCTGTGGCAGAGTGAATTGAACAAGAGTGGAACGTTGGCTGACAGCTTATCTGTTGTAAGATGGATGATGCTGTCCTTTGGTCGACGCTTCCTATGATAAGTGATAACACAGCGACTATCTGTTCTCAATCGTCCTCCTGTCAATGAAATTCCCAAATACGAATGATGTTACATCAGAAGATCATCTTACTCTGTTATCGCAAAATATATCAATGGTTAGTTACAACTCTAGTCCTGAAACATTCAAAATAATAAATCTTCATACATTCGGCATTCGTTCGATATAATTTTGATATAAATTGACGCAGAAATTGAAATTTCGCTTATCATGTCATAATTTGACATACGTTTAGTTTGCTCCTGATGATGCCGCTGTAGATATTGTAAAATAATACTCAGATAAGAATTAAGCTTATTCGGGTTTCACATCTCTTCAATCGGATACAAATAATAAATTTCATGCCTCTGACATATTTTCTTGCGTTCGTACATACTTAATCCTGAACTTAAATAAATTAACTCCCAAGAGTTTGGTTTTCACTAATTTCATAAATAAATATAACTAGTTTCGCTAATACCGTAGCTTCTTGGAACATGTATTAAAGAGTACTAACTTAGCATAATAGAGCTGATCCGATGTAATATAACATTTACTATAATCTTAAAATTGATGGTTAGTGGAATTTTGCCAAATTTAACGATGAAGAATTTTTAAATATTTGCTGATCGTTCAACAGTTCATCGGACATCTCATACTCATTAACTTCATAGGATTACAAAAAAATTTAATGTATCACTTTCATTCTGAATGGATAAAATCTTATAATTATCATTAAAGTTATGGTTTTTTATAATTGAATTTTCGTCAAAGGTTGAATCAGATTTATCATTTTAAAAACTACCCATAAGTTGTTCGATTCGTTTTTTGAAGGCTCATCCTGTCTGACATTGGTCAGATTGGGAGGAAGTTCAAGAAGTTCATATGATTTCATGTGTGTTAGTTTCTTTTATTCCTTCTAGGAATGACATACCATCAGAGAAGGAAAATATAGATGGATTTTTCCTCTCGAACAGTAGATACAAAGAATAAAACTATTATCCCTAACTAGCAACAATATTGAAAATAGTAGGTGAATCACACGACTCAGAGAATTATCTTATTTCTTGCAACCTGACTAAGTTATAAGTTATAAAGTTAGGTAATTTCGTAATAGTTATTTCCGGTGAATAAAGTACACTAAAAATTATGAATTACAGTGAAACAAAAATCAACTTTAATATATCTAGACATTATTATCACGTGTAGATCCCAATATAACAAATCGATTGCCTGATATCTTCCTAACAAACCATGAAATCAGAAAACACCACTCAATAACTTGGGAGTGATAGGGATTCAGTAATCGAACTAGTTCACCTTTTAACCAAGTGACTTACAACGACTAACTTGTTTGATTCTTAGATTCGTACTCTGGTCCTCCTCGCTACATACAAATAGAATAACAAAAGTTACGGAACCAGAATTGCTGACTTTACGAGAATAACACAATAGAACGTTTCTCTGCTCAGCATAAATCCCTTATAAATATATGTTGCTTTTATATATTATCAAATTATCATCATACCCTATTATAATACAGTCCCTCTGCCCAAATATGATCTTTTTCAGAAACTGTTTTCTCTGGACTGCTAACCTAATTGGCGCAATCGGTACCAAATCTCGACATTGTGCGATACGGGCATTTCACATTTTGATGTTTTATCGAGAAAATAGAAATTTGTTCGGCTCGTAATTGCCTTGGTGACTCAAAGCAAGGAAAGCCCGAAACGGTACAATATAAGGAGATAACGAGCATTGTCGAACCTTGGACCAGGGGGAAGACGAGATTCGCGAAATTCAGCTAGTAAGTACGGATCTGATGGAGGGAAACATCGCCGAAACCAGTTAGCAAGTAAGGAACCTGGTGGAAGGACAAAAATCGTCCGAAGCCATATTTAGCAGCATAAGAAACAGAAGGAGGAATTTCCATCATCCTTTTGATGTGAGTGTTCATTTCCTTCATTTTCCATTCTCCTGTCCATACACATGTTGTATTTCTTTTTATATTTAAAATAATTATTTTAAAACGAATATTTGAAACGAAGTTTCTAATGGAATGAGTTAATTCATTCTATGTCTAACTCTGATATGGATCATTTGTCAGAACTATTCAACAGTAGTATTAGTTTTCAAATAGATAATATCATTAAAGTAAACTCGAATAACATATCTACAGGTACTGATAATGATAACCCTACACCCGTCCATAACCAACTGTTGAGATTGTATTCAGATTCAATCAAAGAGTTATATATATATATAGAATAGACAATAAGAGTGTTAAGCATAGGAAAGCGCTCGTAAGTTGATGAACATTCTGTTCTTCTTGCACATGTAGTGCTCTCTCACTCGCACGGTCTCCCCTTCTACTAACTTCTCTCATCGAATTGAATACCACTCATCGTAGTAACATCAGTGAGTAACATGAGAGCGCAGTACATGTGGTAGAAGGACAGAATGTCCATCAAATCACCAGTGAAAGGCTTAGTAGTCTTCTCTATATATAGAACTCTTTGGATTCAACTCCACATTGTATCTACCACGTGAGGTATCTTCTTAGATGATTGAGAGAATTTGATTGAATCATTAGCTGATCATGAAATATTTTTTTATTGTGAGCAATTTTAGGACAGCTACTACTAGTACTACTGGTTCAATAAGATCCCGTCCTGAATTGAGAATATGGAAAGCAATTGAAGATGCATTAAATCTCAGTTTTGGTGAACAACGAAATGTTGACTGTTTAATTCAAGACTGAATAGCACTTCGTTCAGCAGAAAGTAGAACACCCTATATAACTTTGGAATGCATTGTCAAGATGCATGAAGTTTAGTTATTTCAAAATTAAATACTCTAGACATTACAAACAACGAAAAAATTATTCATCTCTCAAATTATAATAATTTAGATCTCAAAACATTCACACAAGTTCAACTGAAGAAATTCGTACAAAATTTATGACTAAGAAATCCCGATACTCTTGAAAAGTAATGAGTCTTCCTATGGAAGAAGGAAATTTTCTTTATTCCACGCAACGATTCAATTCGCTTAACTAACAAGTTTCATTTCAGCCAACCCAACGAGTAACACCAGTCAGACCCAACAACATACAAAATCCAATAAGATTATTCCAACCAAATACATTTCCAAACTTTAATCGACCATTTCAATCATCTAACAATTTTCAGCAACAACGGGTATTCTCAAACCCTTTCCCACAGAGACCCATTCTTAACGATCTCACTGATCAGCCCAATTTTCAACTTAAACTAATAATAGTTATTCTGCCCAACGTAATTCTAATACCTTCCAATATTCAAATAAGTTTATGCAACATACCGGCAATCAGAATTTGCCGCAAAGTAATCGACCTACACCAAATGTTGAACATGAACCAATGACAATGTCTTCAGGCAAAACACAATTCAAACCTGGAGCTAATTTCACTTCAACAGGCTACATACACACTTACCCTGACTTGATTTGATTGTTATTTGTCGAATCAAATTTACCACACATTTATATTTCTGAACTTGGCGCTAATTTTTTAATAGATACTGATAGTACTAGAAGTCTCATCAATTTAAAAATCGATCAGAGTACATTTACAAAGGAAAATTCAGTATTCAAACTGCACATTGCATCAGTTATCATAATGAAGTTATGAAAATATAAATATTTAAAATATTCAATGTTAATGAATCCCATAAATTTCATCTTTTCGATTTTAGTCAGAAATATAATGAACTAAGGCGTAGACTCACATGAGCAATTAAATAGAAATGTAATAATGACAGAATCATTAATTTACTCTAACTCAACTTAGTCGATAAAATGGAAACCGACAAAATTTCGAACGTGAAATAAGTAAAATTATTAATTCAAAATTTTAATAATCTCAGAATAGATCATTGTAATAAAGAAGAGGAAGTTGCTACCAGAACACTTTCTTATTAATTAAATAGAAATGTAATAATGACAGAACCATTAATTTACTCTAACTCAACTTTGTCGATAAAATGGAAACCGACAAAATTTCGAACGTGAAATAAGTAAAATTATTAATTCAAAATTTTAATAATCTCAGAATAGATCATTGTAATAAAGAAGAGGAAGTTGCTACCAGAACACTTTCTTCAGAATATCGAGATGTATATGCTACTAAGAAAACATACCTTTTAGCTGAACTAACGACCTCAATCCGAAAATGAAATTGAAAGACGAAACTCCTGTATATACCAAATCTTACCTCTATCCTGAAATTCATTGAAACGAAGTAAGATCACAAGTAACGAAAACGCTAGATCAAGAAACCATGCAGCACAGTGTTCCATTATGGTCTTATCGGATATGAATTGTGCTCAAGAAATTGGACGTATCGGGTCGCAAAAAATTAATAGTAGTTGTAGATTAGAGATATCCTAATAATCGACCAGTAGATGATAAGTATCGACTTCCCAACATAACAGATAATCTCGACAAGTTAGGTGAAGCAAACTATTTTAGTACCATAGATTTATTAAGTGGATTACATCAAATAGATGTAGGCAGTCATGATAGACAAAACAATGAATTTCTAACTGAAAGAGGTTACCACGAATTCATGCGTATGCCATTCTGGCTGAAAAATGTATCCGCAACATTTCATGGCATCATGGATTTAGAGGCATTCAACATGAAATTTGTCTTGTTCATCTAAACGATATAATCATTTTCAGAACATCTCTACAAGAACACATTGAAGGACTCAACATTAATATTTAGTAGACTCATTGATTTCGCGAAAATCACCAAATCATTGACAAAATGTCTGAAAGGAGAGGTAAAATTTATACATGATAATGACTTTATGAATTGTTTCAGAACATGCAAAGGTCTATTATTTAATATCCCGATCTCACAAAACCTTTTATTCTAACGATAGACGCAAGTAATTTTGCTACTGAGAAATGACAAACCAATAGCATACGCATCAAGAACACTAAACAAGAAAGAGACTCGATACAGTACTATCGAAAAATAGCATTTAGCCATAGTATGGGCATGTAAACATTTCCTACCATAACTATACGGACGAAAGGTTATGATTTATACTGACCATTGCCCATTTGAAAGAACCCAATTCAAAATTAATCAGATTAAACTGGCAGAGTATAACTATAAAATTGTGTATGAAAAAGGCAAAAACAAAACTAATGCCGATTTCGTCTCACGAATTTAAATCAATACATTCGAGAACGAATCAGTAGCAACAATCCTGGCTAGATAAATTGAGACATTGTCGAATAATTCATGTAATATTTGCCAAAGTTCAAAACATGGTAAAAATAAACCTTATACACCTGGTGAAGTCAAGATACCCATTAAATTTTGGTGTGTTTTAGTTCCTTCAGTAGATGTCACTATTAGTATCAAAATGAATAAATTCAAGCGCTCGTGGTAACCGGCAGTTTGGAAAGAATCAGTTCACAACCACGTCGAGATTCAATATGTTTTTAATACTGCTATAACGTATCATAGAATAATCATCACTACTGGGAATATAATTTTTGTTTTACAAATTGATTAATATAAAGCTATACTTTGTGTACATCAATAATATTCGACAATAATCGGAGTAATAGCTTGTACCGTGTCTTGATGATTTAAAAATTCTTCAACTTACATTCTTTCATTCCTAATTGTTTAGAAGCTGAAACTTGGGATTGAACAAATCGACATCTTTCACACAGGACATGAATGGTGGGTTATTGTCTTCAAGAGTAATTTATAATAATTCATTGTTCTCTAGTTATTGTCCAGTCGCATTTAAAATAACTTTTCCCCCTATAAAAGTGTATGTCCGCTAGCTACTTATGAATGTGCAATCATGTGGTCCTTTCGAGCCGGATTTGTCAGCAATTGTTACTTAAAAACAAGTATGGTGATAATCTTTTGGAATGTTAATTATTCAAAATTACGTTATCTCTTAAAATCTTAGATATTGTTGTACATGAGCTTACGCGAGTTCAATCAACTCAATAAAATATGTATAGTTCTACGAAGAAGAGAGATAGCAATACTTTCTCCTAGTGATATTTCAATCATTGTATGAGACAAGCAGTTACTACTCTTGTTCTGTTTTATATTCATTTGCTAATAATGACAATGATGGTTGATTTTCTGAAATTAAAATCATTTATAGTTTAATGTGCAAAGGTGGTCAACATGGGTCACATAAGAGTACAAAATTATTTAAATTGTCGCCGTCAGGTAGATTGAAGTGTGTTACTGGGAAGGTTCTGTATATAAACTGTCTTAGTTCGAAACGTGATGTCAAAGCTTATCCATCATAATGTTCATCAAAATGGTAATAATCAACACCATTCTGTGTTACATATCAGCAGTTCAAAACAGGCTCTCTATCTCAACTACAAAGTGGCAAAGCAACAATACATTGGGACAGGACCACCTTCCATTAAGTCTTTGTCCAACATCCAAGGAGGAAACTTCGGATGTAGTCCATACTATATTTCTTGAGCTTGAGCTATGGTTCAAGTTATCTCTAGTATTGGTGAAAAATATAAATTGAGATTCTTAATAAATTCAGCTAGTCAATGTTATTCCATCAAACAAAAATGTTGTCAACAATTGAGTTTACCCATAAATAAAGTTACACATCCGTTTCAGGTATCGGAGCTTCTTGCAAGCAAGTACGTGATCAAACTCATGTCACATTCATATCTTAATTTAATCCTGATATCAAATATGAAATGCAAGCCTTGGTAATTGATCGAATAACTGACGATTTACCCCATTGTATGGTCGACTCAACGATATGCAAACGATTAGGCTGATGAAACGTTTCATTCTCTTGGAGAAATTCATGGTATGATTGGGGCGGAATTAGTACCTCATATACTAGATTCTATGAAGTTCACCGGACCAGATCTACCAGTCGCCGTGAATTCTACTCTGGGCTCCATCATTATGAGGAAGCTGAAGCAAGAGCCATCACTAATAACATGCAGCCTTATTGCAGTGTAGATCCTTCACCTTCGATGAAAAATTTATTGGGAAGAACTAGAGTGTGGAAATTTATTTACATCAACTGTCAAACGGGAAGAAGATGACCGATATTTGGTGTACTTACCTCTCAAGAAATACCCGAAAAATTAGGCAATTCATATGCGTAACAGACCCTAATATTTCTCTAATTTATATGATTTATACGGAAGCAAAATTATATGCTGATGTATTTACTATGCTCGAATATTCAAATTTGAGATGACATTTGATGTTCGACAAATGTACAGGCAGGTCAAGTTGTGTAGTGAGCATCAGCTATATCAACAATTATTGTGGAGATTCCCGGAAGAAGATGCAGTACAAACTGATGAGCCAACTATATTAGCACTTGGTGTAACATCGTCACCTCATCTTTCATTACGCACGTTACATCAATTAGGCTATAATGAATTCGAAAATTTTTCCTCGCTTCTGAAGTTATTTTACGCAACACACACATGGATGATGTAGTTTGTAGCATAGATAATCTTGAGTTACCTAAGTCACTTCATCATGAATTAGTAGACTTCTTCACAGCCAAGGGTTTTCAGCTGACAAAATGGGCTACTGATTCTAAAGACTTGTCAGAAGAAATTCTAACGAGCACAGGAGTGACTCAGGTGGCACAATTCAATCCCGATTTTCTTAAGAAATTGATGTTACAGTGGAAACCAACCACAGATAATCTATAATTTGCCGTCAAATCAAATAGATCTAACCCGCTCCCACGCTCGTGATGTCAAGGTCCCCCGCCGGATAGCTTATACTATTTAGTTTATATTAGCATGAGGTAACCATAATAAGAATGATGAAAATATTGCATGTGTATCACTTATGCCTTTACGAACATATGGATTACATGTATTTAATAATAGAAATGAGGTTGTATTCGCTAATTGAGGAATTTTAGGTAATCTTGTATAGGGATGTAAGATTCCTATACTACAAGGATTATACTTCGATGAACTATGCAATTATTGCTTACAGCTCAATACACATTTACACTATCTTCACACATTCAGAACTTACCTTCAGGTACAAATCCACCTAAGATACTGATGGAATATTTACTTCAACTTTTATTCACAATATGCTCGAAATAATAGAGAATAATTACAACATGTTTAATAGAGAAAAATTGCAGCTATATACGGATAAAATAGTTTCCAAAGTTAATAAATATGGTGAGTTAGTAAATAATTGCACGTTGGACAAGCAGTGTTCAAACAAAATCCTATGTGTAGGAACAAGAAAGATAATAAATTCATAGCTGAAATGCTGGATAGAAACCGAGTAGAAATTATCAACCGAAATAAAAATAATGAAGAAATAATTCACATGAAAATGTAGTTTTTACAGATACGTCCTTCGACTCAACACCGCAGAAATGGAATGCAATATTTCATAATCTTAACAACAGCTCAGGACTTCTGTCATTGAAAGTTGGTGATGCACAAAATGAAGTAAATTTCTGGTCTTCTATACACGTATACGACTTCACCGGTATCCCCACAATTCCCAACCCCCAACGATCATATTCACAGATAAGAAAAGCATTGAATGATACCATGTATTATGAACAAGAGTATTATAATTCATATCATATCGCGACTATCCTGGAAGGTTGCCGACTATTATACTTGAATATAGTCAAATGAATCATCTGATTCCATTGACAACTGAAAGATTTGGAAGAGGCCTCATTACGGGATTGATTCTATAGTACAACCCATCATTGAAAATCTTGATCTGGCAGATGTCCATTGACATATCAAACAATAATCAGAAGAAGATGAAAACTTTAGTAAGAGCAGATCACATTACTTGAGAAATCAGTATAGAAATTTGAAAATAGCACTGGAGCTCTTGCACACAATCAGGTGGCATTGACATCGAATTGAGGAGTCAGGAGAAATCACCAAAACTATATAATTAAAAATGGAGTCCTATTTTACAGCACATTTCAGATAATCACCGATATCTTAGGAAGAATCGAGGTAGATATTACCTTCTCAAAGTTACTTCATAATTCAATAGTAGAACCCAAAGATTTAATTTTAAATATTATTCCTATTTCTAAACAGTTAAGTAAATATATAAATTCCTTTTGTAACGATCTCAAGAAGTATTTTGACGTATGAAAATATTATAGAAATTAAGAGCTACTCCAAAGAAGGACAAATTAGATTGATTATAGAAATACCTATTATGGAGAATTACAACGATTCATACAACTGATTCATTCGAAGCAATAATACCTCAATCAAAGTATATTCTTTTGAATGAGCAAAGCTACGTGTTCTCCGACAGAAAATGTCAAAAGATAACACGGGATGAATCCTCATGTACAGATCTCCAAACAAAGAAATTTAAGAGAAGTGCACCTTGCGAAGTTCGATTATTAAAATATTCAACGAACATTCCGAATTATCAATAAATACTAATAAATATAGCTGATGTCAAAATTAAGAAGCTGGAGAAGAATAAATGGATTGTAATCACTCCAGGTGGTGTTGTCATCAAACAAATATGAGAAGAAAATGAGGGTTTTTCTCTGAATATTTCTTATTCAATCGAACTCAATAATCAATGTGAAGTGCATATTAGAGACAGTGTGATAACGACATTTCAAAAGTCAATATTTTCCTTCATGCATATTGAATTACAACCCAAATTTGATAAAAACTACAACGTAAATAATAATACTCTCAAGGCTTTAGAACTAGAAACTGTTTTTTAGATGTTCAAGTTTTATATAAAATATTCAATGATCAACATCAAAAACTGGACAATGTCATTGACGACCTTCCAGTTCCCATACTTTCACAGTATCCGTGGCTGTACAGTATTTCTATATATTTAAGTTGCTTTAATCCTTGTTTTCGCGTTATATTATTATTATTTCAGAAACAAAGTCATTTCTTCATCTATACAACCTAATCTAAACCTAGAAGCAACACAGTTAATCGCCTATATTATCTATCTCTGAACTATGTAGTGAACCCCATAGTTCTCAAGTAAGGCCGGAGGAGACAGCAAAATTACATTTTAAATATAAGTTGCTCAAGCTTTGCCTTTTTTGAAAACCGTTTTCTCTAAACAACTAATGTAATTCACACTCTAAAAACCAAATCTATGGAAGCAATAATACGTTCAACCTAATTCAACATAGCAGATAGGAAGAGATGTAACATAATCAAGAATACACGTGACGATATTCAATAATTCGTTGACGCAACATCTATGAATAAGATCGTCTTGAGTAATTCGGTATACGGATCGTTCAAAACTAACACATGTCGCTAAAAAGAGATCTTTGAGTGATTTCCCACCTCTCAAAAAACAAAATACTCCTAAATTTGTCTTCTTTCCTCAATGGGTTCATAGGATGGTTTCAAATGCTTCAGGTGCCTATTTGATTTTTCATTTTTTCTTTGAGTTATGAACAGAAGAGAAAAATTTTTCCTAACCTTATTCGGTCTCTTGATTGGCCGTTACTCTTAATAATATAATCCTATGTTGAATTATAGGAGTTATCTCCATTCCTAAAGGAATTTAATTCTATAACTTTCAATGTATTTATACGAGATTGTGGCCAATTAGGCGAAGAAACCTTAAACTCACCCACTCACACTCACCCAAAACATTTCTCAGTCAGTTCTATTGAAATATATAAGAGCTGGGATGTGGTCACTGAATGAGTACTGTCGAGAATAATTCTCAATCATAGTAATACGCTGACTTACACTTCTCACTTCAAAACGATTGAACTTAAGGTTAAGTCTCTAGATATAGAATTATACTTTCTAAATTATGAAGATAACTTGGATAATTCGAAATAGGATTATGAAGATGAATAAGCGTAAAGCATTGTACCATATGCGGGATTCGAACTCACATTACTGGATTAGTCCAGGGCGTTTAACCAATTACACCACTTTGGTCTCGTCAGATTTTCATATTTTTGTGAATATAAATCTCTGAAAGGATAGTAGATCATCGATGAACACAATGCAATTTGATGCTCTACCATAGATCAACTATTCACGCATATTCATCTGAAGTCCAGTCTTCATGAAGTAAGGATTGTAGGTTAGTGTATTATTATGGTTGGCAATTACTCGGAAATATTTATTCAATGACAGCATCCCGGTTACTATATATTTCAATTGAACTGACTGAGAATTGTTCTGGTTAAGTATAAACAAGTTTAAAGTTTCTTTGCCTAATTGGCCTCAATTTCGTGCAGGTACATCAAGAGATATAGAATCAAATTTTCTGAATTATGAAGATAACTAAGATAATTCGACATAAGATTATAAAGATGAATAAACGTAAAAGATTAAACCATAGACGGAATTCGAACCCACATTACTAGATTCCTAGTCCAGGGTGTTTATCAATTACACCACTTTGGTCCCGCTAGCTTTTTATATTTTTGTAAATATAAACCTCCGAAACGATAGAAGATCATTGATAAACACAATGCGATTCGATACCCTACCATATATCAACTATTCATGCACATTTATCTAAAGTTAAGTCGTTTTGAAGTAAGGATTGTGGGTTAAAATATTGCTATGGTTGGCAATTACTTGTCAGTTCTTATTCAATGACAGCATCCTTGTTCATCATATTTCAAAAGAACTGACTGAAAATTGTTCTGGTTAAGTATAAACAAGTTTGAAGTTTATTTGCCTAATTGGCCACAATTTCGTGCAGGTGCATTGAGAGATATAGAATGGAATTTACTGAATTATCGAGAGAATTCAGATAATTTAACATAGGATTATAAAGATGAATAAATTTAAAAGATTGAACCATAGGCGGGATTCGAACCCACATCAAATTATCTTCATAACTCAGAAAACTCAATTCTATATCTCCTGATGTACCTAGACGGAATGCGTCATATTTCTGAATAGACGAATCACAAAATCTAAGTATGTGTAATCTTACAGAATTTTTTAGTAAGACGTGTCCAGGGATCTTCAAGGCTTCAGTAAAACCTCCCCAACCTAATCTGCTAGCCACAATTGTGGAAGAAGAATTTTTGCCTGAACGATTGAAGGACCAACGAGGCCTAGAGGGGGTCAAAGATTTGGGAAATTGCTGAGAGAATGGTTCTTTTAGTGACAGGATTTGGAGTTTTAATGGAAATTCGTGAGTTATAAATTGAATGATCGGAGGTGGAGTCCCGAAAAATGCCCAGAGTCAATTTGAGATTCATTTAATATTTAATATGATTCATTCAATAGATGTTCAATGATATTATGTTTATTACCGTCAAGATCAACCAAGACAATGGGTTCGTTGGAACTGAATTTTCGCAAACTGGAAACCTGCCTTTCTCAATGAATTGACTAAGTTCTTCCTTATTGAAATTAATTCATCTGTGGACTCTGCGCCTGTGATTACATCATGTGCATATGAATCATTGAAGATAATATAAGATTCAACAGGAAATGTGTAGTGATTTTCTAGGGCGATTTCTCTGAGACAACGGGTGAAAAGGAAACTTGCTGAAGCAGTTCAATGTGTTAGTGTGTTTAGCTCAAAATGAGATAGCTCCTGAATGAGATCGACTCGCCATACATTGCGTTGAAGACTACGCTGGATAGTCTGAACGTTAACCTGGCGGTACATCATAGTAATATCACCAGTAAAGACGACGTTATGTTGTTGAAAACTTTGTTTTGAGTGGTCGGTCCAAGAGGCCGACCGACAGAGAGACCTGAAGTGGTCTTGGAAGAGCCATCAGAGACTACTCGCAGTTTGGTCGTCGTACTGTCATGTTTTCATACGGAATGATGTGATGAATAATAAATAGGTTGCTTTGAAGATCATAGTAGATTGAGTCCGCTACTTCTCCACCAGGAAGTGAGTCATCGACCGGATGTTGCGCGCGCAGCTTCGGATGTGACGTTACCAACCCGCGAAATTCAAACGTGACCATAGAGTTTACGATGATTACAGAACGTCCGATCATAGAGCTCTGGGTCATAGAATGGGTTAGTTGTATGTGACGTCATCGACCCGCGAAATTCAAAACGTAACCGTAGAGCTTACGATGATCACAGAAATTGAGTTCGTAGATGTCTGGGTCATAGAATGTGAGGTTGGTTGGATGTGATGTCACCAACCCGGGAAATTCAAACGTAACCTACGATGATCACAGAACTCTAGATCAAGGTTATAGAATGTGGGGCTAGTAAATATATGGTGTGTGTACGTCACATATCATGGCGACTGTCATGGCGCCAACACATAAATTCTGAACTATCATGGCGGGAGTTCTCATGGCTGACGTTGGATGTGTCATGACAGGTGTATGAACTGCCATGTTCAACGTTGAAACCGAATGTCAATGTCAGAAGAGTTGACGTCAAAGGACGACATCTATGAGGCTACAGTTCAAAATATGACTGATGTTGTAGCTACATCGCCGCCATATTTTTATGAACCGATGAACTATAACACTTAAATTTCAATATCAGAACAGTTAACTTCAAATGACTACATCTATGAATGAACCGATCAACCGTCATGAATACCTGTCAACGTCAAAGGACGACATCTATGAGGTGTTTTGGTAATGTTTGCGTGGGAAATGTATGAACCTATGGCCAATCATAGCTGGATGTCAATGTCAGAACAGTTGACGTCGAAGAACGACATCTATCAGACTCTTATTCAGAATATTACTGATGTTATAGCTATATCGTCATCTATTAATAAACCGATAAACTATCACAGCTGAATGTCAATGTCAGAATAGTTAACGTCAAAGGACGACATCTATGAGGTTTATGGATGATGTTTTTGCGCTCGAAGTTCCATCTCAGATCAAAATATGATCTATTAATGAACCGATGAACTATCATAGCTTGATGTCCATTTTAGAACTGTTAACGTCGAAGAACGACATCTATGAGACCCCAATTCATAATATTACCGATTCTATAGCTATATCGCCATCTGTTGATAAATCGATGAACTATCATAGCTGAATGTCAATGTCGGAACAGTTAAGGCCATCTGTGAGGTGTTTTGCTGAAATTGGCGTGAGGAATTTCAGAAATTTGACTTATGTGGTAGCTATATGTCTATTATTGAACCACACCCTAATTTCAAAATATTGAACTTTCAAAATAACCTACAAATATCCTTAACGTTGAATGACTACTTACGTTTATGAAGTTATACACCAGAAACCGTATCAAGTATATGAGAACACGTGGAAGCAATTCATTGTGTACAAATATCCTTAACGTTGAATGACTACTTACGTTTATGAAGTTATTACACCAGAAACCGTATCAAGTATATGAGAACACGTGGAAGCAATTCATGCATTCACCTGCGTCATCACATTTAGTTTATACTGATTATGAGAACAACAGCACGTGTGAGTGAATACAATGAGAGTCATTCATTAGGTGAACAAATAACAATGAGTGATATACAAGTCTAGACTTGCTAGTAAGCGAATTTAATTATCGTTTCATTGGTCATCCGTGAAGCTCAAACAAAGCTACAGCTTCAGATTACCACTTAATTATATTCACAGTCAGAATACGATAATAATGAATGAAATCAGTCTACGAATGCGATTACTTAAGTAAGCAACTGTGAGTGGAATTAGTCCTCTGGGAATGCGATTACATGGTCTCAGTCATCAAACATTCGATCCTTGAACAATCAACTCGTGTCTTGTGTAGTGCTAATATCTGAAAGGTGAGTCTATATTATTATTTGACTGGGGAAACTATCATTTCAAATTGAAACAATTCAAATCAACTACATATCAATAAGTTGTTTTTCACTTCAAATTCACATGTCGAATTCGTCTTTGTTGTTGTATGTTATTAAGGACTTTAATTTTTGTTTTTAGAGAAATGGATTTTCCGAAAATAAAATCAAGAGATTGAAACCAACCCAAACGAAATTTGGTGCAGCTGTTCTGGTGGAGCTTCCAGAGTTTTCAGTGGTTCCTACCAAAACATATGAATGATCAAATTTCTCCAATAATAAAAGAAATCAACCAAAAATCGAATATAGCCCAAATTTTCCGAGGAGAAGAAAAATTAAGTACCAGCAAGTATTGTGCCAAAATAGAGTTTATTGATATAGGAGCAGAGAGAAAGTAGCAGCATCAGCAGCAACGTTAACGTTAAAATTGTTTCATTTATTATAAGGTGAGGTGTTTATCCTATTTTTATTATTATGGAGTCGTCCATCGCGAAACTTAGTTCAGAAATTGTTGGAATTATCGGTGAAGCTCATAAGAACCTCGTTAAATCAAAATTCTCTCCTCAAGAGACACAAAAGTGGATAGATTTTTGTACTAAATATATACGAACTGTTAATAGACATTTAACTGAAGATTCAATCAATTTAGGGGAGAAAAATCAAATTCAAGCTAATGTGGGACCTATAAAAAGATTCAAAATTTTATTACAAATTCGAAATAAACTCGCTCCCTCAAATGAAAATCGAAGCGATCGTATTCGTAAGTCTGGATTCGTACTGGGGTTGATAATAAACATTGCACATTTGGACCCATTGAATTTTTTGTATGATGCTTTTAAACTCTTTAGTTCTAGAGTTATCAAAATTTTACATACACACAATTTTAATAAAGTCACCAAAACATTTTGTTGTGAATATGTCAAACCCAATATCAATGAAGAGCTTATTCAGGTAGAATTCAAATATTTTCATACAAAATCCGCTCCAATAGATACTTTGACAAATTTATTGGAGTGGTTTAAGGAGTTTGTCATTTGTAAACTCCAAGTTAAACTTGATAAATTCGCTGAAAGAGATACTGGATGGAGCCTCAGAAATGTGATAAGTCTGGAAATCGATATTAATAAACATGAAACTATCAATTCAGGATCTTCATATATTGTTTCGCCTAAAGAAATCCAACTCAAGCATGCAGTTATTAACATTGAAAATCATGACGGAAACTGTTCTGCTTTGGCAGTAACAGCTGGATTGCATCCTGCTACTTACCCACATTCAGATCGGGTATCTTCATATCCGCATTTTAGTACAATTTTGAATTTACAAAATCTAACATTTTCCCTACCCATTTCACAAACTCCTATATTTGAGAAAAATAATAATATTTCTATTCATGTGTTAGTTCTACAATTATGTAGTAGCAGTAAAAATGAGAATGGGGAGAAATTAAAGGTTCTCCCTGCATACCTGACCAAAAATAAACTCGGAAAACACTTCAATTTATAATTGATTCAAGACAAGTATTATCGCGAAGAAGAATCATCCTCCTCCTCCTCCTCCATTCAAGTAGATCCAATAGGGAAATTTCATCACTGTTTAATTGAAAATTTATCAAGACTAGTAAATTCTCAAATCAACACGAAACATGAAACTTACTTATGTGAGAAATGTTTGAATAATTTCTGGAATGAGATTAAGTATAATAATCATATCGAGGATTGTGGTAAGATGAATACTTGTAAAATAACATTCCCCGAAGAGGATAATTTGAAATTCAAAAATTATCCAAACAAACTGCCTGAACCTTTTATTGTCTACTTTGATTCTGAAGCTCCATTATTACCCATCCAAAACTGCTCTCAGTCTAGTGCAAATTCATATACAAACAGAACGCAGCTACATGAAGCTTACAGTGTAGGCTTCTACCTGAAATGCCATTTCAACGATTCCCTATCACGTTACAATCGTTATAGAAGACCTAATCCGGCTAAATGGTTGACCGAACAATAAGATAAAATTGGAGGATTTATCGATCTAAAACAAAAATGTAATATTCCCATTGATTTTGGTGGAATCAGTATAGTCAGTATTATGTATGAAACCAAATGTCACATTTGTGGTTTGTTGTTCAAAGAGGATGACATTCGTGTTGGAGGTCTATGCCATTTCAAAGGAAAATATCGAGGATTAGCCCACCAAGATTGCGATTTGAATTATAAATATAAATTTGTGGTACCGGTCGTAGCTCACTATTTGAGTGGATGCGATATGTTTCTATTAATTAGAGATTTGGCTGGATCATCCAAACAAAATATTCAGGTGCTCTTCTTGAATAAATAGAAATACATGAGTTTTACCAGAAGCTCCACAAATTCTATTGTTAAATTTAAATTCCAGGCTCGTGTAGATTTTTGGATGCAAGTTTAGATAAATCAGTCTCTTATTTAAATGAGGATGACTTGACTATTTTGAAACGCGAATTTTCCCACTTATCCCAAGAAAACTTCAAACTATTGACACGAAAAGGACTTTTCCCATACGAACACATGGATGAGTGGGGGAAATTGAACGATGAAAATCTTCCCCCCATCGAGAAATTCTTCAATAAACTTCGAGATGAATCGATAAGTGAGAAAGATTATCAACATGCTTAATCAGTTTGGGATCGATTCGAGTGTAAAAATTTAAGTGATTATTCAGAGTTGTATTTGAAAACAGACGATTTATTGCTGGCCGATGTATTCGAGAATTTTCGAAACAAATGCGTTAGCCTGTTTGATTCAGACCCCGCACATCATTCACATGGGATTGTACGCTGGAATATACAAACGTATCGCTACAATATTTGAGAGATATCAATATGATATCATTTTTGGAACGGGGGATTAGAGGGGGTGGGAGTCAATGCAGTAATCGATTTGCAAAGTCAACAATAAATATATGCATAATCACAATCCACAAGGAGAAAATAGTTATTTAATGTATTTCGATGTGTGCAATATATATGGGTGGGCTATGATTCAATATTTACCTTACGATGGGTTTAAGTGGGTTGAAAATGTTGATGATATCGACATACGAAACGTTTCCGATGAAATCCATATCGTCTACATTCTGGAGGTTGATTTGGAGTATCCTACAACGTTGCATGACCTTCATAAAGATCTTCCTCTTTGTCCAACTCATACAGCTCCACCAAGTAGTAAATTACCAAGATTATCAACAACTTTTCATAAAAAAACAGGATGTATCATTCATTATAGGAACTCAAAACAATGTTTTACTTTAGGAATGGTATTAACTAAAGTTCATAGAGTTTTTGAATTTAAGCAAGAGTCGTGGTTGAAAGTCTATGTTGATTTGAATACTAGATTGAGAGCGACTTCTAACGCCTTTGAGAAAGCACTATTCAAGTTGCTCATCAATGCTATTTTCGGAAAATCGATGGAGAACTTGCGGAAGCATAGAGCGGTCAAATGAGGTAACAAACGGTATGGACCTTATGGAGCTCGTTATTATATTGCAAAACCCAATTTCAATAGTAGTACAATATTTGGAGAGAATCTAGTGGCCATTGAACAAAATAAACTAGAAGTGTTATTCAATAAACCAATTTATGTGGCTATGACGATTTTTGACGTTTCTAAAGTATGTGTGTACGATTTTCAATACAACTTCATGCTTACACTTTACAAAGATCCTGAAAAGATGAGATTATGTTATACTGACACAGATAGTTAGATCTATCATATAATTTCTGATGATGATATTTATCAGAGCATCATCAATAAATATATTCATAAATTCGATACTAGCGATCATGCGCTAAACAACAAATTTGAGATTCCACTTGTGAATAAAAAAGTGGTAGGCTTGATGGAGGATGAAAATGAGGTGATGATTATGTATAATTTTGTAGGGTTAAGATTCAAGATGTATGGTTATACAGTTCAGGATCGTAACTCAACAGAAAGGGGGTGCGGGATTAGGTGTTGCGGAACACAATCACATTCGAAGATCATGTTACATGTTTGGAAGGAGGGATTGAGATGTATCGCATACAAAGATCTATCCGCTCATCCGATTTTAAATTGTATACAATCGAACAAAATAAAATTGCCCTCAGCCCTTTCGACAGCGAAAGACACATAATTGGTAATAAGATAAACATTTTACCTTATGATCATTATTCTTTATCACCATAATTGTATAAGTTCAGATATCCATCATATTATTATTATTGTTCATACTCCATACCTATGTTTATTATTATTGTTTTATGAAAATGAATAAAATATTTCTATGATGATGATGATTTGTTTCATTTTTCTCTCTCCCTTTACAGCAAACTGAAGGACTATTTTTAATGAAAATCATTCATTGTTCTAAATCATACATAACCTTATTTTTAAATGAAAATAACATTCCTTCAAGTGTATTAGTCAATAAACAAAATTTTGTTGATGATATATCGATGAAACAATACAGTAGTTCTAATCCACTAGCATGATTAGTGATTCCACGTACATCTTGCTCACTCAAGCTCAGAATCATTCATAATTTTATTCTTATGCGAAAACATAAACTCTCTAAGAATATTAGCTAATAAGCTTTCTGGTGCAACATCCATAGAACAATACAAAAGTTCCATATAACTAGCAAGACCCCTCATTGATTCAATTATTGCAATGACCTTATAATAATATGAACAAAATTCAAGTTGTTGAAGGAACGACCCTCGATGAGATAACACTTCATCGTTAATCCTGATGATTTCACGTACATCTTGCTCACTCAAATAGAAATCAGTATTGTGCTTGGTAACTTGAAGTACTTTGATACTATTCACATAAACGCACTGTTATATTTGATAATGATATCCACATGCTATAGGTCTAGAATGGAAATGTGCATGTTGACTCTCAAATAATTCCCCAGTCTTCATCCGCACTAGATTGATGAGGTTGTTCCATTCGAATCTTCCAAAGACGAGTTTTCCATATTGATTTCTTTTATGCAATGAGATAGTTGGAGTGAATTTCCTCGCAGGGCTTAGTCCACATCTAACCTCCAAATTTTCCCTCAGTGGGTAAACAGTATTCAATGATAGAAATTGTTCATCTTTTGAGGCTATTTCAATTTTCTCTAAAATTCTATCCAACTCTTTATCACCACTAATACTACTACTATTCGCATTGGAAAACCGACTGTCTTGCGAAGACATTTCGTAACAACTGACTGTTCTAACTTCTCTACCACCAACACATATCAAATATTCATTTGAACATGCGCAGATCATACTATA
The DNA here is from genome assembly GCA_958510875.1 of Endomychus coccineus. Lineage (NCBI taxonomy): Eukaryota > Metazoa > Arthropoda > Insecta > Coleoptera > Endomychidae > Endomychus > Endomychus coccineus. The sequence continues at coordinate 184,326,277 of OY294067.1, read as the reverse complement.
TCAGTATTCTGTATCCAACTCTTATCCTCCATACCATACCATTTAACTAGCATCATATTATCTTTTTTTCGAAGTACTTTCTCAATTAAATATACTTCGGGTTGCTTCGTTCTTTATAATCCCTCTTCGTTAAAGCATCCGGTGATTGGGAAATCTTCCATGTCTTCGAGTAGATATGTAACAGGGTTCGTAATTTTAACTTTTATTATTTTAAATAATTCCGCCGAACAATTGGGCGTATACGATTTTTCGAAAATATATTTTGCCTTACTGATACGCACCACATCTCCAACATTGTATTTGTGTGGTAGAGCCAGCTTGATGTGTGACTAGCATCGCTTCAATATCTCTTTTTCGTTATGTTTTGTCACTTAACACGGAGCCAGATTGATCGTTTTATGCTTAAGCTTATTATATTTTTCAGTGATCTCTTCGAGTATATCAAACCATTTGTATCTCCCACTCAAACTGAAACGTTTATAGAGCGCTTCTTCCAACGTTTGAATAACGCGTTCTGCAATGACTGCTTTTTTTACAGTATAAGTATATCATTGATTGATTTTATGTTTCTTCAACAACTCTTTGAAGTGCTTATTGAAGAACTCCTTTCCTTGATCGCTTTGTTAATGTATGGGTATAGGCCCGTTAGATTTCAAAAAAATAGAGTCAACAGCCTTTCGAACCTCTTCAGCTGATTTCGTTTTCAACGGACGAGTCCATAGATATTTTGAGAAGCAATCAATCATCACTTAAATGAATTTAAATCCTCGATTTTCACGCGCGTAACTGCCCATTTCAGCCAGATCCATCTGCCGCAGATCATCTGAACCTTTTTGATTGTCCGGCGGCGTTTGAAATTTTTTCTTGGTTTATGAAGCTCATATACAACTTGTTCTTTACCTTGTTGCAACATGCTCAATAATCGCATTAGGATTGACTCTATCAGAATTTCCTTCCAACACAACCAATTTACTATCAATATTCTTCAGACTAGTGATGAATACATTCTGTTGAATAGTTATATTATGAATGTCATTAGCTAGTTTCGCAATATCATCCTCAGTCTGTTTTTCATATACGTCTATCACTTTCTGCACATCGGTTTGAAGATTCTCCAAAGCTTTATTCATAAGAATATCAGCCTTTGCATATTTGTCAAGAAGTTCCTTCACCCTTTTTTCCACTTCAATTAACGCGCTATCGACGTACTTTTCATTCGCAGCATCGTTATTTGAAGTAGGTGTTTTCACCTCCTCCGCTCCTTGATCTCATACCAAACTTGTCGAGACTCATCATATATCTGTTTCAAACGTTATTGTATATCATCCAATTATTGATATCTGCCTCTCGAAGTTCATTTATAATTGCAACAATCTCATTATCGTGCGACGTATTCCCAGCTTGTTGAGAAGCAATCAATAGTTTGAGGCGCTCCACAAGTTCGTTTGGATCGTCCCAGTACAAGTGCTTCATTGGTTCGTTGTTATATGTAAATTGCATACCGCTATCGAGAGCGTCCTCATGAATTGGAGATCGAATTATTTTAATGTACTTGTATTTTCGAGTACCTATCAAGTTTCCAGCACTATTTCTATGGGGATTTGTCAAGTTCAGAATCATTCTGTAATTCATCTTATCTTCCTTGGAGAAATTTCTAAGTTTGTCATAGAATATAAGTTCACACAGACCGACGGTGCTTTTGAATTTTCTTCCTTGTGTCACGATAGTATCTCTATTTTTGAAATCGATCAATTTACCTCCTGGTAACCATGACAACGAACTAGCATCGTAAACTGGGCCATAAACCCTATCGATGTTTCTACTACCTGACCAATAACCACCGATATATTTTTGGAATAACTCTGGGTAAGATCCTAATACGTCCTAGTCATCATCGTTGTCAGACTCTTCAATAGCAGTTTTCATACTTGCATCGCTCACATCCGAAACCGTTCCTCTTTCATCTTCCTCCTCCCCCTCATCCTCCTCCTCCTCTTCATCCACATCATCTTTTCCTTGCTCAATCTCACGTTTAATCAATGATGTATTATTGGATTTGATTATTTTCCGAAGTGGTTCCGATATGGGTTCAAATAATTTATTGATCGACTCGTCCTCTTCCGTTTTACCCAATTTCAATGTGAGATATTTCTTGCGTATAGATCGTGCTAATTGAGCGATTTTTCGTTTACATGCTAACCGTTCAGCGTTCATTGTGTATTTGCTGAAGATTTCACATTCACACTTCAATATATACATCGAAACCTTCGCGGTATCTTCCATGGTTCAAATCGCAATCTATAACAATTATCAATTTCCCGAATTTCTCCATCCAACGCATAGAACACATCTTTTGAATCGGTCGAATGTAACGTCTGAGGATACGTGCTCATCAAAAACGTGTTTTAGATTTATTTCATTCTGTTTAAATAACACGATCAGGTTAGAATTATCACGAATCAGTTGTTTAGGAATTTTAGAGTATGTCTGACATAGATATGATGCGTCAATGTTTCAATGTCTACACATCGAATGATATTCTCGAATTTTCTGTTGTGTCTCACAGGATATATCATCAAAAATGAAGATAGAATTATGTTTTGCATCGTTTGGACTTATAATTTCTTCATTGTCCTTATATGGGAAATAACAAACTCCTTTTACTCGTTCCAAAATCTCCTGCAACAGTATGTACTTATCTTGATATAATGACTTCGAATTTACGTGAACTTTTTCAAACTTGACACCATTTGGATTGAACAACAACGTTTGTTTTTCCGCATCTGCTCGGATCACAAATTGAAGCACGAAAAGGATTTGGTAACTGTTTACAATGTTTACCAACGCGATTAGTTCCAACTTTTAAATCTAAATTCTCGATTGGAACTGTCTGTTCTTGTTGAACGGTCTCATCGTGTGAAAAATTTCAACTTAATGATAACGTATAAAAAGAAAAATCACCAGAGCGTATGCTCATTGCACTGTTGATCCATCAAGGTGAAGGTTCATTGAATACACTCATAAACAAGCTCCCGTTTGAATTATACATTTCTTCATATCAATTCTGTGGTGCTGGAACTAGATTGGAGAAGCGTCTTGCACGTTGTGATAAAGATATCAATCCTTCAGATTCAGCTTGTCGCGAACACGATATAGCTTATTCACAAAACAAATCTCTGGAGGAACGTCATAAGGCTAATAGAATATCAGAGGACGCTGCTTGGAAACGAGTTGAATCAAGAGACGTTAGCGCAGGTGAAAGACTCTCTAGTTTATTGGTTACCGGTGGAATGAACGTTAAACGAAAACTAGGTATGTGACATAAGAAACGTGGAAAATATAGTTTCCGAAAATATGTCGTTAGACATATCGCAAAGTCTATGACTGAATCTGCACCAACTTCATCGTTGCGAAAGTCTGCAATGAATGCTTTGAAGCCGCACAGATGGCTTTTAAGCGAGCTGGAGGTGAAAAACGTATTGAAGTATCACGAATAATACCCATACCCAAATCGGGAGGATTCCTTCCACTGTTATTACCCATTTTGTGTGCCTTGAGAGCCTTAGGATCTGTGGCAGGAGGTGTGAGTACCATAGTGAATGCAGTAATGAATGCTCAAAATGCGAAAAAGAAGCTTGAAGAAGATCAACGTCACAACAAAGCTATGGAATCGTTAAGTAAAAGTTTATATTTGAGACGAAATGCTGAAGAAGGTCTGGAATTGTTTTTGAAGAAGCAACAAAAAACTTGCAATAATACTACCCTTTGAGAGACCGCTGAACGATCGGGATTTGGTGCGTTTCGCAAATAAAATGAAAATACCACATTTTCGAGGTGTCCTTATGCGAGACAATCTACCTAGAAAACCGTGGCGCCAAGAACGCATCATTCCAAATTCAGATTCAGTGAAAAACAGCGGAGCTCATTGGGTAGCATTCACGAAAAACGGCAACGATGTAGAATATTTTGATTCGTTTGGGAATTTAAAACCACCGAAGAAACATGTTCGATATCTGGGTGGGAACGTTCGGATTTCATATAACAACGATCTCTTCCAGAAATACAATCAAGTAATATGTGGACATTTGTGTTTGGAATTTCTCAGTCTTACCTGAACATTTAGCGGGTAACAACCATCATGAATTTCGCTTCGGCATTATAACAATACATATGCGGGACTGATGGAGGAAGTAGTTTGAGAACAATAATCAATTTTATTTTCTATAATTTGATCGAGGCTATCAATAAACCTACCGAGAAACTTTCACGTAAAGATTCAACGTTTCTACCGATGGAATACATCCTAAAACATTTGAATGTGGTGTTTCTCAATCAGAACTAGGTTCCGGAACATATGTTCGAATACCTTTACCGTCATATGCAGTGTAAGGAACATGTCGATGGAGATTGTGATGGTCCAGCTCCACCACGCAATCAATGTCCTCAGTATTTATCTGATCAGATTTCACATATTATGGATGACGAGGGAATAACGTATCACGAGGAGCAGGTGTTGATAGAAAAAGTTTGCAGAGAGAATACGTACTCTATGAAATCATACTTATTCAGTAGAATAATGTTAAAGTATAAATGAAGATGTCCTAATAGATTTTTATCAGTATTATATCTCATTTATTCACGTTAACAAATACCAACCACATTTTTTCATTCACTCCACAGCATTCGATTAAGTTGGAGCCTAATAAGAGCTACTACTTGGCTTTGTTGGGATTCACTCCCTACAATTTCATACCGAATATCGATAACGGAAGATTCTACTATTACGAGAACAAAACTTTGAAAGAAATCGCAATACCTGCATGTGACTATGAAATAACCGATATCGAAGAATTGATCAAGAAGAATCTGAAGCAAAAAGGAGATATATTCTCACTGAAACCCAATAACAATACCCTGAAATGTGAAATATTCAGTACACATCTCGATATATCGTTCGAAAAGGATGATAGTTTAGCCAAAATATTGGGGTTTTCACGTAAAGTATTAGGGAAAGGTGTATTGCACATTTCCGATCTACCTGTGAACATTATAAAAGTCACAAATATCGGTTTCGAATCAAAAATTACCGTGGGAGCGTTCTATCGAGACAGAAGATGAGCTGCATGAATCACCGTAATGATGGAAAAAAATATATGTGTACAATTCAACACGTGAATGATCTACAGCAATGGTTCCTGGACATTATTCTACCAAATTAAATATATCTTTATATATATTCATTAAATACATGTTATTACTATTATTCAATAACACAACTCTTTATTATTATTATCAGTATTTATTTGTATGTTTGTTAACAATTTTTATGATGATTTTGAGTATTAAAACTAATGAGGCACTAAGATTGAAACATTGCATCGCATAAATTTCGTTTACTATCTTTGTGGGTGATGGTGTGTTTGGTGGTGGTTGTTGAGAAGACATCGATGTAAGTGATGGTGTGAATGTTCGCCACTCCATAACATCCCCCTCTGTACCATCTAGATATAATTGCTTGAGCTTATAATTGAATGTGTGATTGGTGATGGTGGTGGTCCGCATCGTTTTGAGAATTATGTATTGAAAACCTCTAGCTGATTTTCGTTAATCATTTGATAATTCATTGGTTGCCATTCTGTCCGATTACATTCATTTCTCAGATCTTTCCTGTGACATATATAAATACGTTCCACTCGATTCGGAACATTTGTATACAGGATTCCATTCAAAATTGAGGTTAGGATTATAAAATTGGGTTCTAACATAACCATTCTCTCCACCAATACTCAAACTATTCAATTGTCTTATAGCGATATTTTTATCTTCGTAAAATTTTAGATCTCTACTCGAAGCTTTTACTTTCACACCGAATTCTTCCACTTCACATGTGTATTCTTCAAGAGACATATTAATACTGATGATTTCATCGACTATATACACACGCTAGTATAAACACCATACTTTAGATTTCCTATTACTTGAGGTCCAAAAATGCGAGTTTAAGAGCCGGGTTGCATAGCGACTGAGATCTGAAACCCCTTTCCTGTAGCAATGACTCCATGCTTAACAAACGTAGCAAAGTATGCGGTCAACGGTACTTGCTTTTTCCACGTGGAGTTGAGGCAAGCTGTCATCTGCGATTATTCCACCTAGTTTCCTATTGGCTGCTTGGATAACTTATGAGTGGGTCATGCTCCCGGTGTTCTAAGTTAAACATATTTTCTAAGCTCTGCACGTGAGGTGCCCCCCCCGCTTCAATGATTCCATAAAAAATAATTACTTCGAGAGAAACGAACAGTTACCAACCACCCACTCGAGTAGTTCTCCACCAGGTACTTGTAGGTAAGCCCAGATTGCTTTATGTCCACAGGGATGCTGCGTTGCATTAAATCAAATCAATACATATAATGTTCGTCCAGAATATACAAATCAAGTTCAACAAATTTATAGATATTAAATTATCAATGCAACAAGGGTTATGCATCCCTGGGGCTGGAGCAGCGCTGGACTTGTTCGCTTCTTCCGTGTCTCGCGTGGAGTGTTTGTTCCCTTATCTAAAATTTATTCTGTGACAATTTCCTATCATACCAAATTTAATCCGACGTAGAAATCGAGTGTTTAAATCCTTTGTGAGTTATTTCTACAAGGGGTTCGAGAGGAAATTGTGTTATTAGACCAACAGGGTGAGCGCATTTTGATTGCCAAAGAAAAACTGTTATATTGACTTCAACCTCTGAATCGAAGCTATAATAAATATAATGAGGTTATTTAAACTTCAGATCACTCTCCGCGCGCCAATGGTTATTTTGTTGATATATGTTTTTTTCCCAGCAGTGACCAATTTCTATTCCGCTTATCGGAGATATAATAGAGTATCAGGTAGTAGGTTTACCCCAGGTCACCAGAAAGAGAGGAGTTCTTTAACTTCACATATTATCTATCGAGCATCGGCGTGATCGAGCGCGAAATCGATCACTGTTCCGTGTGTGCCAATAAGTCTTCCATTCGATTCAAACTCTCCAGAGATCATGGGCAGGAAGTCGCTCGCTGGCGAAAGGGGTAGAACTAGCGACATTGAAAACGGTTTCACAGGTTCCCATTTTGGGGTGAGCCTGGAGTCGACGTCTTTAAATTCATGTATCATTTTCATTTCCAAAGTTTGTAGAAATTTATATTCGTTTGCTGTGTTGTAATGTATCAATTTTGTTAATTTTTATTCAATATACGTGAAAATTTTATGAAATTATGGCTCAAAATTTCACTAACACTGAAATGGTTGATATGATATTGATTTATGGACTTTGTCGTTGCAATGGCCGGAGAAGGGAAAGATATCCGCATCGCAGAATTCCAAATCGGCAAACCTTCGCGAAACTGGCAAATTTGAAGCAAATCGCAGACAAACTGGACGCAGACGGACAAGAAGGACGTTAGAGCTCGAAGAAGCTATACTGGAAGCGGTTGAAACTGAACCTGGGATAAGCACACTACGTTTGGGACTTCGTATTGGATCCTCAAAATCATTAGTTCATGATGTACTGAAAGAAGAACTGTTGTATACCTATCATATTAAAACAGTTCAAACTCATTGCCCATGGATCCAGGTCATCGGCTAGATTTCTGTCGGCTTATTGTCCAAAGACAAAACGCAAACCCCAATTTTTTTTACTTTCACGAGATGTGATCTTTTTAACCTCCATAATGAACATATCTATGCTGATGAAAATCCTCATGAAACGGAAGTTATATATTTTCAGAATCAAATTAAAATCAATGTTTCGGTTGGAATTGTGGATAACTTTATTATTGGCCCTACCGTTATACCCGATCGATTGAACGGGGAGAACCACTCGAAATGTTTGGAACAAAGGCTACTTGAACTGTTGGAAGACTTGCCCTTACACATTCGTCGTGGCCTGGTTTATCCATGATGGTGAACCTCCTCATTTCACATTAGTTGTGAGGCGACATTTGAATGCGGAATATCCAGATCGCTGGATAGGTAGAGGACACGATGCACCAGTGAACTGGCCGGCCCGCTCCCCTGATTTGACGCCCTGCGACTGCTTTCTATGGGGCGATTTGAAGTCGAAAGTTCATGCAGCTCCAGTAAACACACGAGAGGAATTGTTGCAACGAATTAATCATGAAGCGGATTTATTGAAGAATGATCCTGAAGTACTAGCGAGAGTTCAATCCAATTTCTTGAAACGAATTAATTTGTGTATTCAGGAAAATGGGCAACATTTCGAACAATTGATGCCCTAGCGATTTCCCAACAAGTTTTGTTGTTTCTTTTAATCTAGCATTTGTTTTTCCTGAATAATCACATCGTTTCCCCATTTCTATTGTTTTTATTATTCGTGTTTACTGAGATATTAACCATTTCAGTGTTAGCGAAATTTTGAGCCATAATTTTATAAAATATTTACGGAAAGCAAAGTAAAAATGACTGTTTTGAGAATGAATTCTCCAAATGCCAAAATGGCATCAGAAAAGCAAAGGCAACTAAGGTAATTTAATCAAGTAAAATTAGTAAGCCAAAATTGCAGAGACTCGAAAATTATTTTTTTCAAGCTAATCCGTTAATTTTATCAAAATTTTTTAAGAGTAAGAAAAGTTTTTAAATTAGATGGGCTATCTACATAAAAAAAATAGAGTGAATTACATGTACTACAAAAAAGTTCTGGACACTTTTCCCGTTACATCCTCAAGTTTGAGCCATTTTTATGGTCTCTGAGGCTCTATGTTCCGCTCTCAAAAACGGTTATTATTAACAGTAACTCACCTGCCAAATATTGTGAAAGTCCTCCATCACGTTCTCAAGTTATACCGAAAAAACAAAATTATTTTTGCAACTTTGAAGCCCTCTACCGGCTAAACAAGACACTTGAGGCAAAAGTAAAAAGGCTCATCAAATTTTTTCAGAATCAAAGAATCTTCGGTTCTATTTTAGCCACGCAGTTCGAGGACATCCTGTATATTTATTATTTAATTTGATAAAGGAGTTTAACTGGTAATTCCCAATCACCTCTCAGCGAATACGACCTTCAGAATTTACGCTTGAATAGATATGAAGGTATTTGTTTAGGTAATCAAGCGAGGCGGTCCTTCGGAAGAGATCAAGGCATCGTTGTCAAAAACAGCTTCTAGGTGGGCTGAAATATACACCTAGTGGTCGCAGCTTTGAGGAACCTCTAGGGTACACGGATCAACTAAGATCTCTGATACACGAGCAGGTTTCAACAAACAATTTCCAACGCTACCTGAAATAATATCCAGCCGTCTGTTACGAGTTCGAGTGTTACAAGCAGTGAGATAGGATTCCGAACCTATTCACTTATCTGGAAATATCAAATCTGGAGTAATCTGAATTTCTGTTCAGATTTATAATAAAATACAACGCTCAGCTCACCGTTACAAATAGTACCAGCTGAGGGATTGTAAATTTGGGGATCCACACATCAAATTCTACAAGAAAAGAATTCACGTCGTTTCAAAGAAACAGAAGATATTGAAATAAGTTGCGTTATTCAAGCGTAAAATAATGATTACAGTGTAATGGAACTAAGTTGAAAGGTGAAATAGGACAATAAACTGGCGTTGTTGAACTCAATTAAATTGAGTCGAGTCAGGTATCATATCATACGCGGAATCAGTTGCATACAAGATCATCTTAAGCATTTACGTACGAAAGGAATTCACGCAATCAGCATATAGATCGTAGTAAATCTGAATTGTATAATCAATACTCTGCAATTGTGGGATAAATAACCATTCCGAGTTGAAGTCAAAGATAGGTGCTTTAGTTTTGCTTGGTGATGTTCTCGCTTAACAGTAATCATTTTTTTGCTGCTGTTCTAGGACCAGGAGAATAATTTTGTTATTGCAGTTTGTTTATGTAATTTTTTTAGCTAGTATAGTTACAGCCAGGAATGGAAAACGAGTTTTGTGTTAAAAACATTCGCGTATAGTATCCAGTTGATACGAATTATGTTGATGCTAGATAGAATCGAAGTAAAGCACATCTAACAAACAGGGCATGTTAGGGAACACTGATAGAGAAAAGGTTGTCATTTATAGTAGATTTTGAAATTGTATGTCCATATGTTTATGTTTTATTACTGCTTTTGAACGGGGATTGCTTTTAATTCAAACGGACTGTACCCATTCTTTTCAATTCAGAACCCATGTTCGAAGTGGGGACGAGCGAGCGTTAGGCTGAGGTATTAATGAAGTTATGGGCACAGTAGACACTGGGGACGTGTATGTGCATGGATTTGTGAGTACACTGTGTTAGTGAGGGATACGGAATCGTTATCCCGGTGTACGGATTTAGAGTGGATAATCCCTGGGATAGAAGGGATACTCTATGGAACACCCCACGGATTTGAAAGGTCGATGTACAGGAAGAGCAAGCACCACGACGATAGATAGTCCAGGCTTCATCTCTTCCTCGCATGGTATTCGCCAGCTTGCTCGAAGGGAAAAAATTTGCGTACCGCAATCCATCTAGGGGGTAGTCCCTTTGGATTAAAATACAGGATTCAAGTAGATTCAGGTCTGGCAGTCTAACGCGCCATGAGATTGTATGAGGTCAATGACCTAACAGGCTGATGAGATTCAGAGGGTGCGTGCCGCAAAGTTTCATTTCATCAGAATCTCAAATAAAGCAGAACATAGGCATTCATGATTCCACATTGGTAAGGTTAGTTACAGTAGGTGAGGTATAGGTTTGAGGTATTCGAACGGAATGTTTTTTTTTATTGTGTTCACCTACTAAAGATAAATTGAAATGGAATCATGGGATCTCGAATGATATAGAGATATTAGTAAACCTTTGCTCCCCTATACAGTGAGTAATCAGTACCTGAATTTTAAATGTACAACCTACATAAGTATACTTTTGTTGACGTCGGCTTATCAGTTAACGGCATACTAATTAGTGAATAATTGGGCCTATCGAGAATTGAAGAAATTAATAGTCACACATTACGCAATATATTAAGTAACCGAATGGCGAAAGTGGTATTTACGATCGTAGAACCCACCCCCGTACCATTCCCTGGCAACTGATAGTAGAATTGGATGGTTGCCGAGAACATGGATGAGAGGTAAGAACCCCCCTAAAAGAAGCGACCGGTGTATGCTGTCTCTAGTTGGAATAGTGACCGGGTATCCCTATCGTCCAGGATGGAAGGGTAGTTGTACCCTGTTGTGAGAATGAGGTCGTTGTATTGGGCTGTCTCAGTTTCTGATAGACATAGAAAGGGAACTTAGGGAAATGCATCTTCCTGTTCCGGAGTGGTCCAGTGCAATGATTCCTCATTTTAGGTGTGGATGGTTTGCGAATGTTGGTGGTAGAGTCATTCGCGCACTTCATCGAGATCTCATCCTCGCACACGAGGAATGTTTCGGAGTGCCAGGATGAGCATCGAGTGCTGAGGCCATTGGGTATGACGCGGGTTAATGTGTAGACCTTATCTGGTAATGGAGAAACAAGGATCAGCTCCGAATGACCTAAGCGTATCGATATCGAGATGTCCCCTTACCTCGACCAACGCGAATCCGGGCGACAACCGGCCATTGTGGGAGATCTCTATCCAGCATCTTAAAACTGGTTGTAGAGCATAATTCTTTGGGGAAGTATTGAGGCTGAATCGTAATATGCGTCTGATGCTGTTGAGAAAGGTCCACAATACCGGAGGTAAGTAAATGTCATACCCAAGAAGGCTGGCAGCACAAGAATGTCCAGTAAGGACAGAGACCAGATGGCTAGTTAGGAGTCTGGCATGAGGAAGGAAAACTGGGAATGGTTAGACCAGGGAGGCCAGAAAAGTTTTTTTTGTTTGTGGAGAAAGTCCAGGTTGGACTGATGGGCCAGTTGTGCCATTGGAGAAGGACGAGCAATAAGTCCGGAGTTTGGAAGTGAGTTTTTTGGGTCCAGGATGGACAGGAAGACCAGGTAGGCCAATTGTGAATCTGGCAGATAGAATTTGCCAGTAGGGGTAGTCGACCAGGAATTTGGAGTCGATACCTGAATGTGACGTACCAAGCGCAGGTACAGGATTTCGATGGTTTGGTAAGACCCATCAGTGATGTGGGCAGATAGGCTACCTGCAGAGCAGGAAGACGCGTAGTCGTCAGTAAGGCCAGGAAATTGGTGTGAGGAAGTGCCCGGGGCGGGTGACAGGACCCCGCTCAGGGTATGAATGAGTCGAATAGGTGTGAGAAACGTGGTATAACATCGGTAAAATTGAGGGAGTGGAAGCCGGAGAATCGACAGCGCAGAAAATGCAGGGATGGAATGATCACTCCTCACGCTCTCTGCCTGCCCCAGATACCACCCCATCTCTCCCAGGAATGAGACGTGGTCATTGCTGGAAGGGATGCATGTGTGATATATGAACAGCTGGAGAGATCGCTTCCTGGAATAAGTTAGAGAACGGGGCGATATCGGTATGAGCGGCGAGCGTGAGATCTGCCAGCAGGGCCGAGTGCGCACTCGCTCTGGTGGCCGTCCTGTATGCTAGATAATTGACGGGGTAGATTATCTTAAGAGGTACTTCATTTTCAAAACTCCCCTACCAAAAATGTTATATAGCCACCATCACCCTAGGTCGAGTGACGACATAGCGGAACCAAGTAGTTTATATGCAGTGTCGAGTTACTTCTCGTTTGTTGAGTCTTGGCCTTGGTTCCCTATGAACAGAGTGAAATCAGTAAATTAGGAACTTCTGACTCCTCAAGTCACCGCGTTCCGTTTGAATTTAATCTATTTTTTTTGGAAAAGAAGAGCCCTCGAGCCTAATATCTAGTAAATTCAGTGAACAAAAGCTGTGACCCTCGAGTCATGAATATAGAAAGATGCCGGGGTAAGTATGTAAGGACACGCAGATGGCAGTCAAGAACGAGAGAGACGTTTAACCCCAAGGAGGCTAGATAGTAGAGGCGCTTATGAAATAGAACAGTGCCCTCGAGCACTTGGTCCGGAAATGTTTTTGTTTGATTATGTTCGACACCCTCCTGTCCTTTTTATGGTAAACTATGCCATCGCTAACAAATTTAGTTAGCGCAAAGAGAAGGGAAGGTGATCCGGATGAACAGGTTTTTAGTGATGGCCGTGTACGGCAATCTATTTTCTGGTAGTTTTTTTTGTGTGTGTGTTGTCGTCAGGTCCGAGTACGTCATTTCAGAACTTTTCAAGGAAATTCATTCATGCAGAGAGCAGCAGCCGGATTATATATAATGTTTTTTTTGTGAAATGTTGCTCATGTATTTCTAGTATGGCAGCTTGTATTACCTGCATGGATTTATTGTTATTTTTCCTTATTTGCGAAATATGTGTTTGTGTAACATGTAAGATAGTAAGTAACTTCAGAGTAACTCGCTCCTAAGTATGATGGAGGAATTCTAATTTAATTTGTTTGCATGTAATTCTCCCATAATGTTGGGAACAGTTGTTTAATTTTTGTTTTGTATTTTTTTATTTGAAAACTGAACTCCTTTACCTCGGGAGTATTAGCTTTCCTTCTACGTACAATAGACATGTCAATATTTTGGGTTATGGGGCCCATCAGCATGTTACGGGGCACCCGGTTCGCTGGAATTGTTTTTTTTTTGTAATGGAATTGATCGACACAGATAACGAAGGATCACCACGAACGAGTCCAGATCCGAGTAAATTGCAGGTACTAGTTTCACCAAAGATGGTTGAGTGTGGACATCGGTAGTAATCAGAACTTAGTGAGAGCATTATGATTTCGGCGATGCAAAAGTTAAGATCTCCGTAGGAGGAGTACCAACCTTGGATACTCATGTTATGGTATGGAAAAGGAGAAGACCAGAAGGAGAGGATTCCAAGAGGAATGGAATGCAGGCCAGTAACCACGGAGGATTGGATCCGTGTGTTGAATGTAATGTTGATATGTATTATGGTTCATTTGGCCGCCTCCAATAGAATACCCCTGAACCAGCTCCAGTCGACTACCTGCCACCTGTATGGTTGGAGCCGCCGCGATTACCGATGAAGAACCTCATGCCTTCCCTCGTATGCAAAATGACCGAGGATGCAAGTTACACTTGAACACTGCCGACGAGTGATACACATTTGGCCGTGGTTGGAAGCAACGAACCCGGTATCCAGCGACATCCCGTGTTCGAACACCTGGTGTAAATGACGGTTAGTGATTCGCTCTCCGTTTGATCAGTGGCGTAGGTAGCGGAACTGTTCCGGACTGAATCGAAGCACTCAAGTGATGTCTGAGTATGTTAATTGTACCTATTGTACGTGATGCGACGTTATATTATGGGAAGTAATATAGGAATTATTATTTTTCCGGTTGTTTGGAGGAAACAGCGTTAATCGCTGTACAATGCAAATTATAATGCTTCACGAGCGGAGCTGCTGAAGCGCGCTCCGGTAGAGATGCCTGCGCGTGTCTAGGTAGGCGGATATGATCTGAACGGTTTCAAAACAATAAACCAGAGGCGAAGAAAGGAGTGGGTTCTTTCAGAACCGCACTCTTTCTTAGAAGAAGGAGGTGATGTTATAATTCGACGGATTATTATTTTTTGTTTTTGAGGCTTTTGAATAATTTTGATTTAATTCCGATTGAAAGTTTCATAAATTATCATATCTGGAACACGATATACCAGACAGACATAGCGATTGAAATCTGGAACTCCTTTTCTGTAGCAATGATTCCATGCTTAACAAACGTAGCAAAGTATGCGGTCAACGGTACTTGCTTTTTCCTGAGTCAGGAGAAGTCCACGTGGAGTTGAGACAAGCTGTCATGTACGATTATTTCGTCTAGTTAGATTCCTATTGGCTGCTTGTATAACTTATGGGTGGGCCATGCTCCCGGTATTCTAAGTCAAACATATTTTCTGAGCTTTGCACGTAGGGTGACCCCCCCCCCCCCCCGCTTCAATGTTTCCATAAAAACTTATTTCTTTGAGAAAAACGGACGTGTCTGGCGTAAAGCGTTTGTTCCCTCATTCAAAAATCATTTTGTGACAATTTCCTATCATACCAAATTTATTCCGACGTAGAAATCGAGTGTTTAAATCCTTTGTGAGTTATTTCTACAAGGGGTTCGAGAGTAAATTGTGTTTTTAGACCTACAGGGTGAGTGCATTTTGATCGCCTAAGAACAACTGTTATATTGACTTCAACCTCTGAATCGACAATATAATAAAATGTGGTTATTTAACTTTCAGATCACTCTCCGCCCGCCAATGGTTATTTTCTTATTCAACAAATGAATGAGGGAACGGGGATTGAATTCGTAGTCAACATAACTCTGAATTTCGATTCGCTTACTAACAAGTCTAGACTTGTATATCAGTCATTGCTACTTGTTTACCTAATAAATGACTCCATTGTATTCAATCACACGTGCTGTTGTTCTCATAATCAGTATAAACTGAATGTGATGACGCAGGTGCATGCAAAATGAATTGCTTCCTCGTGTTCTCATATACTCAATGTGGTTTCTGGTCTAATAACTTCATAAACGTGAGTAGTTATTCAACTTTAAGGATATTTATAGGCTATTTTGAAAGTTCATCATTCTGAAATAAGGGTGTGGTTCAATAATAGATGATAGTATGGCTACAACATGAGACAAATTTTTGAAATTCCACGCGCAAACATCAGCAAAACACCTCACAGATGTCGTCCTTTGACGTGATATCCGTCCGTCGAATTAGCTTTGCCGTGCATCGCTAATTCGACCCAAAGACTTCGTTCCTTTTCCCCTGCTGAAAACACTCCTAGCAAATTCTCGTTCGGCACTTCCGATCGAAAACAAAAGTAATTCCAAACGTAGCCGAACACACAGTCAATCAGAACTCGCCATTCTAACTTCGATTTACCAGAAATCTATAAGAGCACGCAAACATCGCTGCTCTAAAGCAGACCTTTCTGGACCTCCGGATAGGCTAGATCTTCTACATCTTTGCTAGTCTTCTTCGCCGGACCTGCGAACAGCTCCCATTCCGACACTAGGACACCAGACATCTTTATACATCTTTCTACACACACGCAGACGTCACTACGCCTGACTAGCGGACCGCGCCGACCTAGCGCAAGCACAACAACTTCATGGGACCGGTCTCCAACCAGCGCTAGTGATCACGCAGCACTCATCTACACTCACCACTACTTCGCGGGCTGTGCTTTTCAGTCTAGGGCCAGCGCCCCTTCAAACACGCGCTTTCCAATCTACGGCCCGTGGCGCTACAACGAGCGAATACTCGACTCCAGGTTACTCTGCCTCGCATTGCAGAAGTAGAACCTCGTCCCGACACGTTCTCCGTCTCCTCCGCGTCACTATGTCGTCTCCTACGAGACTAGCACCCAGGTGCGTCAACAGAAAACTCCGTCGAGGCTCCTGCTTTCGAGGCCCACGCGCGTTGCTAGACTGGCATTGCTCTCAACACATCAACTGCTCATTTTGTTTCACATCCTACCCAATTCCTATCCTATTGAGTTTAGCGAAGTAAGTGTAGGAAGTGCGACATCACCGCAGCAGCCTCCGCTAGTTCAACACTCCATTTGGTAAGCTTGCATTTTATTTATTTCTCTACAGGTTCTTTCTTTTCCTCAGGTAACAACAACAACCTACTCTCCGAATACGAGATATTTCCTCATTTACATCGTGATCTTCGAATACGAGATTTTCCTCTCTTACATTCATCAATCCACGCGCTTTACCGCAACTGACCAAGCCGGTGCAGTTGAGATTAAGCTCTGCCCACAAGCAAAATTAACTTCTTGACATCAATTGGCGTGCCCAAACGTGGGGCTCTTACTCTCATCGTGCAGATAGAGGACCCATGCAGACAATATCACAAACAAAGGAACAAGGAACGCTACCAATGGATGAACCCAGGAGGATCAAAACCCCTCTGGAGGGGAACGAACATCTCCAGTAGCGCTCACCACAACAGAACCAGCATACAACGTTTCTGAATGCCTAAATGATGGACACCCTCAGGTGTATCAGCCAGGAATAGCTGCGAAGCCCGCCGCTTTAGCTTATCTCAACACGGACATGCCGTCCACGTATTCTGGACTCCCTCATCAGGATCCTAATACATTCTTGGACCAGCTTTGAGATTGGTTCCAAGACAACGACGTGCCTGCCAGGACCCAGACGCGCACAGCTGCAGCCAAACTGCAGGGTGAAGCGGCCGCCTGTTATCAGCCACTTCAGGAGTTGGAGTACTCATTCAGTGAGTTCTCTAAGCAACTTCTCCACAGGTTCGACAGCTCAAGGGAAAGAGTCAGGTTGCTGAACCTCCTCTCCAACACCACCCAGGCCCAGGACGAATCCATCGAGTTCTTCGTGGGACGCCAACGCCGCCTCAGCAAGCGACTGCTGCACGACCATCCAGAGGAAACTATCGTGGAACTACTTTCGATGAAGTGTTCTTCGCAGCTTCAACAGGCTCCAGATGCGACGCTCTTCAGCACCATCGACGAGTTCCTAGACGCAGATCGACGCGTTGAGGATGAAATCGCACGCAGAAAGGAATCAGGTAATTCTATTCCACAGGTTTACAGGCAGCCTCCTACAACCAGGGAACGAGTGATACCGACATCGCCTCGACATCTACCAATGCCGTGCAAGTTTTGCCAGGGACCACATTGAAACATCGACTGTCCAAGGAACCAGGGAAACTGTCAGCGTGCCGGAGCGACTACCGGCCCACACCCACACCATTCATCGAGACAACACCAGAGCTCAACAACACAACATCTGAACAGGACATCACAACACCAGAGCCTGAACAGGACGAACCAGCCACGCCACTAGGGAACAACAACGTTTCGGCGACCTGGAGCAACTTCAGACTGTCGAACTCCAGGGTGAGTCCACTAACCTTTGTTCCAGCTATGTTCGCAGGTACACATCACCAACCAACTTCATGCCACACACGGACATCGAAGTACAGCTCGCAACCAAAAGCAGTCTGGACAGCGCATTGGGTCTCACGACGTTGCAATTCGACATCGGAAGTCTCGAATACATCGGCGACTTCATCATTCTCGAAGACTTGGCCGAAGACATCGTCCTTGTACAACCATGGCTCTTCCAACAGGAAGTCACAATTGACTACAGAAGCAGATGCCTCCACCATGGAACCAAGGAACTTCGCGCCACACTGCATTGAACATCTGCACATGCACCACAGTCTCCAGAATGTCACAGTCTCGGACAACGAATTTCCGCATGAAGAACATCATCAGGAAATCCCTGAAGATCACCGTAGTGACAGGATGCTCATACAACAACCAGGATCCAATCAACAGGACATTCCCCAAGCTCCACGCAGCGAGAGGATGCTCACACCACCGCTCTCCGTCATTCAAGCCCCGAAGCTTGATGAACAGACCAAGACAGCCCAACTCCGACATGCTGACACCTCGTCCAGCATCAGGAATTGGCACCACAACATCCTAGGACAAGGACCACAGCTCTCACACCCGGATGCAGAGCCACACCGACCCAGCATATCAGCTCCAGAGCCTGAGCCACATCAGCCAGCTGAGCCTCCTGACGGTCAACCCGGGCGCTCAGCCCACTGCTCTACAAGCTATAAGATGCCTCCGCGGGCGTAAGCCAGGTGAGTGTAGTCAGGTTAGTGCCAGTGGTCACGAGTGTCTCCAAAAACATGTTAGAGACAGGGACATGCTCATTTTATTGTTATATTGTACCATTACTGTGATATTTCATGTTATGTTCATGTCAACTATTCGGTCTGAGATTTCTGCAGTTTCCTCAGACACTAGCCGGAATCGGGAAAAGTTCTTTTTCTATTTCCAAGACGCTCTGCAGGCGCACATCTCACAATAAAAAACAGCCGATCTAGCAATGCGCAACGAAGTCTCCAATGAGAGGTGCGACTGATTTCCGTCCCTCGAATTAGCTTTGCCGTGCATCGCTAATTCGACTCATAGACTGCGTTGCTTTTCCCCTGATAAAAACACTTCTAGCATATTCTCGTTCGGCACCTCCGACCGAATACAAAAGTGATTCCAAACGTAGCCAAACACACAGCCAATCAGAACCCGCCATTCTAACTTCGATTCACCAGAAACCTATAAAAGCACGCAAACATCGCTGCCCCAAAGAAAACCTTTCTGGACCTCCGGCTAGCCTGGATCTTCTACATCTCTGCTACTCTCCTTCGCCGGACCTGCGGACAGCTCTCATTCCGACGCTAGGACACCAGACATCTTTACAAATCCTTCTACACACACGCAGACGTCACTAAGCCTGACTAGCGGACCGCGCCGACCTAGCGCAAGCACAACGACTTCATAGGACCGGCCTCCGACCAGCGCTAGTGATCACGCAGCACTCATCTACACTCACCACTACATCGCGCGCTGTGCTTTTCCGTAAACACACGCTTGCCAATCTACGGCCCGTGGCGTTACAACGAGCGGATAACCGACTCCAGGTTTTTCTGCCTCGCATTGGAGGAGTAGGACCCCTTCCCGGCACGTTCTCCGTCCCCTCCGCGTCGCTACGTCCTCTGATACGAGACTAGCACCGAGGTGCGTCAACGGAAACTCCGGCTAACGTCGAGGCTCCTGCTCTCGAGGCTCACGCGCGTTGCTAGACTGGCATTGCTTTCAACACATCAACTGCTCGTTTTATCTCACATCCTACCCAATTCCTATCCTATGGAGTTTAGCGAAGTAAGTGTAGGAAGTGCGACATTACCGCAGCTGCCTCCGCTAGTTCAACACTCCATTTGGTGAGCATGCACTGTATTTATTTCTCTACAGGTTATTTCTATCCCTCAGGTAACAACAACAACCTACGCTTGGAATACGAGATATTTCCTCTTTTACATCGTGATCTTCGAATACGAGATTTTCCTCTCTTACATTCATCAATCCACGCGCTCTACCGCAACTGACCAAGCCGGTGCAGTTGTGATTAAGCTCCGCCCACAAGCGAAACTAACCTCTTGACATCACACGTTAACTGTTCCGACATTGACATTTAACTATGATAGTTCATCGGTTTGTTAATAAATGGTGATATAGCTACAGAATCAGTAATATTCAAATTGGGGTCTCATAAATGTCGTTCTTTGACGTTAACATTTCTAACATTGACATCAAGCTATGATAGTTAATCGGTACATTAATAGATCGTTTTTTTAATTGAGATGGACTTTCCCGCGCTAAAAACATTAGCGAAATACCTCATAGATGTCGTCTTTTGACGTTAACAGTTCTGACATTGATATTCAGCTATGACAGCTCATCGGTTTATTATTAGATGGCGATATAGGCTACAACCTCAGTAATATTTCGAATTGGAGTCTCATAGATGTCGTCCTTTGACGTTAACTGTTCTGACCATGACATCCAGCTATGATAGTTCATCGGTTCATTCAAAGATGTAGTCATTTGAAGTTAACTGTTCTGACATTGACATTCAAGTATGATAGTTCATCGGTTCATTAAAAGATGGCGTCGATGTAGCTACAACATCAGTCATATTTTGAATTGTGGCCTCATAGATGTCGTCTTCTGACGTTAACTCTTCTGACATTGACCTTCGGTTCCAACGTCGAACATGACAGTTCATACACCTGTCAAGACTCGTCCAACGTCACTCATGAGAGCTCCCGCCATGATTCATGTGTTGGCGCCGTTACAGTCGCCATGATATGTGACGTACAGACACCATATATTCACTAACCCCACATTCTATAACCTTGATCTAGTGTTATGTGATCATCGTAAGTTAAGTTTGAATTTTCCGGGTTGGTAACGTCACATCCAACTAACCTCACATTCTATGACTCAGACATCTATGAACTCAATTTCTGTGATCATCGTAGGCTCTATGGTTACGTCTTGAATTCCGTGGGTCGGTGACGTCACATCCAACTAACCTCGCATTCTATGACCCAGACCTCTATGATCAGAAGTTCTGTAATCATCGTAAGCTCTATGGTCACGTTTGAATTTCGCGGGTTAATAACGTCACATCCGAAGCTGCGCGCGCAACATCCGGTCGATCACTCAATTCCTGGTGGAGAACGCGTCCACTTAATCTACTGATCATGGTTAATTTCAGTCATATGACCGAACTTTTGATATTGTGATTTGGAATCAGAATATTGTACCTTGAGCAGAGGGTTTTTATTGAGTTTTCCCTCAATGGCGTAAAATCGGCTAATGGCCGTTTCTTCCCAGTGACCTAATTCACAGTAATTATCCTTCAAAAGTAATCTCACTGTAAATCTACCTGAACTATCCCTAGTGAAAGTTTCAACGAAGTGAGATCCACATTCAGCTTCTTCCTTATTAAGGTGTTATTAACTTGCATAGTTTCCTTCTATCTGCCATAAATCTTGCAACTGGGTAGAATTGGTTGATAATGAGGGTAAGATGTGTGGAGGTCCGGATAATATTCAGCCTAGTCTGGCTTCCTGGAGTATTGGTAGATTTTGCCCAATTTGTTACGACCATTGAACAGCAATTCAAAGAATATGTCCGCACCTAATAGCATATCAATGTCAGAGGGAATATTGAAGTTTGAGTCAGCAAGGAAGACATTGCTTGGCATTTTGATAATGGTTAAAGGTATTTTTTAATGTGGCGTTTAACCGGTTATTTTGTTAATGATGAGAAAAGGCAGTTCGAACGTATAATTATCACATAAGGATCGGACTTTGATCAAAGTATGCTTAGGAATATTGATGAGATTCTAACTTATTCCAGAAACCGGCAAGTTGATAGTGGTGAAATTTTGTTTGTCGAATATTCTTCTAGTAATGGAGTTCGACTGGGAACCACTACCCAATAATGTTATGCATCTTATGGGTTTACCGTTTTTGTTGAAAACATGAATTACTGCAGTAGATATAAGAATGAGAATTAACTTGTGTTGTCATAGCTTGCGTACACTCATTCTCATAAATTGTCGGTGAGCTAGACGTTTCAGGTTTCGATTCGGGATGAGGATAGGAATCTTGTGGAATTTTAACTTCATCTTGACGTTGGTTTTAATTTTTATTAGTATTAACACTATCACGATTCAAGTGCAACAAACCATGAAGTCTCCTTTGGCAAGACCGATATTGTGATCCACAATCATGATTTGAGTGTTCAGGTTTCAAACAGTTAGAGCATAGTCTGAACCGCTTGATTTCTGCAGATCTTTTTATATATTCATCGATTTTTGGTGTGTCGTTGAATTTGTTCAACATTTCCCACTCCTTGCGGGTTGAGGAATCCAGCTTAGAACTGAGGAGGAAAATCATTATGTTATTCCATTCATCAACATTATCACCTAGGTTTCTTAACGATCTGACATGTTTCTGGAATTCATCCAAGAATTTTCTCAAAACTATATGTGATTCTCTCGAAATTGATGACAAATCAGAAATATCTTCCATATGGGTGTGAATAATAGCTCTTTCATTTTGATAACGCTCTCTTAGCAAATCCCAGGCTATTTTGTACTTATCATCATAGTCCAGTCATTTGAGGAATTTTTTGGTCCGAATTTCCGCGAGGTCTTACTGTGGTCTATTCTCATGTATTTTGACACGCTGAACACAATGATGTAGATTAAATTTGGATTCACCCTGTGCACGGAAAACTATGTACATTTTTTGAATCCGAAAATGACCATTTTTCGATTTTTTGGGTTTTGAGACAAAACTATGGGTTTTATTCAGAAAAGTTTCGAACAATAATTGTTGGAAAAAATAATACGCAAGTTCCAGTTCCAGTCTTGAGTCGATTCGAGGTTGTGGGCCTATTTAGTGTGTTTTTTGGCACATTGAAAAAATGAGTATATGTGAGAGGGTTTTCGTTTTTTCATATTCTGTTTTAGTGCGAAGATCGTACGTTCATTCGTCTTTTATTTGGTCTTTGGTATTTTGACCTATCTTGTTTTTTGTCGTCACAATCGGCCACTTTGAAAAATCCGTATTTTGCGAATTTCTGACGAACTAGTGATTTGATAAGCTTTAAACTGAAATTATTCGAAAGACTCTGATACGAGACTAGCACCGAGGTGCGTCAACGGAAACTCCGGCTAACGTCGAGGCTCCTGCTCTCGAGGCCCACGCGCGTTGCTAGACTGGCATTGCTTTCAACACATCAACTGCTCGTTTTATCTCACATCCTACCCAATTCCTATCCTATGGAGTTTAGCGAAGTAAGTGTAGGAAGTGCGACATTACCGCAGCTGCCTCCGCTAGTTCAACACCCCATTTGGTGAGCATGCACTGTATTTATTTCTCTACAGGTTATTTCTATCCCTCAGGTAACAACAACAACCTACGCTTGGAATACGAGATATTTCCTCTTTTACATCGTGATCTTCGAATACGAGATTTTCCTCTCTTACATTCATCAATCCACGCGCTCTACCGCAACTGACCAAGCCGGTGCAGTTGTGATTAAGCTCCGCCCACAAGCGAAACTAACCTCTTGACATCACACGTTAACTGTTCCGACATTGACATTTAACTATGATAGTTCATCGGTTTATTAATAAATGGTGATATAGCTACAGAATCAGTAATATTCAAATTGGGGTCTCATAGATGTCGTTCTTTGACGTTAACATTTCTAACATTCTTGGATAGTAGACTTCCGCGGACAGCTAATCTTGAAAAATCTTGTCTTCCGGATGGATTCCGCGTCACAATAGCTCGACTTGATGCCGACGTTTCGCCAACCATTACAGGTGGCATCTTCAGGGCAGGCTTGAGGCTTGAACTGAAGCCTCAAGCCTGCCCTGAAGATGCCACCTGTAATGGTTGGCGAAACGTCGGCATCAAGTCGAGCTATTGTGACGCGGAATCCATCCGGAAGACAAGATTTTTCAAAATTTCTAACATTGACATCAAGCTATGATAGTTAATCGGTACATTAATAGATCGTTTTTTTAATTGAGATGGACTTTCCCGCGCTAAAAACATTAGCGAAATACCTCATAGATGTCGTCTTTTGACGTTAACAGTTCTGACATTGATATTCAGCTATGACAGCTCATCAGTTTATCATTAGATGGCGATATAGGCTACAACCTCAGTAATATTTCGAATTGGAGTCTCATAGATGTCGTCCTTTGACGTTAACTGTTCTGACCATGACATCCAGCTATGATAGTTCATCGGTTCATTCATAGATGTAGTCATTTGAAGTTAACTGTTCTGACATTGACATTCAAGTATGATAGTTCATCGGTTCATTAAAAGATGGCGTCGATGTAGCTACAACATCAGTCATATTTTGAATTGTGGCCTCATAGATGTCGTCCTCTGACGTTAACTCTTCTGACATTGACCTTCAGTTCCAACGTCGAACATGACAGTTCATACACCTGTCAAGACTCGTCCAACGTCACTCATGAGAGCTCCCGCCATGATTCATGTGTTGGCGCCGTTACAGTCGCCATGATATGTGACGTACACACACCATATATTCACTAACCCCACATTCTATAACCTTGATCTAGTGTTATGTGATCATCGTAAGTTAAGTTTGAATTTTCCGGGTTGGTAACGTCACATCCAACTAACCTCACATTCTATGACTCAGACATCTATGAACTCAATTTCTGTGATCATCGTAGGCTCTATGGTTACGTCTTGAATTTCGTGGGTCGGTGACGTCACATCCAACTATCCTCGCATTCTATGACCCAGACCTCTATGATCAGAAGTTCTGTAATCATCGTAAGCTCTATGGTCACGTTTGAATTTCGCGGGTTAATAACGTCACATCCGAAGCTGCGCGCGCAACATCCGATCGATCACTCAATTCCTGGTGGAGAACGCGTCCACTTAATCTACTGATCATGGTTAATTTCAGTCATATGACCGAACTTTTGATATTGTGATTTGGAATCAGAATATTGTACCTTGAGCAGAGGGTTTTTATTGAGTTTTCCCTCAATGGCGTAAAATCGGCTAATGGCCGTTCCTTCCCAGTGACCTAATTCACAGTAATTATCCTTCAAAAGTAATCTCACTGTAAATCTACCTGAACTATCCCTAGTGAAAGTTTCAACGAAGTGAGATCCACATTCAGCTTCTTCCTTATTAAGGTGTTATTAACTTGCATAGTTTCCTTCTATCTGCCATAAATCTTGCAACTGGGTAGAATTGGTTGATAATGAGGGTAAGATGTGTGGAGGTCCGGATAATATCCAGCCTAGTCTGGCTTCCTGGAGTATTGGTAGATTTTGCCCAATTTGTTACGACCATTGAACAGCAATTCAAAGAATATGTCCGCACCTAATAGCATATCAATGTCAGAGGGAATATTGAAGTTTGAGTCAGCAAGGAAGACATTGCTTGGCATTTTGATAATGGTTAAAGGTATTTTTTAATGTGGCGTTTAACCGGTTATTTTGTTAATGATGAGAAAAGGCAGTTCGAACGTATAATTATCACATAAGGATCGGACTTTGATCAAAGTATGCTTAGGAATATTGATGAGATTCTAACTTATTCCAGAAACCGGCAAGTTGATAGTGGTGAAATTTTGTTTGTCGAATATTCTTCTAGTAATGGAGTTCGACTGGGAACCACTACCCAATAATGTTATGCATCTTATGGGTTTACCGTTTTTGTTGAAAACATGAATTACTGCAGTAGATATAAGAATGAGAATTAACTTGTGTTGTCATAGCTTGCGTACACTCATTCTCATAAATTGTCGGTGAGCTAGACGTTTCAGGTTTCGATTCGGGATGAGGATAGGAATCTAGTGGAATTTTAACTTCATCTTGACGTTGGTTTTAATTTTTATTAGTATTAACACTATCACGATTCAAGTGCAACAAACTATGAAGTCTCCTTTGGCAAGACCGATATTGTGATCCACAATCATGATTTGAGTGTTCAGGTTTCAAACAGTTAGAGCATAGTCTGAACCGCTTGATTTCTGCAGATCTTTTATCTATGGGAATATCCGACAATGATTCACATGAGTAGATAGAGTGAGATTGATCACATAATGGACATGGAGGATTGCTTGTAAATAAATGAGAGTAGGAACGACTATCATGAGAGTTTTCATTATATTGGTTATGTTGGTGAGAAGTTTCAGTTTTATTGTCTAGTGCCTCCAAGAGCTGGCAGCCTTGGGTCAAAAGTTTTATATATTCATCGATTTTTGGTGTGTCGTTGAATTTGTTCAACATTTCCCACTCCTTGCGGGTTGAGGAATCCAGCTTAGAACTGAGGAGGAAAATCATTATGTTATTCCATTCATCAACATTATCACCTAGGTTTCTCAACGATCTGACATGTTTCTGGAATTCATCCAAGAATTTTCTCAAAACTATATGTGATTCTCTCGAAATTGATGACAAATCAGAAATATCTTCCATATGGGTGTGAATAATAGCTCTTTCATCTTGATAACGCTCTCTTAGCAAATCCCAGGCTATTTTGTACTTATCATCATAGTCCAGTCATTTGAGGAATTTTTTGGTCCGAATTTCCGCGAGGTCTTACTGTGGTCTATTCTCATGTATTTTGACACGCTGAACACAATGATGTAGATTAAATTTGGATTCACCCTGTGCACGGAAAACTATGTACATTTTTTGAATCCGAAAATGGCCATTTTTCGATTTTTTGGGTTTTGAGACAAAACTATGGGTTTTATTCAGAAAAGTTTCGAACAATAATTGTTGGAAAAAATAATACGCAAGTTCCAGTTCCTGTCTTGAGTCGATTCGAGGTTGTGGGCCTATTTAGTGTGTTTTTTGGCACATTGAAAAAATGAGTATATGTGAGAGGGTTTTCGTTTTTTCATATTCTGTTTTAGTGCGAAGATCGTACGTTCATTCGTCTTTTATTTGGTCTTTGGTATTTTGACCTATCTTGTTTTTTGTCGTCACAATCGGCCACTTTGAAAAATCCGTATTTTGCGAATTTCTGACGAACTAGTGATTTGATAAGCTTCAAACTGAAATTATTCGAAAGACTCTGATACGAGACTAGCACCGAGGTGCGTCAACGGAAACTCCGGCTAACGTCGAGGCTCCTGCTCTCGAGGCCCACGCGCGTTGCTAGACTGGCATTGCTTTCAACACATCAACTGCTCGTTTTATCTCACATCCTACCCAATTCCTATCCTATGGAGTTTAGCGAAGTAAGTGTAGGAAGTGCGACATTACCGCAGCTGCCTCCGCTAGTTCAACACCCCATTTGGTGAGCATGCACTGTATTTATTTCTCTACAGGTTATTTCTATCCCTCAGGTAACAACAACAACCTACGCTTGGAATACGAGATATTTCCTCTTTTACATCGTGATCTTCGAATACGAGATTTTCCTCTCTTACATTCATCAATCCACGCGCTCTACCGCAACTGACCAAGCCGGTGCAGTTGTGATTAAGCTCCGCCCACAAGCGAAACTAACCTCTTGACATCACACGTTAACTGTTCCGACATTGACATTTAACTATGATAGTTCATCGGTTTATTAATAAATGGTGATATAGCTACAGAATCAGTAATATTCAAATTGGGGTCTCATAGATGTCGTTCTTTGACGTTAACATTTCTAACATTCTTGGATAGTAGACTTCCGCGGACAGCTAATCTTGAAAAATCTTGTCTTCCGGATGGATTCCGCGTCACAATAGCTCGACTTGATGCCGACGTTTCGCCAACCATTACAGGTGGCATCTTCAGGGCAGGCTTGAGGCTTGAACTGAAGCCTCAAGCCTGCCCTGAAGATGCCACCTGTAATGGTTGGCGAAACGTCGGCATCAAGTCGAGCTATTGTGACGCGGAATCCATCCGGAAGACAAGATTTTTCAAAATTTCTAACATTGACATCAAGCTATGATAGTTAATCGGTACATTAATAGATCGTTTTTTTAATTGAGATGGACTTTCCCGCGCTAAAAACATTAGCGAAATACCTCATAGATGTCGTCTTTTGACGTTAACAGTTCTGACATTGATATTCAGCTATGACAGCTCATCAGTTTATTATTAGATGGCGATATAGGCTACAACCTCAGTAATATTTCGAATTGGAGTCTCATAGATGTCGTCCTTTGACGTTAACTGTTCTGACCATGACATCCAGCTATGATAGTTCATCGGTTCATTCATAGATGTAGTCATTTGAAGTTAACTGTTCTGACATTGACATTCAAGTATGATAGTTCATCGGTTCATTAAAAGATGGCGTCGATGTAGCTACAACATCAGTCATATTTTGAATTGTGGCCTCATAGATGTCGTCCTCTGACGTTAACTCTTCTGACATTGACTTTCAGTTCCAACGTCGAACATGACAGTTCATACACCTGTCAAGACTCGTCCAACGTCACTCATGAGAGCTCCCGCCATGATTCATGTGTTGGCGCCGTTACAGTCGCCATGATATGTGACGTACACACACCATATATTCACTAACCCCACATTCTATAACCTTGATCTAGTGTTATGTGATCATCGTAAGTTAAGTTTGAATTTTCCGGGTTGGTAACGTCACATCCAACTAACCTCACATTCTATGACTCAGACATCTATGAACTCAATTTCTGTGATCATCGTAGGCTCTATGGTTACGTCTTGAATTTCGTGGGTCGGTGACGTCACATCCAACTAACCTCGCATTCTATGACCCAGACCTCTATGATCAGAAGTTCTGTAATCATCGTAAGCTCTATGGTCACGTTTGAATTTCGCGGGTTAATAACGTCACATCCGAAGCTGCGCGCGCAACATCCGGTCGATCACTCAATTCCTGGTGGAGAACGCGTCCACTTAATCTACTGATCATGGTTAATTTCAGTCATATGACCGAACTTTTGATATTGTGATTTGGAATCAGAATATTGTACCTTGAGCAGAGGGTTTTTATTGAGTTTTCCCTCAATGGCGTAAAATCGGCTAATGGCCGTTTCTTCCCAGTGACCTAATTCACAGTAATTATCCTTCAAAAGTAATCTCACTGTAAATCTACCTGAACTATCCCTAGTGAAAGTTTCAACGAAGTGAGATCCACATTCAGCTTCTTCCTTATTAAGGTGTTATTAACTTGCATAGTTTCCTTCTATCTGCCATAAATCTTGCAACTGGGTAGAATTGGTTGATAATGAGGGTAAGATGTGTGGAGGTCCGGATAATATCCAGCCTAGTCTGGCTTCCTGGAGTATTGGTAGATTTTGCCCAATTTGTTACGACCATTGAACATCAATTCAAAGAATATGTCCGCACCTAATAGCATATCAATGTCAGAGGGAATATTGAAGTTTGAGTCAGCAAGGAAGACATTGCTTGGCATTTTGATAATGGTTAAAGGTATTTTTTAATGTGGCGTTTAACCGGTTATTTTGTTAATGATGAGAAAAGGCAGTTCGAACGTATAATTATCACATAAGGATCGGACTTTGATCAAAGTATGCTTAGGAATATTGATAAGATTCTAACTTATTCCAGAAACCGGCAAGTTGATAGTGGTGAAATTTTGTTTGTCGAATATTCTTCTAGTAATGGAGTTCGACTGGGAACCACTACCCAATAATGTTATGCATCTTATGGGTTTACCGTTTTTGTTGAAAACATGAATTACTGCAGTAGATATAAGAATGAGAATTAACTTGTGTTGTCATAGCTTGCGTACACTCATTCTCATAAATTGTCGGTGAGCTAGACGTTTCAGGTTTCGATTCGGGATGAGGATAGGAATCTTGTGGAATTTTAACTTCATCTTGACGTTGGTTTTAATTTTTATTAGTATTAACACTATCACGATTCAAGTGCAACAAACTATGAAGTCTCCTTTGGCAAGACCGATATTGTGATCCACAATCATGATTTGAGTGTTCAGGTTTCAAACAGTTAGAGCATAGTCTGAACCGCTTGATTTCTGCAGATCTTTTATCTATGGGAATATCCGACAATGATTCACATGAGTAGATAGAGTGAGATTGATCACATAATGGACATGGAGGATTGCTTGTAAATAAATGAGAGTAGGAACGACTATCATGAGAGTTTTCATTATATTGGTTATGTTGGTGAGAAGTTTCAGTTTTATTGTCTAGTGCCTCCAAGAGCTGGCAGCCTTGGGTCAAAAGTTTTATATATTCATCGATTTTTGGTGTGTCGTTGAATTTGTTCAACATTTCCCACTCCTTGCGGGTTGAGGAATCCAGCTTAGAACTGAGGAGGAAAATCATTATGTTATTCCATTCATCAACATTATCACCTAGGTTTCTTAACGATCTGACATGTTTCTGGAATTCATCCAAGAATTTTCTCAAAACTATATGTGATTCTCTCGAAATTGATGACAAATCAGAAATATCTTCCATATGGGTGTGAATAATAGCTCTTTCATTTTGATAACGCTCTCTTAGCAAATCCCAGGCTATTTTGTACTTATCATCATAGTCCAGTCATTTGAGGAATTTTTTGGTCCGAATTTCCGCGAGGTCTTACTGTGGTCTATTCTCATGTATTTTGACACGCTGAACACAATGATGTAGATTAAATTTGGATTCACCCTGTGCACGGAAAACTATGTACATTTTTTGAATCTGAACATGGCCATTTTTCGATTTTTTGGGTTTTGAGACAAAACTATGGGTTTTATTCAGAAATGTTTCGAACAATAATTGTTGGAAAAAATAATACGCAAGTTCCAGTTCCAGTCTTGAGTCGATTCGAGGTTGTGGGCCTATTTAGTGTGTTTTTTGGCACATTGAAAAAATGAGTATATGTGAGAGGGTTTTCGTTTTTTCATATTCTGTTTTAGTGCGAAGATCGTACGTTCATTCGTCTTTTATTTGGTCTTTGGTATTTTGACCTATCTTGTTTTTTGTCGTCACAATCGGCCACTTTGAAAAATCCGTATTTTGCGAATTTCTGACGAACTAGTGATTTGATAAGCTTTAAACTGAAATTATTCGAAAGACTCAATCATTTTGCATATAATATCCAGAATTCAAGCATTTTGCTTTCGATACATCACTTTAGCGTCATTTTGAAAATTTTGGTTGAACGAAAAATTAAAATTTTTTGAGGTTAGAAATATTTCACGGAACCCAAATTCTAGGTTCTATTAGAAGTTTTGATAGTGAGTATTTTGAGTGTATGCAGAATGATTTTACTAAAGTAGGAATGTAGCTATCTTGATAAGTGTGTTTGGGCCTGCAGAGACAAAAATCTTGGAGCAAATTACGGAAATATACATCTGCTATTCAAGTTTGGACTAACGTACGGAGATTCGTTCGTAATTCCACGAATGTCATCGTATAAAACTAGCACTGAATTTCATTTATCTGCAATGAGCGATGGTCGGTACAATAGATTTCGCGCGCGAAATAATAGCTTTTTAGGTATTTTAAAATGCACCTGGAGGAATAATCGTTTCTTATGAATGTGTGAGTGTATGTAGACGTGTGAACGTGTATATGTGACCGTGACATGATGTTTATATGGGGTGTTACGTAACAAATTTCAACATTTAAACAAAAAAATAAGATTAAAAAATTGTTTTGTTTTTTTCACATTACTATTTTCTTTTTCACATAACATATTTATTGAAAAATTATCTATGTGTCTGATTATTCACAAATACCATAAGTTTTCGCTATCACCGTCAGCATATATTGCTAATGATGTAATATGATCATTATTGTTATACGGATCTTCAGGATGCGCATCATCATATGAGTTTGATGAAATTTAATCGTCGCAATTGCCATTAA